>OZ012739.1:265147617-265580117 GCA_963859935.3 Lathyrus sativus | reverse complement strand
GATAATCTAGTTACAAAATAATAGGGGTGAAATTCTTGATGAAAAATCTGCCTCCAAAGTTATGAAAATTGAAACCCTTGCAATTAAACAAGTTTGAGAATTTATATATATCGATCAGGCGCAAAAGTTCTATAACCACGGGCGGAAGATATTATCTTTGGAGAAGCCATAGGAGCCTTCGTTCTAAAATGTCCTTGCGCCTCTGGTTTGAAGGATCTTTGTGAAATCGGTTACAACGTGATCCACAGCGGGATGCTTATGGGCTTTGCAGAGAGATGACACCCTGAGACCTTCCATTTATCGCACGGCGAGCTCACGATCACACTGGACGACATCTCTTGTCTGATACATATATCGATCAGAGGTACCTCCTCCATCACGGTAGGATGACGAAGGATGATGCGATAGAGATGTTGGTCGAGGAGCTTGGGGCTGATCCACTGGATGTTCTGGAGGAGGTGGATAAGACAAGAGGGGCTCATGTCAGGTTCTCCTTTCTCATCCGTAGATTTGGAGGAGGTGGATAAGCAGATGATGATCCAGCTAAGGTTGAGATACACAGGCAGCGGGTGCTGAGATGTTATTTTCTATTTTTAGTCGGCACTCAGCTGTTTGTGGACACTTCCTCCACATATACTGAAATCGCTTACCTAAGGTACTTTTTGGATTCCACACGGATCCATGAGTACAACTGGGGGGCGGCTACCCTGGCTTACACGTATTGGAAGTCGGGAGAGGGATACATGTGGAAAACTAGGATTGTGGCAGGGAGTGTGGCACTACTGTGGTAACAATCTTATATCCTTCGACTTTTTTTCATTTCTTTTCATTTTACATTCGAGATAATGCTTGTGTTAGACAATGACAATGATCTAGAAGGGGAGTTGAATAGATCACTAATTTATTACAAGAGTCGGGCTTAAAAATTGGTTTTAAAAAATTATGCAGAAGCGATCGAGGAACCAAATCGTCTAAACAAATTGTTACCAAAAAGATCGGATATGCGGCAAGCCAAGTGGAACAACAAATCTAATGAGAAACAGAATCAATAGTTTGATAATTAATCAATACAAATAATACCACTTTAGTTTGTCCAATTTCTAATAACTTATAAAGTGTAAACTTAATTTGACAATATAACAAACAGTTTGTGTGCAATCAATTCGTCGAATACTTGGTATGCAAAACACTCCAAATATTGTTTCCTATGTAATGTAAGTGCAAAATTTTTGCAATTACAATCCAAGTGATTGTAATGAGTTTTCAAACCAGATTTTCAGCACTACATTACAGCAAAATTTTATCGATCAAATGATATTACACAAACATAAACAATTCAAAATAAAGAGATAGAGAAAGAGAGAACAACACCGGATTTTTTTAGACAATTCACCTTTTGTCCTCGCTTAAGGTACGCCTGCCCCCAATTCTAAAACTAGAACTGAGATATGTATTATCTTGTTGCAAAGGTTTATACAAGAGAATCAATAGTCACCACACACTCAAACCTAGTTGTTAATGTTGATACTATGTCTTTTCTCCCTTTGATTCAAGACGAATCAAGTGCTTCGAACGTGCTGAACAAACCTCTGGTTACTGCTACTTATCTGAATAACTCAACTGGTCTTCAAACCTTTCACTCGGCTGATTTCGATCACACACCGTTCGAACCCAAATCTTCCTTATAAAATCTTCCAGTTAATGCTACTTGATTGAACGAACCCACTGTTCTTCAATCCCCTTCGCTCGACTGAATCTGTGAAGCAAAGACTTGTGCAAAAACCCCCTAAATCCTAAAGATCTTGGAGGGCAAAATCCTAACAGTTTTATTCAACAAAAACCCACTGAAATCTCAACCCAAACGAGATACACAATCCTACGTTTGGACATTATCACTTCAATGATGCAAAAGATCAACAAAAATTGTTTTCTGTAACTGTTGAGAAAATGCAAGAATGAGGATGAAGATGATGAAAACAATTCAATGTATATCTTTCACTTTTCTTGTTGTTGTTTTTTTTGTTAAAATGATGAGACATAATGAATATATATGATGCATTGACCAACTAACAAACATATCAGCATTTTAAACTATATCAGATCAGAAAAATAGTCATAAGTCAGCGAACAGTCGACCTGAGCAGGAAGGGGGTTGATCTGAGCACACCCGGATGCAAATTATGCAGAAAATTAAGTTATACATCGACCAAAACACTGTCATACATCGGCACAAGGTTGCCATAGTATGATTCAACCAAAGGGTCGACACGAGCAGACCCGAGAGCAAAAGATAAAAAATCAACTTTTATGAATTGACCTGAGCAGGGCTTTGAGTCGACTCAAATACCTTAAACCTCCAAACACGAGTTTTTGCTCATATTTTTGTCTAACTAAGCCATGTTTGTACAGACCTAAGTTTCCTAACATGATCAAATGCATACAAAACATATATGAGATGCTCATATATGTATAGATATATGAATTTAGAATATTGTGTGCATTGTAAAGCATGAATGCAAGCTAAGACACGATGATACCGTCTAAATTACAAAGGACAAGCTAATACACATTTTGACATCATTAAAATAAGGACTAAGGCACCTTGCCCTCACATACTCCCCATTTTGTATGATGGGAAAATAGTTGCAAAATCTTCAACTTATCGAGTAACTTGAGAATCATCATCCCCCTAATTTTGTGCATTCTTCCGTAAGAAAATATTATCTATCTTTGTGAAATAAAGTGTTGCTTTTCTTGCATTCTCTTCTCCCCCTTTGACAACATCAAAAAGAGAGAAACATAAGGTCAACGAAACTAACATATATCCATATGAACACAATCATATACTTTGCAACAGAGACACATTAACAAACATCCACATAAAGTGATGTTAATGCAAGGATTATGAACATAAATAAAACAAGAAGCATATTAAGAAAATTAAGTGCATTACACAACCAAAATGTCCAATATAACTTTAAGTCATAAAAACCAACAAGATAACAAAACATAAAATGACATGCAAACATGTAAAAATGCAAAATTTCAAGTTATCTATGCATCAACCAATAATAAATAACAAGCCACGCATATTTTAAACATTTAAATGGATTAAATTTGGTTCAAACCATAGAATAAACATCAGGACAACACACAACATGGCAAAATTTCTTACATATATATGTGATCAAGAATAATCAAATAGAGAGGAACGATATTACCTCCAATGAAGATGGATGATGGATGCCCTCACATGGCTTGATCTTTCTCAATATAGTTAACCAAAATTATAGACAAGCATAGATATAGAGCATGCAATCATTCAAGTTTTAAACATAATCAGAGATATCGAGAACACCAAGTTCCCTACGGATCTTAAAGAAAGGCTATGTGGCAAGTGGTTTTGTGAAAATATCAGCAAGTTGATTCTTTGTATCAACATGCTCAAACACAACATCACCTTTCTCTACGTGATCCCTAAGGAAACGATGGAAATTTTCAATATGCTTCGTGCGTGAACGTAGTGCAGGGTTTTTGGTTAAGTTAATGGCGCTTGTATTATCACATAAATGGGAATACATTCAAGTTTAACATTGAAGTCAAGTAATTGTTGCTTGAGCCACAAGACTTGGGCACAACAACTACCGGCCGCAATGTATTTCGCATTGGTTGTTGACAAACCAATAGAAACTTGCTTTTTGCTATGCCAACTCACTAAGGAATTTGAGAAAAAATGACAAGTGTCACTCGTGCTTTTCCTATCCGATTCGCAACTGGAAAAGTCGGAATTAGAATAGCCAACCAAAAAACGACCACTTCCATTTGAATACCACAGTCCATACTTTGGAGTACCACATAGGTATCTAAGTATGCGTTTGACAGCTTTTAAATGTGATTCCTTGGGACATGATTGATACCTAGCATACATACATACACTAAACATGATATCCGGTCGATAAGCGGTAAGATAGAAGAAAGAGCCTATCATACCTCTATATTTCCTTACATTCACATCCTTACCGTTCTCATCTCGATTCAAGTTAACACATATAGGCATTGGAGTATTAATTGCTTTGGAGTTAGCCATGTCGAAATGCTTGAGTAGCTCACAGCAATACTTCGTTTGACTCACGAACGTTCCTTCTTTGAATTGCTTGATTTGCAATCCGAGGAAGTAGTTTAGCTCCTCCATCATGCTCATCTCAAACTCTCCCTGCATCAACTTAGAGAATTCCTTGACCATATTCATGTTAGTAGATTCAAATATTATATCATCTACATATACTTGTACCAAAATGGAGTGTTTTCCTTGACATTTAATGAAAAGAGTTGTATCAACCTTCCCTCTTGAGTACCCTTGGTCTAGTAAAAATTTTCTAAGACGCTCATACCAAGCCCTAGGGGCTTGCTTGAGACCGTACAAAGCACGTTTAAGCTTATAAACATGATCATGATACTCATGAGATTCAAAACTAGGAGGTTGAGCTACATATACCTCTTCATTAATGTATTCATTTAGAAAAGAAATTTTTACATCCATTTGATATAATTTGAAATTTTTAGCACATGCGTGAGCAAGAAAAAGATGTGTAGCCTTGAGTCGGGAAACAGGAGCATAAGTTTCCTCATAATTTATGCCTTCCTCTTGGTTATACCCTTGCGCCACTAAGCGCTCTTTATTTCTTATTATGACTCCATTTTTGTCAAGTTTGTTTTTAAACACCCATCTGGTGCCAATTACTCGATGGCCTCGCGGAGGTGGGACAAGGTCCCAAACCTCATTCCTTTTAAATTGATTTAATTCCTCTTGCATAGATAAAAACCAATGTTCATCGAGTAAGACCTCTTTAGAGTTTTTAGGCTCAACCTGGGAGACGAAAGCAAAGTGATAACAAAAGTTACTTAGCTTGGATCGCGTAGTTACTCCCTTTGAAATGTCACCGAGTATATTGTCGATAGGATGGTCTTTAAAGGACTTCCAAGCTGGAGGAAGGTCATCATTGTTATTCGGATGATCCTTCTCAATCTCTATAGAATGATAATCTTTTCCTCCTCAACTTTCACTGCTTCAGGTTGATCAGTCTCATTTTCAGTGTTTTTTAGTATGTCTTCTGAAGATACGCCTGCACCATGAAAAAAAATACCTTTTCATACATTTTTAGAATAAGATTCATGAAAAGTAACATGTACAAATTCTTCAACAGTAAGTAACCTTTTATTAAATATCCTATATGCCTTACTAGTTTGAGAATATCCAAGAAAGATACCTTCATCGGCCTTTGAATCAAATTTGCCAAGGTTCTCCTTACCATTATTCAACACAAAACACTTACAACCAAAAGTATGAATATGTGATACATTAGGCTTCCTTCCTTTTAAAAGCTCATATGGAGTTTTGTTGAGAATATGACGGATAAACACCTTATTCAAAACATAACACGTCGTACTAATAACATCTGTACAAAAGTATTTAGGATGGTTACTCTCATTGATCATAACTCTTCCAAGTTCTTCCAAAACACGACTTTTACGTTCCACTACTCCATTTTATTGAGGAGTACGTGGAGCTGAAAAATTATGATCAATTCCATGCTTATCACAAAATTCTTCAAAGAGGTGATTTTCAAATTCAACTCCATAATCTCTTCGGATTGTAACAATGTTCGTATTCAATTTGTTTTGGGAGAGCTTTGCAAAATTCTCAAAATCTGGAAAAGTATCACTCTTGGTTGCTAAGAAAATAGTCCAATAAAACCTAGAGTATTCGTCCACTATCACAAAACCATAGTAATTACCACTTAAGATTTTGATCCTATATGATCCAAAAAGATCCATATGGAGGATTTCAAGGGGTCTCGTTGTAGAAACCACGTTTTTAGATTTAAACAAAATCCTTATTTGCTTTCACATTTGGCAAGCATCACATAAGTGATCTTTTGAAATTTTGATTTTGGATAGGCCGCCTACTAAATCCTTAGAGACTACTTTATTTAGCAAATCAAAGTTGACATGCGCTAAACACCTATTCAATAGCCATGAATGTTCACTCATGGTGACAAGATATTTAGTACTACTCAATGATACTTCACTCAAGTCAAGCATATAGACATGTTCATCAAGCTTACTAAATAAAGTTGTGATGTCCAATGTAGTGAGATCATTGGTTTCCTTGATCGTTGTGACCTTTGGTTTCCATTCCCTATTAAGACATCTTAAAATTTTATTAGTAGTAACTTCATTGGAAACGGGTCTCCCAAGTGTATTTAAGTGATTGATTACATGTGAAAATCTCTTTTGCATTTCAGCAATGATTTCACATTGCTTCATGTGAAAGAGATCAAACTCTTGTGTCAAAGTATTGATTCGAGCTACTTTAACATCATTAGTTCCCTCATGGACAACTTGCAATGCGTCCCACATAGCTTTAGAAGTAGTACAATGGGAAACTCTATAATATTCATCAACTCTCAAAGAAGAAATTAGAATATTTCTAGCTTTCCAATCATAATTATACTTTTTGTCATCTTCTTCGTTCCATTGTGCTTTCGGCTTAGGCACAACAATATTATTCGCATCGATCATGGTTATTTCCATATAACCATTTTGGATAACATTCCATACCTTTCTATCAATGAAATTTATATGCACACACATACAATATTTCCAATAATTATAGTTATCACTTGTAAAAATCGGTGCTCTATTGTAAGCCCCTTTTGGTTCGTCAGCCATTTTCTAAAAAGTTATATGCGAAGCACTATATGAAACACTGCTTGTGATACCACTTGTTAGACGGTGACAATGGTCTAGAATGGAGTTGAATATATCACTAATTTATTACAAGAGTCGGCACTTAAAAAATTGGTTTTCAAAAATTGTCCGGAAGCGGTCGAGGAACCAATTAGTCTAAACGAGTTGTTACCGAAAAGATCGGATATGCGACAAGCCAAATGGAACAATAAATCTAATGAGAAACATAACCAATAGTTTCATTATTAATCAATACAAATAATACCACTTTAGTTTTTCCAATTTCCAATGACTTATAAAGTGTAAACTTAATTTGACAATATAACACACACTTTGTATGCGATCAATTCGTCGAATAATTGGTGTGCAAAACACTCCAAGTGTTGTTTCCTTTGTAATGTAAGTGCGGAATTTTTGCAATTACAATTCAAGTGATTGTAATGAGTTTTCATACCATATTTTCAGCACTACACTACAACAGAATTTTGTTAATCAATTGATATTACACAAGCGTAAACAATTTAAAATAAAGAGATGGAGAAAGAGAGAACAACACCGGATTTGTTTAGGCAGATCCCCTTTCGTCCTCGCTTAGGGTAGGTCTGCCCCTAATTCTAAAACTATATTGAGATATGTATTATCTTGTTGCAAAAGTTTATACAAGAGAATCAATAGTCACCACACACTCAAACCTAGTTGTTGATGTTGATACTATGTCTTCTCTCCCCTTAATTCAAGACAAACTAAGTGCTTCGAACATGTTGAACAAACATCCGATTACCGCTACTTGTCTGAACAACCCAACTGGTCTTCAAACCTTTCACTCGGTTAATTTCAATCACACACTGTTCAAACCCAAATCTTCCTTACACAATCCTCTAGTTAGCGCTACTTGATTAAACAAACCTACCGTTCTTCAATCCCCTTCGCTCGGTTGAATCCGTGAAGCAAATATTTGTGCAAAAATCCCCAAATCCTCAAGATCTATGAGGACAAAATCCTAACAATTTTATTCAATAAAAATCCAGCGAAATCACAACCAAAACGAGATACACAATCCTACGTTTGGACGTTGTCACCTCAATGATGCAAAAGATCAACAAAGATTGTTATGTGTAATTGTTAAGAAAATGCAAGAATGATGCAAAAGAACAACTCAGTGTATATCTTTCACTTTTCTTTTCTTTTCTTTTTTGTTAAAATGATGAGACAAAATGAAAATATATGATGCCTTGACCAGCTAACAAACATAACAACATTTTAAAACATATCAGATCAGAAAAATAGTCATAAGTTAGCGAATGGTCAACCTGAGCAGGAGGGGGTCGACCTGAGCACACCGAAATGCAAATTATGCAGAAAATTAATATATGCGTCAACTGGAACAGGGTCATGCGTTGAAACAAGCTTGCTTTAAAAAGACAAATTAAAATGGTCACAGTATGAGTCGACAAAAGGGTCGACGCAAGAGCAAAAGATAAAAAATCAACTTTTATGAGTTGACCTGAGCAGGGCTTTGAGTCGACTCAAACACCTTAAACTTCCAAAAATGAGTTTTTGCTCATATTTTGGTCTACCTAAGTCATGTTTGTGCATACCTAAGTTTCCTAACATGATCAAATGCATACAAAACATATATGAGATGCTCCTATATGTATAGACACATGACTTTAGAATATTTTGTGTATTGTAAAGCATGAATGCAAGCTAAGACACGATGATACCTTCCAAATTATAAAGTGCAAGCTAATACACGATTTGACATCAGTAAAATAAGGACTAAGACACCTTGCCCTCACAGCTTGATCCTGATGTTTTTTATTTTAGCTTCAGGCTTGGATATTCCAGCACTTTTCTATGATCGTCGGGTGGGGGAATGTGCCTGATTACATAGAGCAAATGTCGGGTGCCCGTGCCTTTATCCTGCTCAAGGGGAACCAGACAGTTGTCCCTTACAGAGTCTAACTCGATCTCTTGGCTGCTGAGGACATCTGATACGAGGTCTACGTTGATCACCATGCAACGCGCCTGCTTGATCCTCATTCTCAGGATGGTTGGCATGTAGTTCTACCATCAATGTTCCATATTTGCCTGAGCGTGTCATGCAGCAGTTCGGCTACACTCATACCGTTCCTAGACACCCAGCTGTCTCCGCTTCTCTCGGCTTGACCCGTATGTAAATAGAGGAGATCTATGCCGACTACCAGAGGGACATGGTCCCTGACGAGGCTTGGGCTACCAGAGTGACGACAGACTGGAGCTACGTTGATGGCTATATCATGTGGTTCTTCACCATCTCACACCCTTACATGGTGCCCACTGCCGAAGGATCACCGCCCAGACTAGCTCATCAAGAGATCTTAAAGGAGCAACAGTCTCAGTTAGACCACACTCAGGATGTCCTGCCTCACTGTCGTCAGATAATAGAGATGGGACGGGCATGCATTGTTGTCGGTTTCTTCCTTGAGGGGTCTGACGACAGGCGTGTATTGGATGATATGATTATGGCGGAAATAAGAGCTTTTATGTACCACAAACATCATGCCAGGACAGGTGGGATCGATGTCCGAGGACACAGACTGGGCAGTTGAGGAGGCGAGAGAGGTATACGAGGAGGCAGAGGCATAGGCAGAGGAGGGGATGCAGATGTTGTTAGGCACACACAATAGTAACTGTGATATTTTTTTGATGTACTATATTTTGATGACATTGATGTACTATTTTTTTATGATGATTATTACATATTACTTCTTATATATATCATGTTATTTTATTTACGGATGTATGTCATTTTATATTTTTCTGCAACAATTAATTTTCATCTGCGACCAACAAAACTTGATTTTTTTAAAATCAAACCTGTTCTGATAAGATTTCAAAGATGCATCTCCGAAAATTTTTCTGTAGATGCATCTCCAGAAGCATCCAGCGTAAAGAAAAAAAAAGGTGTGTTCGGATATGTATCTCCGAAAGAAGGGGCATAAAAGAAATTTCTCTATGTGCCTAAGAGTATAAGGGGTGGATTAAGAAATTAAAAGGAGTTGTAGAAAAATTTCGCCAATTTGTTCATTCTTTCTATTTTCATTCAATTTGTGTGTTCAAGTAATGTAATTATTACAGAAGAAATATTTTTAGAAAGAAGTGAATGGTTATTAGTGTACTAGTTGTCCCATATTAATACAATGTAATTGCTCTTTATTATGGTATAGCTGTAAACATAGGATATTTCCAAAAACATCAATTTGTATAGCTCAATCTTAGGAAAGGGGTTTAGGAGCCTCCGTGTATAAATATTTCCATATATCAATGCATATAGCATAGATCATAAAATTCTCTATCACGAGTTTCTTTATCAAGTATTCTCCATTCTAGTTATCGTAACTTATATAGTGAAAATACATAGAATTTGGTAGATTAGGATGATTACGACTTGATCTTTTACACAATTCTTCGAAATTTTATTAAAAACCTACAAAAGGAAAAATACTCAAGTACCACACTTCTATATCATTAATCTAAAGAGTCCCTTGTTCAGTTTTAATCCTCAAGAGTCAACTTATGTTGGTCGGAACGGATCAGTGGCACGCTAATTACGGGCCTACGATTTCCTTTCCTTTAGGAGAACACAAACATTTTCGTCATAGGTTTCTTTATGGTATCAGAGCTCGACAGGTTTCACTCAAAATTCTGAGACAATGTCTGATCATGAAGATATATCGGATCATGAAAAAAATCTCTTAAAGAGAGGATCCACAAAACAGTGAAGAAAACTCCATCACCGTATAATCTGAATTCCAATGATAATCCAGGAAACCTGATAACTCAAGTGCGACTTCGAGGGGAGAATTGTGAAGAATGGACGCGTACCGTGAAAATATCGTTGGGTGCTCGCAGAAAATGGAGTTTTATAGAAGGCATCATTGAAACACCAAAGGAAAACTCTGATCAAATTGAAGATTGGTGGACTGTTCAATCTATGTTGGTGTCATGGATTCTAAATACCATTGAAGTGGATCTTCGTTCCACCATGTCTTATGCTGAAAATGCAAGGAATTTGTGGATGGACATTAAAGAAAGATTCTCTACGGTGAATGGTCCCAGAATTCAGCAACTGAAATCCTATCTAGCAAGGTGTAAACGAGGCGGTATGTCAGTTGCGACATACTACAGAAAGTTGAAACTGTTATGGGATGAGTTGGTCAATCACGATCAAATCCCAAAATGCAGTTGTGGTGGATGCAAGTGTGATATATCATCAAAAATAGAAAAGAGAAGAGAGGAAGAAAGAGTCCATCAACTCCTAATAGGATTAGATGATGCAATTTACGGGACTGTTCGATTCAATCTTCTTGCAACAGATCCGCTGCCCAATCTCAATAGGGTATACTAAAAAATGATTCAAGAAGAAAGGGTGAGAATGATGACTAGAACCATAAAAGAAAGAAGAGAAGTGATGAGCTTAGTCATTCAAACAAACGGACGTACAATGAAAGGAAGAGGGGATGGAAAAGACAAGTTTATGTCTTGTACACATTGTCATCGAGCAGGACATGACGCAGGAAGTTGTTTTCAACTTGTTTGTTATCCAGAGTGGTGGGGAGACAAACCAAAAAATGAAGGTAAAAGTGGTGGACGAGGCAAGTCACTGCAACGAGCAGGAACTAGACGAGGAAGAGGAGGAATTGTGCGTGAAACTGCAAATGTTGTACACACCGAAGGAACAAGTGTAGAAACTGGGGTTTCACACGGAGATGGTTCTGGCTTGGCTGGAATCAGTGCAGAACAATTGCAATCGTTGGTAGGATTTCTAAATGCTTATAAAGAAAACTCCAATGACAAGATGACAAGTGAGTGTGATATGAATACATGGATAATTGACACAGGTTCTTCTAACCATATGACTGGAAACTTGAATCATATGCGAGAACTAAGAGATATTCAAAGTTGTTCGGTTGGCCTACCTAATGGAGAACATGCTTCTGCAATCAAAGAACGAAGTATAGTGTTATAAGGAAGGTTAAAACTTGCTAATGTTTTCTTTGTGCCACAATTGAAATGCAACTTGATATTTGTTTCACAAATGATGGATGAATTAAAATGTGTCATTCAATTCACTGATAAGTTATGTGTTGTGCAGGACCGTAAGAGATGGGCTTTATTTCTTCAGAGGAGCTCGAAGAGAGAAAGCTTGTAAGACTGATGGACTCCATCCAATGGACCTTTGGCACAAACGTTTGGGACATCCTTCCTTGAAAATTTCAAAGTTAATTCCTCAAGTTAGTAGACACAGAGATAGAAATGTAGTGAATAAAGCATGTGAAGTTTGTTTTAGATCCAAACAAACTAGAGAGAAGTTTCTGAAGGTGTGAAAAATACACAAGAAAGGGGGGGTTGAAATTGGTATTCACTCTATTAAAACTTTTTTTGGGTTTCTTCACTTGTTGCTTTCTATAGAGTTCTTTAAGATGCATTGCGGAAGCATATACAATAAAGCATAATACAAGTAAAGAACACATGATATATCCTGGTTCACTTGAGCAACTCTCAAGCTAATCCAGTCCACCCTTCCAAGGTGATTTCACCTCACTCAAGCAAGGACTTAATCCACTATAACCAAACTGATTACAGTTGCACAAGCTAACTGCAAGTGACTAACAAATAGACAATGATACGTTCAGGGATCCCTTAGGATATAACGTTCATTGACATCTAATAAAATCCGATCACAAAAGATCTCCTATTAGAATTCCACAAATGACAACTGTCACTTGTCATCTCAAGTATTCTGATCTTCAACAGATCACTTGAGGAATCACTAATTCAAAATAGAATTTGTGTTGCCGGAGATTACATGAGTGCCTCTTTAATAAACAAATTTCTCCTAATTAAGTACATGGCAGTATTGAGCAACAACTCTTTGCTTCCTAATACAGAAACTAATCTAAAGATAAATCTCTATGAGATTATTAGAACAATAGTTTCCATATTGCTTAAAAGCTTTCTTACGTAAGCATTGTGGCTTCTTAGCATAAAGCTTTTCTTATTAATCAACTATGTTGCTAACTTCACTCGTCAGCATCATTGCTTCGTAAAAAGCTGGCTTGCATTGTAATGAGCTAACTCGCTAGCTCACCTTTGAATGAATCAAATGTTATTCTTTTACAGTGCATTCAAAAGAGGCATTGTGAGGATAGAGATGTCCATTCAAATATTCCAACGGTCATTTCCCAACGGATAGAATACTCACGTGTTGTATAGTGCTGACATCACTTTATTTTCCTTTTCTTGCAACGTTAATATATCATTGTGGGAGACAGCTCTTATCCACAAATGATGTGATCGTCATTTATCAGCTAGGACAGATCAACTTCTGGCTTTGGTTCTTCTGATGATGTATCTGATGAGTAGTTTAGAAACTACTTTGGTATGATAGCATAATAACATCAGAGTCTGACTTTAGCACCTTGTTTATCAGAGTTGATAGCAACAACTTATCTGATTAACACGTCTTTATCTGGGTAAAGCTACATAATATTTATCTTCAGAATCTAGTCTTCTAAGTCTTTCTGCACTTGGTCTTCAGAGCCTTCAGCCTTCAGAGCTTCAAGTCATCAGAGTCTTCAGTACATAATTCTTCAGAGGATTATATCTTTAGAGTTTTGATCTTCAGAACTCATAAGTCTTCAGAGTCTTTCTGCACTTGGTCTTTAGAGCATTCAACCTTCAGAGCTTCAAGTCATCAGAGTCTTCAGAGCTTGGTTCTTCAGAGGACTATATCTCAGATGCGTTGATAGCTTCCAGATCAGATACACTTCTCAGAGAAGAATCCATAAGAGCATTGCAACTGCAATATACAGCATCTTTGGATCTTTCTGATTATGATCAGATACAGAGCCATACTTGCTTCTTCAATACGCTTTGATTGCTTTCAGATCAGATGCACTTCTCAGAGCAGAATCCACAGGAGCATTGCAACTGCAATATACAACATCCTTGGATCTTTCTGATCGTGAACAGATACAGAGGCAAACTTGCTTCTTTAATAAGCACTTTATGTCACGTCACACAAAGTAACTTCATATTGAATTTAATGCACTTCTTGATATTGTTTGTTGATTTGATATCTTTATTTAACAATCTGCACACAACAAACATTAGAACATAAAATGGTTCTTTCATAAATACTTAATTGTTATCATCAAAACATAGAGATAACATGTAGAGACAATTCTTGCTCTTACAATCTCCCCCTTTTTGATGATGACAAAAACATGTATTTTAATAGAACATTTTATACTGGGTAACATATTCAGAGTTTCAAGCAACAGCTCCTCCTGAATGTGTTAACCTTAAAAATTCTTTTTATGCTTGGTCAGAGACTTTCTCTGATCCCAAGACTCAAAAAATAGAAATATTTAAAAACAAAAAAAAAACAATAGAAGATAAGGAATATTTCACTACGATATAAGAGAGCATAAGTCTTTAGCATCTGGACTAGTTCAGCAGAACTTCCATCTTTAGATCTTTAGAACTTGTCTTCTCTAAATATCGTATCAGAGCTGTATATATCCAGAGTCTTCTAGAGCATTTGCATATCTGTAGCTCAGACATAAAACAGTTTTTCTTTAATAATTTAGCCACGCTGTTTATCAGAAGCAGAACTAGCTTTTCTTCAGATGAGAAGCTCCCCCTGGGTTTCAGACTGGGTGAAAAGCAAATATTCTGACTTGTGAACCTGTCTGGGTGAACTCCCCCTGGCTACAATAGATTAGATATTTAGATCTTCAAAACTCCCCCTGAATCTGATACTAGTTCTTGATTCTGAGTCTGAGACCAATTCTTGCTTTTATGAAGATTTCTGATTCTTATGCTCTGATTATCATATTCATAGACAGTTTACATCTTCTGAACATTATGATACCAAAATCAAGATGACTTTAACTTTCTCTTGAACAGTATTGGGTCCATCTGATTCTAAACATATGTTCACGAAGTGTATAACTTCGATTATATGAACAACCAGTTCATTTGAATTCATAGTTCATTCATTTGACCTGTCTTTAGAATGCCTAGTGAACTTGTTCAGAGTTCCTTGGTAAAATATCAAACATACAGTTAGTAATAAATGCAGTTTATATCAGAGTTGATGTTTTGCATTCTCTTTAGGTTATATCAAACATATTCTATTTCTTCAGATTATATCAAAATTATATTCTATTTCTCCCCCTTTTTGACATCACCAAAAAGGTGAGTTTTCATTAAAAACAAGATTTAATATATATTCTATTTCTTCCTCTTTAATAACAGAATTTCAAAATTTTAAAATATTAGAGTCAAGAAATAATACCTGAGTGCCTAATTCTTATAGGTTGACATCTTTTCCAGAATTTGTTGACGCATGCACAGAAGAGATTTGTTGACAAGTTTCTGTTTAGTAAAGCTTTCTCTGAAAACTTGTTGTGCTTTCTTCATAGCTTGTTGATCTTCTTGAATCTCACTAACGTCGTGTTTTAAATGTACAAGAGTAGTTTCAAAATAAGAACCAACTACAACAACTTGCTTAGCCTTCTCAGCATCTTCAGCTTCTTGTGTCAATCTGACAGTTTCTTTTATGGAATCTTCCTATGCTAAAATTCTCGATTCTTCAGCAGCTCTTTCTTCAGCTTCTTTTTGCTTCTAAGCAAGAAGTTTGAAGTTTCTTATCCTTTCTAGCTTGTCTTCTCTTTCCTTAACCAGTTGACCTTCAGCTTCTAGTGGCTTGAAAAGCGTCCAGATTCAAAGTTTAACCACTTTTGAAAGACGTTCCAGAAAGTCTTAAACTCCAGAGGATGAAGGTTCAATAGAGGATGAAGGTTTATTGACATGAACATACTCAGAGAAATGAATAGTGCTCAAAGGTGTGAATGGTACCAAATACCAACTGAAGGTGTGAATGGTAAAGTGATGAGGAATGAAACATTTTCAGGTTCAAAGGGGTTTGCATCATTTGTTCTTTTTGAGGAGGGGACTTCATCAGAATTGGTTTCCTGAGGAATACCAATTGAGAGAGGTGTAGGAATTGTTGAAAACATATTCTCTTTTAACGGGGGAGATGCAGATGATGAGAGGAGCTCTCAGAGTCAAAATTTTCATTTTTCAGAAAGCTCATATTCCTTTGAGATTCTGAGATCTTCAGAGTTATTCTTTTTCTGAGAGCTTTCCATTCTGACTTTTATCTTTCTTCATCTTGTTTCTTCAACATCAAAACACTATACTTCAGAAGTATCAGAGTTTGATTTGACAGAACTTCTTCTAATTAAATCTTTTATCTAGATCTCCAGATAATCCAAATCTTTAGATGATCTACGACTTCAGATTTGCTCAGATCTTTAGAAGAGCATCTTTGACACCAATAGAAGGTAGTGTGCGAAAAATGCATTCTGATTCTTCAGTCTTATGCATATGATAGTTCTCTAGCTAATTCTTTCATCCAGAGCATCTGATACTTCAACAAGCAGCAACAACATATTCTGCTTCTGCAGTAGAGAGTGCTATTTTGAGTTGCTTCTTGTTGTTACAAGGATCAGATTCTATGACAGCTTCTAGATGTGCTCTTGTGTTCAACTCTGTCTTCAGCAAAATCAGCATCACAGAAACCTACTAAATTATATTCAACTGATTTTCTCTTCTTTTCCCAGAGTGTACGTTGAATGTATGAGAGTCTTAGCTGGCTACTCTATGACATATTAATCTTCTTTCTGCTACATTCTTCTTTTGAATCATAATGACTTCTTCAGCTTCCTTTATTTTGAATAGAAACATTTCTCCTCTGATGTTTGTATCATCTTGAACAATAGTTATGAATACCAGATTCTTCCTTTGGTCTTCATCTTCTAATCATCCATCTTTTATACCAATGATCACGCCTCTTTATCTTCTTCCAGACAACTTGTTTTCTGATAAACTCTAGTTTCTCAGAATAAGCATAAGCTTCAAAAAAGGTTATGAGCTGAGGAAACTTGCTGACTTCTTGCATCATAAAAACTTATCCTTTGAATAGACGTAGTTGATAATCACAAATTATCATCAAACCAAGATGTATTTCTAGCATCTATTTGAATGACAATCTTGCTCTTTATCAACCAGCATCAGATCATCTGATGGTGACTTCTTCTGCTAACCCATCTTTGATTTCTGATTCCAAGCTTATTATCAAAATCAATCTCAAGTTCATATTTCAACTCAATCCCAAGAGTTCAGAAGAAAGTGAACATCAACAAATACAATCATGTATCAACAACTTCACTGAACAACTTTCCTTTCTGATATATCTTCAGAGATTATCAAAGTTTTACTTTATCTTCTGAAGAGATTCTCTGTACCAGACTTTCTAACCATAATTGTTAGAGTTATGTTGGTTAGTCCTTCTTGTCATTGACATTCAGTCTTTGCCCAGAAGATCTTCATCAACAGATGATAGCTCAATCAATGACATCAAGCCCATAAGTGTTTCTTCAGAGGGTTTGATACTGATATGGTTCAGATACTAGATTTCATTGATTTCCACAATAGATTCTTCAGACTGTGAAGGTTCAATTCTACATATCTTGATCAGCATCTATTGAGTGAACAAATATGGAAATGTTTCCTTGCATCAGATCCTCTGATGAAGTTCCATCTTCTTCTTATCAAAGTAAGCTTCATATCTTCTGATGAAGTTCTATTTCTCCCCTTATCAGAGTAATCTTCAGATCTTCTGATGAAGTTCTAGAGTATGCTTTGTTGCTGACGTTTTAGAGCCATGCATAATCTGATTCTCAGATCCTCTGCAGTTGCAGCCTTTGAGATAAGTGCGCTCA
The DNA here is from genome assembly GCA_963859935.3 of Lathyrus sativus. Taxonomy (NCBI): domain Eukaryota; kingdom Viridiplantae; phylum Streptophyta; class Magnoliopsida; order Fabales; family Fabaceae; genus Lathyrus; species Lathyrus sativus. The sequence goes on along the minus strand of OZ012739.1, from coordinate 265,562,529 downwards.
GAGTCTTCTGTAGAGTTGCTTCTTGTAAAACACTCTGAATCTTCTGAAGTGTTATGGATTAACGTTCAGATCATTCTATAGCTTAGTTTAAACTTCTGCATGCATACACTTAGAAAACTCCTTTCCAAGTGTAATATTTGTTGTTCCAAAAAAAATATCATCTACATAAATCTGACATATTAAAATATCTTTCTTAATGGATTTATGAAAAAGAGTGTTATCAATCTTTCCTCTGATAAAATTATTTTCCAGAAGAAAATTACTCAGCCTTTCACACTAAGCTCTGAGAGCTTATTTTAGGCTATAGAATGATTTCTTTAGTTTATAGAACGTGTTCTAGAAATCTTTCATTTTTAAAACCAGGAGGTTGATGAACACACACTTCTTCTTCAATTAAACCATTTAAAAAGTATTTTTAATATTCATCTGATTTAGATTGATGTTATTCTGAGCAACAAAGAAAATTAATAAGAGTATGGATTCTAACCTTGCCACAGAAGCATATGTCTCTGTGTAGTCAAAACCTTCTTGCTGACTAGCCTTGAAGATATGAGGAAGGATCTTGTTCTTGTGAGAGGAGCCAGTAACAACATCTGAAGTAGGATCTTCTGAATTTCTCTTCTGAGTTGATCTCATATCCTTTGGTTGCGTTCTGCAGTATCTTCATCAACACATCATCCATCTGATTTCTGAGAGACATCTTCAGAGCACAGATATTCTGATCTTCATGATTTAGAGCATTTAACTTCCATCAGGCTTTATCTTCTGATTTGATTTACTAGAATCAAATGTAGATCCAGTCTAGATACAATTATCATCAAACTTAGATGCATCATATGACACAGTCTAAATGACAATTTTGTTCTTACAATGTTGAGCTAACTCGTATAGAGTTATTTCAACCAGAATTGACAGTACATTTGCTTCTGAAAAGAATGTCAACTGACTTATTCATTATGAACAACACCAGTGACTTTAAATCCCTTTTAAAAACAGATTGAATGACTTCTGTCATTGTATATTTCTGAACAGCTTGACTTCAAGATCCAATCATTATGAACTTCTGAGAAAGAATGTCTAATAACATCTGACCAATTACAGTTTGTTCAAATGAGATAAAATCTCAAGTTAACAGAACTTAATTGTCCATGCTACTTCTAATAAAATCTCAGAGTCCATCTTACATCATATCCATGATGAGTTAGTGAACTTCTTTACACGAAACATCAACAGATTTCTTTGAAGCTTCTCAAGGACAACAACATTCTAATGCCTTGAATCAGGAGGATCATTGCTTTAAAATTTGAACTATCTCTGTTCCACCCCTTTTCTGCAGACTTTATTCTGAAGTTCCTATGAATCAAAAACATTAGCCAACAATATTTCTTTATTTTCTAAAGAAAATTTCCAATGAGCTTTTCATGAGAAAGTCAAGAGTGGACTAATTCGTTTCTTGAAAACATCTCATACTCACATAGAAATAATCTTCAGCAAACAAGATTTCTTGCTTTTGATGATTTGATCTTTTGAGCGAGTACGTTGTATATCCAAACGCATTTTAAGATAAGCATTCAACAGAGAACTTCTTAACTGATGAATCTCTCTTGTCACCTGATTCTTCAATCTTCTTCCAAGCTCTAGTGGAGAAGATTTAGTTGTTGATAACTTCAAAACTTCAAACTTCAATGAATCATTGACTTTCTCAAGATAATCCATTTGATTACAATTTCAGTACTCATCTTCATCAAAAACTGATATTAGACTGAAATTGTAAGTGAATTGAAAAACCACCAAAAGTATTTCTTCACACAGCTTTTGGATCTTTTTCTGACACTGTTAGGTGTTTGATATCCATCAATAACAGAACCGGAGCTCTGATACAACTGAAGGTGTGAAAAATACACAAGAAAGGGGGGGGGGGTTGAATTGGGTATTCACTCTATTAAAACTTTTTCTTGGTTTCTTCACTTGTTGTTTTCTATAGAGTTCTTTAAGATGCATTGCAGAAGCATATATAATAAAGCATAACACAAGTAAAGAACACATGATATATCCTGGTTCACTTGAGCAACTCTCAAGCTAATCCAGTCCACCCTTCCAAGGTGATTTCGCCTCACTCAAGCAAGGACTTAATCCACTATAACCAAACTGATTACAGTTGCACAAGCTAACTGCAAGTGACTAACAAATAGACAATGACACGTTCAGGGATCCCTTAGGATATAACGTTCATTGAAATCTAATAGAATCCGATCACAAAAGATCTCCTATTAGAATTCCACAAATGACAACTGTCACTTGTCATCTCAAGTATTCTGATCTTCACAAGATCACTTGAGGAACCAGTAATTCAGAATAGAATTTGTATTGCCGGAGATTACATGAGTGATTCTTTAATAAACAAATTACTCTTAATTAAGTACATGGCAAGTATTGAGCAACAACTCCTTGCTTCCTAATACAGAAACTAATCTAAAGATAAATCTCTATGAGATTATTAGAATCATAGTTTCCATATTGCTTAAAAGCTTTCTTATGTGAGCACTGCGGCTTCTTAGCATAAAGCTTTTCTTGTTAATCAACTATGTTGCTAACTTCACTCGTCAACATCATTGCTTTGTAACAAGCTGGCTTGCGTTGTAATGAGCTAACTCGCTAGCTCACCTTTGAATGAATCAAATGTTCTTATTTTATAGTGCATTCAAAAGAGACATTGTGAGGATAGAGATGTCCATTCAAATATTCCAACGGTCATTTCCCAACGGATAGAATACTCACGTGTTGTATAGTGCTGACATCACTTTCTTTTCCTTTTCTTGCAACGTTAATATATCATTGTGGGAGACAACTCTTATCCACAAATGATGTGATCTTCATTTATCAGCTACGACATATCAGCTTCTGGCTTTGGTTCTTTTGATGATGTATCTGATGAGTAGTTCAGAAACTACTTTGGTATGATAGCATAATAACATCAGAGTCTGACTTTAGCACCTTGTTTATCAGAGTTGATAGCAACAACTTATCTGATTAACACGTCTTTATCTGGGTGAAGCTACATAATCTTTATCTTCAGAATCTAGTCTTCAGAGTCTTTCTGCACTTGGTCTTCAGAGTCTTCAGCCTTTAGAGCTTCAAGTCATCAGAGTCTTCAGTACGTAATTTTTCAGAGGATTATATCTTCAGAGTCTTGATCTTCAGAACCCTTAAGTCTTCAGAGTCTTTCTAGACTTGGTCTTCAGAGCATTCAGCCTTCAGAGCTTCAAGTCATCAGAGTCTTCAGAGCTTGGTTCTTTAAAGGACTATATCTCAGATGCGTTGATAGCTTCCAGATCAGATACACTTCTCAGAGCAGAATCCACAAGAGCATTGCAACTGCAATATACAACATCTTTGGATCTTTCTGGTTGTGATCAGATACAGAGCCATACTTGCTTCTTCAATACGCTTTGATTGCTTTCAGATCAGATGCACTTTTTAGAGCAGAATCCACAGGAGCATTGCAACTGCAATATACAACATCCTTGGATCTTTCTGATCGTGAACAGATACAGAGGCAAACTTGCTTCTTTAATAAGCGCTTTATGTCACGTCACACAAAGTAACTCCATATTGAATTTAATGCACTTCTTGATATTGTTTGTTGATTTGATATCTTTATTTAACGATCTGCACACAACAAACATTAGAACATAAAATGGTTCTTTCACGAATACTTAATTGTTATCATCAAAACATAGAGATAACATGTAGAGACAATTCTTGCTCTTATAGTTTCATTTGAGTCAAAATAAAGCTAGTAGTGCATTTGAATTAATTCATTGTAATTTATGGGGAGCATATCAGACTCCTTATACTTGTGGTGCTTTTTATTTTTTTAACAATAGTTGATGATTATTCACGTGTTGTATGGTTATATTTGTTAACCGATAAACGAGAAGTCTCGCCAATGCTTCACAATTTTTTGGCTTTAGTTGATAGGAAATTCAATAAACAAGTAAAAATATTTAGGAGTGATAATGGGATGGAATTCACATGCATGAGAAAGTATTTTCTTGACCACGGTATAATTTTTCAAACATGTTGTACCAGAACACCCCAACAAAATGGGAGAGTAGAACAAAAACATAGACATATCTTGAATGTGGCATGAGCACTGCAGTTTCAAGGTAATCTTCCTATTAAGTTTTAGGGAGAATGCATTCTAACCGCAGGATATCTAATTAACCAAACTCCTTCCACTATTTTGAACGGAAAAACCCCTTATGAAATGCTTCATGGACAGCAACCTGAATATGAACATTTGAGAATAATAGGCTCCTAAGGTTATGCTCATAATCAAAGAAGAAATGGTGATAAATTTGCAAGTAGAAGTAAGAAGTTTGTATTTATTGGATATTCGTATGGAAAGAAAGGATGGAAGTTGTTTGATTTAGAAACAAAAAACATTTTTGTGTACCGATATGTTGAATTCATTGAAACTGAATTCCCTTTTGCTGTAGCTGCTACTTTAAGAAAAGATGCGCTTCCTAATAATTGGAATTTTGTAGAATCTGTTCATGATGCAATTGATGATGAAATAGATCACACACTTAGCATCCAAAAAAGTAATGATATAGGAGTTGACAATAGAAGGAATGAGTTGGATATGGGGATTGAAGTAGGTACTTCACAGTATACAAACATAGATGAAACAATACTCTCATCCACTACATCCACCACGTCAGCAAATGAGAAGGTTAATGACCAAGATGTTGATCCACAAAATATGGACAAGGAAGATACAACAGATCCATCTATGTCAATAACCGAGCCAATGTTAGGTAGAGGACACAAAATCAAACAACCTTCCACTCGCTTACAACACTGTGTGACGAATACTGCTAGAAGATTGAGCCCGTCCAATTGTTCACTCTCTCCAAAAGCAACCTCAGGAGCACCCTATCCCATAACTAATCATGTGAATTATGACCGTTTCCCATTGCACATTGTGTTTTTCTTTCATCTATTTCACAGGAAAAGGAGCCTATCACTTACATTGAGGCAATGAAAGATAATTGGTGGAGAGAGGCTATGCAAAGTGAAACACATGCACTTGAAACCAATGGAACTTGGGAAGTAACAGAACTGCCACCCAGGAAGAAAGCACTCGGCTGCAAATGGGTGTACAAAATAAAGCATAAATCAGATGGAATTGTAGAACGGTTTAAAGCACGACTAGTAATTATACAGGGACGTTTACACCTGTGGTGAAAATGGTTACGATTCGTACAATGTTAGCCGTAGCAGCCTCACGAGATTGGGAATTACATCAAATGGATGTGCATAATGAATTTTTACACGGAGATCTTGAAGAAGTTGTGTACATGAAGCCTCCCCCTGGATTTTTTTCACAAAGGTCCGACACGATATGTAAACTTAATAAGTCCTTATACGGACTCAAGCAAGCGCCTCATTGTTGGTTTGCAAAGTTGTCAGCTGCTTTGAAACACTATGGTTTTCTACAATCTCGCTCTGATTATTCACTTTTTGTCTTACAAAAACCTAGGGTACACATTGTAGTGTTAGTGTATGTTGATGATCTCATTATTACAGGTGATAATCATGATGCTATCACTGATTTTAAAGCCTATTTACATGATTGTTTTTATATGAAAGACTTGGGGATTCTTAAATATTTTTTAGGCATTGAAGTGGCGCGATACTCAGCTGGTATATTTATTTGTCAACGCAAATATACTCTAGATATTATAGCCGAAACTGGGCTTATGGGAGCTAAGCCATCGAATGTGCCAATTGAACAGAATCATCAGTTGGCACTCACTACGAGTGTGTTGTTTCCTCATCCAGAACAATATAGGCGATTAGTAGGACACCTTATTTACTTGTGCTTTACCAGACCCAAGCTTTCATATTGTGTGCATGTTCTCTCCCAATTTATGCAAGAACCTAAAGTAGATCATTGGAAGGCTGCTCTCATAGTAGTTCGATACTTGAAAGGGGACCCAGGACAAGGTGTTTTATTATGAAGGGACTGTGACATGCAACTGTCTGGTTGGTGTGATTCTGATTGGGACGTCTGTCCTTTAACTCGTAGATCTCTTACTGGATGGTTTGTTTTCCTTGGATCTTCTCCAATTTCCTGGAAGACTAAAAAACAGCAAATTGTATCTCGTTCCTCCGCTGAGGCTGAGTATCGTTCAATGACAGCTATAACAGGAGAACTAAAATGGTTAAAAGGTCTTCTTTTAACTCTTGGTATTTCACATCCTCAACCTATGAAAATTCACTATGACAGTCAAGCGGCGCTTCATGTCGTCAAGAATCCGGTTTTTCACGAGCGAACTAAACACATTGAAGTGGACTGCCACTACATTCGTGACGAATATCTTACTGGAATATTGCACTAGCTTATGTTCCTACACAAACACAACTAGCCGATGTCTTTACTAAAGTTGTTGGGACCACTCAATTCGCTTCCTTATTAAGCAAGTTGGGCATATGTAATTTACATGCTCCAACTTGAGGGGGGGGGGGGGGGATAATGTAATTATTACAAAAGCAATATTTTTAGAAAGAAATGAATAGTTATTAGTGTGCTAGTTGTCCCATATTAATACCATATAATTGCTCTCTATTATGGTATAGCTATAAATATAGGATATTTCCAAAAACATCAATTTGTATAGCTCAATTTTAGGAGAGGGGTTTAGGAGCCTCCGTGTATAAATATTTCTATATATCAATGCATATAGCACATATTAGAAAATCCTATCAGAGGTTTCTTTATCAAGTATTCTCCATTCTAGTTATCGTAACTTATATAGTGAAAATACGTAGAATTTGATATATTAGGATGGTTACGACTAGGGGTGGCAAAATGGATGGATTGGATTGTTAATGGATGGGTCAAAGCAATCCATTAATCCATTAACAATCCACTAAACTCTCTTAATAAAAATCCAATCCAATCCATCAATTAAAAGATAAAATTCATCCAATCCATCCATTAACATATTTCTAATGGATGGATATCCATCCATCTAAAAAATTAATTTAAAAATTCTTAATTTAATAAGTGACAACATAATATCCAATGGATTTATAAAATGAGATGGATGGATTAATCCATCCATATGAGTTAGTGGATGGATTGGATCAAATCCATTAAATTATCTTTTGTCTTATGGATGGATTAGATGAATAAATTATTGGATGGATTGGATGAATATTATTTAAATGGATTTCATTGCCACCTCTAGTTACGACTTGATCTTTTACACAATCCTTCGAAATTTTATTAAAAACCTACAAAAGGAAAAATACTCAAGTACAACACTTCTATATCATTAATCTAAAGAGTCCCTTGTTCAGTTGTAATCCTCAAGAGTCAACTTATGTTGGTCGAAAGAGATCATTGGCACGCTAAGTACGGGCCTACGATTTCCTTTCTTTTAGGAAAAACACAAACATTTTCGTCAATGACCCCTAAGAAGAAAACAACAGCAAGTAACACTCATGTCATCAAAGGAGACCTATTAACTTCCCATTTCACAACGTTCTGTTGACACCTTAATACTAAAATTTTTTTAGAATTTGTCCTACCTCATCCTTAGAAACCAGCATATAGGGTGCGGATTACTCCCTCTTATAAGCACATAATTGTTCGATTTGAGACTTTTAACAAAAATGTTAGAGGCCATAGTCCAAGGGAGAGAGAAGCTACTCCAAAACTACATTTACCGCTTCCATAAGGAGGCTATCTTGGTCAAATATGCCAACGATGAAATGAAAGTCTACCTATTGGAGTTGAGACTTCTTCCTGAAAGTCTCTTTGCAAAAGAAAGTGGCCTCATGGCACTAAGGGATATAAATGATCTTTTATCTATGCCATAAGCATGCATCATGTATAAGGAGAATCTCAATGTGAGAAAGGTCGAGAAAATGGGGACAAACAGGTGAGGTTGATTAACGTATAGAGAAAGATACATCTCAAAGATACACCACCTCAAGAAAGCATCAACATGATGTCTAGAGAAAGATACATCTCGAAGATACACCTCAAGAAAGCAGCAACACGATATCTACCGCAAGAAGAAGAAGAAGAATGAGGAAAAAGACTTCATGAAATCCTCAAGAAGATTCAGCCATAGTACCTTGTTCACCACATCCATTGAGTGTATCTTTGAAATATGTGAGTGCTGATTTCAAAGAAAAGACATTTTATTCCCCAGGCCAGTTCCATCAGAGTCAACAAGACTAAAATATTGCAAGTTCCACAAGAGCAACGACTGCAACACCAATGCATGGAAGGACAAAATTGAAATATTGATACAAAAAAAGGATTTGAAAAAGTTTACTGGTAGCGGAGAAGGCTCTTCTAGGCATCAAAGTTACTGGTAGGGAAGAAGTTGGGTTGTGAAGAATTCGCTAAGTGTCCATCACTATCGTTTTTCGTTGCTAGGTCATTTATGCATAAAACATCCACGAAGGGATCTCATCGACCTGCAAACTTGGCTAAACGAAAACAATATCCCGCATAACAAAGGTTCACATAGAAAAAATTTCATGCATAACAAAGGTTAAACAGAAAAATCTGCAACCAAGAGGTAGCAACTTTAGAAATAAACAGGCAACAAAGCAAGCATCCAAATCAACATAAACATAAAATCAAAGACAAAGCATGTCCATTACTATTTGTGGTTAATTTTGATGAAATTGAGTGTTTACAAATATCTAATAGCTATGTTTCTATGTAATATTCAAGTAAAAGCAGAAACTGAGTCACAACATTAATATCCTAAAAAGTTCATGTTTCATTTGGTCTTGTTTTTCAATTAACATTCTTGTCATGTAGCTTAACTAGTACTGTAATAATGTATGTTTATAACTGTGACCAAACCTTGCCATCTTTAATTAATTCTACTAAACTGTAAATGTAAGGCTCAAAATCAAATCCTGCACAAGAAATTCCCGGTTTTGTTGAATTCCAGTTCTGTTAAGTTGTTTCCACAGCAACTACCTACAATGTATGTAACAAAGCACTTAGTTAGGATGATGTTACTTGCAAAACAACCTTAATGAATAGGCTTTTTCCTTAACATGGTATTAAAAAGAGAATAATGTTTTCAACTGAAGTCTAACCTCATCGTCTTCAGTTTTGCATGCACCTTCTCGAGTAGGCTAATTCTCCGTTCAAGTTCTGCTATACTTGCTTCAGATAAATTGCTATAGCTTTCTTCTTGAGTCCCGGATTCGCTGATTCTGTTGCTTGACATCCTAGCTTCTTTGCCCTCATTTGCATCTTTAAATTCAACATCTTCTTCCAACACATTCTTACAATCATCAACAGATATCAAAGGACTTGGAGTGATGTTTTGTTTTTGTGGTAGACTTGAAGGAGCATCGGCATCAACGTTTTTCTCAGCTTTCAAAACATCTTCAACAGAACTTTCAGATGACATAGTTGTTAAAACTTCAGGAATAAAATCTGAAGGAACATCACCATCAACAATATTATCACCCTTGTTAGTTTTAGAAACATCATCACAAGATTTTCCAAGAGTAACAGGGCCAACAAGTTTCTGACAAAAGTCAAGTGAAAGCTTAGCCTCGGGACTACATTTCGATGACCCAGCATTTCTCTTCCGCCGCCCAACATTCTTATTGAAACCCTGAGGACCCAATACTGATTTTCCCCACCACTTTGCATAACGCGTGGTAACATCAGACTCAAAAAATCTAGATGGAAAATGTAAACTTGTATCAGATAAGGGTCTAGTGTAATTTTTCCAAGCAATGGCTTCATTGTTGTTGAATCTAGACACATAGCCAGGAACATCTTGATCCATTCCAAATTGCATAGCAACTCTATGTGGTAGATATTGCTCTATAGTTTCAAATCCAACTAGCTCAGAAACTCTCATGCATATAACAAATGAGAGCATTTGTTTATCCAAATCTTTCTTAAACGGTACCGAAATTCCATCGTTTGGATAAAACATTCCACAATTATCAGCATATCTAACATATGGACGCCAAAGAAAATCATCAATAGCTGAGTCTAATTCCAACCTCACATTCTCAATTTCCAAAGCCTTAACCATATGCCACCTCAACAATACATGGTCTCCCTTATTGATCAACTTAGGCTGTGGTTGCAAATTTTTGAACCTCTCCCACACCCAAACTTGAACCAGGTAAAAGGGCGATTGCAGACTAACCTCCCACACCATGGGAAGTCTATCACCTCCTATTGAATATTTCTTAAAACCTACAATTGTTTCCTTAAACAAACTCAAATCCTTATATAAACTAGCCAAAACAGCAGGTGCTAAAGCAATAGGATTGCCTCTAGCAAGATGAACAGCAATGGGAAACAAACAACTTTTCACCAACTTGTATTTGTGAGGAAAAACAAAAATTGACAACCAAGTAACAAGAAATGCTTCATGCTCAATTTCACTACTTTTATCAATGAAAACATCCATCCAAACTGATGTAGACGTCATACCTTTCTTACTCCTCTCTTGTCTTGCAAGTATCAATTTCTTTTCAACCTCTTTCATTTCTTGATCTTCAAGTGGTGTGAAAACAGGATCACCAAACAGAGAGTAACCCCCCAAAACAATAACATCCTCCAAAGTGATCGTTGCTTCACCAAAGGGAAACACAAAGGTATTTCTCTCAGAACACCATTTCTCAACAACCCCATAAACCAAGTCTTGATTTTTCATTATGCGACTCTTAGTACTCATTATAGGTTCAAAGATTCCAACTTTTTTCCAAACTGATTCATACTTGGGTTTAAGTTGATCAACCCACTTAACCCATTTTGTCTGTGGGTAGCGCCAGCCATTGAAATTGATTTTCAAAGAACATTCCTTGGGTTCAAAAACAGAACAAGAAGAAGATGAAGGGTCAAGATTAAACTGAAAATTAAGTTCACGAATGGAGTTTGCAATAGGTTTGAGAAAATGAGCAGTTCTGAGAGTTGGTTTACCATCACCAGCAGGTGAAAGCATGAAACATTCCCTCATTTCCATGATGGTATCTTCTAATGGTTGTTGATGATTCATGGGTTGAAGAAATAGTTGCTTGGTTCTGTGATACTGAGAGTGGCGTCGTGGTGTTTTTGACCAATTTAGGGAAGTGTCATGTGACACAAATTTGGTTAGTATCATGCTTTACGCAACAACAAACAAACATACACACACAATAAAAGGTAAATTTGTGAAAAACACAAATTGTCCTTGGATGAATATAGTAATTTTTAATATCAAATTTATTTCAAAATATGTCTTTAACTTTATTTGCCTAAATTATATGTGGGATTCTTTACAATATTTAATTGTAACAGATTTTATATATATATATATATATATATATATATATATATATATATATATATATATATATATATATATATATATATATATATATATATATATATATATATATATATATATATATATATATATATATATATATATATATATATATATATATATATATATATATATATATATATATATATATATATATATAAAATCTGTTACAATTAAATATTGTAAAGAACAACCAATACATATATCAATCAGTTCTTTAAGTTGCATAATGTCCATAATGTTGGTCATTTTTTATGAATTCGTTCCAAAAATGCACTACTATCATTAACGGTGCTTATGTGGTAGTTACGTTGTCGAGATGGTTGTAACTTTGCTGAGATGTAATTGTTGTAAGTTAACATTTATTTAATCAGACAAAATTCTTTAATTTGAGTTTAAGCATTCCTAAAGTTAACCCTAATTGGACAACCTCTGCAAATATGAGTTGTTGCGAACGAAGATGATGGATTCAAAAGGGACATGAAGGATTCTAGGGAGACGAACTCAGATACGAAGCTTTGAACATTTAGGTAAGTCTTGTTTTCCTTACGAAAAATGTATTTGATTTATTGAGGTCTATGATTTTGTATTTGGTCTCTTATACTACTTTTTGATTTCTACAGCTTACAACTTTTCTGTCAAAAATGGATGTTTTTCATGTTGATTTTTATCATGGGGGATAGTTTGATGATAGGAGCAGATATGTATGAGGGATAGTGTCAAGCTGGAAGTGTGATGGTAACATATAGAGTTATTTTAAAATTTTGGATTTTGTTAAAGAAATGGGGTATCCTAGGGTACTTGAAATGTGGTATGATTTTGTTGGTACTTTAAAGGAACTAATTAATGACTTTGGTGCAACAAAACTACTAAATTGGTCCAAAACTCATGGCAAGGTATATGTATATATAGTCCACCCTATTTCCCAACCTAATGTACTAGATATAGTTGATGCCCAACCTTTATCAACTTATGTCCAACCCATTGTAGTAGATGAGATACTTGAAACTGACATACCTGATGTAGTAGATGAGATACCTGAAACTAACATACCTGAAACTGAACAACATACTGACATACCTAAAAATGACATACCTGAGGGCCAACATGACATACCTGAAACTAAAAAGCTGAGGGCCAACATGACATACCTGAAACCAAGGTTGTCAAACTCGTCAGTCTACTCAGACTCGTAAAGGGTCCGTAGACTCGACTCGCAGATTCGTACGAGTCTATGAAAATTAAAAAATGACTTTAAAAAACCTGTATGTGGCACATACATGACATACAAATATATTTTTAAGCTTGTAAATGCCCCATATATATATATATATATATATATATATATATATATATATATATATATATATATATATATATATATATATATATATATATATATATATATATATATATATATATATATATATTGAACACTAATTAACATCAAAATAGCAAAGTATATAGCTAAAGACTCAATAATAAAACAAACAAAATAGCAAAGTATGTAGCTAAAGACTTAAAGTACTATTTTCTTTTAAGTTGGCTACTATATAAGGAAAAAATATCATAAAACAGATATGTTAATGGCTTTAGACATCCAAAGTTCCAATGAAATCATCACCACTAATATCATCACCATCATTGTCATCTGTATCTTGAGTATCATCATCAAACTTTGTCCCAAATGAAAAATCTTCTTCATCATTAACCAAAGTTAGATTACTTGATGTTCCAGTTCTACCTAATTCAACATTACCTAATACAATAACATCATCTTTCTCAATATTAACTTTAGTTTGCACATTTTTTTCATTAGGATCTTCAGCTATCCATCCATCATCTTTGCAAGAGAATATACAAGAGAAACAATCAAGTGAAATATATAATAAAATACTTACACAACGAGTGATTGATTTATGGGAACTAACGCGAAAAAGCAAGACATAGAACAAATACACACCGTCGATGAAGGGAGGAAGAAACTTTTCTGAAACAAGAGACTAGGAAATAGGCTTTCTAATTCTCGTACAAGCAAAAAAAGGGGTTTTGCAAATAAAATAAAATATTTTGGTGAGTTTGGGCCTTTTTGGGTTTTAAAAAAAACAACATACAAAAATACTTATAGACTTGTAAACTCGGCATAAACTCGCGAGTCTATACGAGTTTGTGCGAGTCTACCCGAGCGTACTCGAGTCTATTAAAAAATGACTCTATGAGTGAGTCTACTCGTTTTTGCTTCCTAGACTCATAAACTCGTACGAGTTTACGAGTCTACCCGCGAGTTTGACAACCATGCCTGAAACTAGCATAGCTGAGGGCTAACATGACATACATGAAACTAACACCATGAGTGAGATACCTGACATTGAGTCACAACCTGAGATACATGAATAAAATGCAAAAGTTGTTGAGAGTGACCATAATGAATAAAGTGATGATAGTGCATTAGGGTGCAGGTTTGATGACTTAGATGATGAGGTATTAAATGATGGAATTTATGAGGTTTTGGTAGGAGTAGGAGGATTTGTTACTGGGGAGAATGATCAAGAAGTGGATGAATTAGAAGTGGGTGATGCAAGTAAAGGAAAAAAAAAGTCAGGGTGGTAGACCTAAGAAAAAAAGGTCAAGGGATGTTGCAACAAGAAAAAGGAAAGACCTTGCACACAAAGGGTGAAAAAAGCCATGTATGTTGAAAATGAACCATCTAGTGATAAAGATACAATTTCTTTTGGGCTTGTTGAAAGTAGAGGAAAAGTGGTATATAGTGTTCTGTCAGATTCACATTATAAATCTGAAGAGTTGGAAACTGATGAGGATTCAAGTAGTGACTACTCATATGAAGGAAATAAGGAAAAATATCCATCATTTGTGATGTCTAAGAAGTTTGTGGACTATAAGTGGGGTTTGGGTACCATGTTCTCAATAAAGGAGGAGTTTAAAGAAGCAATGGCAAACTATGTTGTTAATAATGGTAGAGATTTACACTTTATAAAGAATTATAAGACAGGGGTTAAAGTATGATGCAAGGAAGGGTGTGAATGGGTTGCATTATGTTCCAAATTACCAAATTACCAACTTTTGGGGTGCCTAAGTAGCAAGTCTGGGTTTGAATATTTCATCCTCTAACTACTTGTTCATCATTCATCCGGTCAAATCTCATCTATCTATAACACAAAGTACACAACAAATATTGAATCAAAGTAAAGGACAACAAAATGAAACTGAAATAACATGATTATAAATACTAAAATAAAATACAATAAAACCCCCATACTTAAATCAAACATTGACCTCAATGTTTTAAAACATGTATGAGAGGGGACTCACAGGGCCTCACTGAGGGGGAGGAAAATGCAACATCAGCTGCTGCATCATGTTATGCATGTTGTCAATGAGTGCCCTTTGGCGAGCTTGTTCCTCGGCTTGACGGGTTTGCTCAGCCATGAGGTGCCAGATTTCTCCGCGTACCCACGACCAGTTGTCGTCAGCAGTAGATGAGCTTCTCGTGCCATTATACATGTGGTCGTCCTGAAGAGGAACAAACTGTTCAAATTCGGCCGCCTCCTCCTCTTCGGGTTCACCTGCAGTGAAAGGGTCAAGATGATACTTGTCCTCATCATGGACGGTATTGTCATATATCCAATTATTTGGATCAGAAATACTGACTCTATTAGGAGCAGGGAGGGCAATTACCAACCTGTTATGACTCATTACAACATAATAATTCGGAGTAATAGAAATCATACACTGTTGGACCAGGGCCGCCATATCAAGCCTATTTTTACCTGATATCGGTGTGTCACATAACTCAGCAGGGTCATAGCCAAAGTGATTGGCTATCTGGGTTATCATGCCTCCCATAGAGATTCCCCCTTGAGTCGCCCGTCCTACTCGCCCCAAATAATCCGCTACAAAAGCGGCCACACTTACCATCTTAGAGTTTTCCATAGCATATAAGAAGAACAACTACCTTTGAGTAGTCACTCCAGTACTATCTCCCCTCCCGAATAGAGTGTACGCTAAAGTTTTTTATGCATACCTGAAACAAGGATTTTGAATACCAGATGCTTTGGCACCTTTTGACACATACTCAATATTACCTGTTAATCGCTGTCCAGAATGCTTTCGCATCAAAAGTCTCTGGGACAGCTCCTGGGCCATACAGTAGAAGTCAGAGGATACCTCCCAGCTCTTCCATGTTGAGCTCATGGTCAGTATTAAATAGTCTAAACTTCATTGTGCCAAAGAAATATTTCATAGTGTCAGTCCTTTTTTTCCAAATGAAATTGAATTGTACTTAAAAACTTCAATGTTATGCGTTCATACGTTGGAGCTTCTAAATGCATGAATTCTGACATTCCCAGACTATGAAACATTCTATCTATTTCTATATTCAAGCCTAATTCGGAAAGAGTGGTATTGCATATATACCTGGTTGATGTAATCTTACCCTTCACATGACATGCGTAACGCTTCTTGTGCCTACGTATCCTCATCTGGTATGAGCAATCAGAGCAAACATAGTTCGGGTAAACTAGACCAATGATTGGTTAAGAGTTTTATGAGCAATGTTAAATCTCCATTCCAGCAGTTAGGGACGATGCCTGTTTGCGGTAGAACGGAAACGTAACATACTCTTTCTGAAAATGAGGTTTGAAAACAATCCTGAAGGATGGAAAGGTTTGAGTTTGGTTTGTGAGTTTTAGAAGAAGTGAATTGAGTTAGTTTGAAACTCATGTTGCACTAAATATTATGACATAAGAGCGAATGCGTCACATATCGCCCAAAGGGCATATGCTAAACACTCTAGATAATATGAAGAGAGACCTCCATACTTATCATTCATCATGTACTTAAAGCTCGTAGCGTACAACACTTGTCACTCATTATTAAGTGTCTTAGAAGAGTTTGAGATGAGAAGAGAAGACACAAAGATTCTAAAGGGAGCTAAGAACCCTAATGTTATCATGCAAAATGGTCCTAAAGTTGGGATAAGAAGGGTACTACCTAATGTTATCATGCAAAGGATAGAAAGCCTAAAGACAACAGACAAATCACAATGCTTTGTTGAGGAAGACAACACTTCTGTGAGTTTTGTCGGGGAGAGCAACTCTTGAACTCTAATTAACTGTCCTCTGGAGATGGTAACTTCTCGTGCTTCTAACATGGTTTGCCCCGGTATGAGCCTCACAGTGAATTTTCCCCTGAATGATTGATCTTCGAGAGATTTGCTGAATTTTAACATGATTTCCCCATATTAACTTATCTTTAGAGAGATTTCTCGATATGACTGCCCCAGACTAGCAACCTATGATCATAACTTGCTGGAAATGCACACGCTCGACAAAGCCTCCTGGTTACATGTCCCTGAATATGACTTTTCTTCGGAAGTTTCAGGTATCTCAACTTGGCTTGATTAAGCTTCTCGACCGATGTTCATTATGTAAGCTTCCTTGATGTTTAAACACATGTCTGCAAGTATAAAATGTTTATTCTGAGAATGATAATTCTAATGCGACACACATATTAATTTTGAAGTTTTTATTGCAAAGATATCGCTTAAACTCTGCGAACTAGTCACTAGTTAAGATGCGACACTGATTTTTTAAATGAAAGATATTATGCACATGCAATACGAATAAAGATATTTTAGCACAACTCATGGGAGTCAGGAACGCTATCTCGTTAAAGTATGCCTTCAGAATAAACCCTGCTTCAATTAGAAATTTTAAGGGTTGTAGCATGGTCTGGTTCATGGTTTGAGAAAGAAAGGATATAAGGATCAAAGTTTTGCTTTAACCCACCCATTCTTCTGATGTTCTTCAGTCCTACGTTCAGTTAATTTGGCACAAATTCTCACCCTTCAAAAGGTTATTGAATGGTAGAAGTGATGGTTAGGGAACCCATAAGGTTTTCGGAGTGGCAGTCACCCTTTTCGTTTTTGGTGTCTGTAGTCACATGACCTTGTTCTTTTCTGAGGATTTTTTCTTTTGTCATCCTTTTTGCTTTTCGCTCTTTATTCCCTAATTTTTTCCTGGACTGGTTCTTTTGAATTTTTTTGATTTTGAAGTCCAGTGGGATGCCCTAACTTTTGCCTGAGTTACTTTTTCTAAGTTTTGACTCAACGATTTTCTTTCTTTTTTTTCTTTCCCTTTTTCTTTTGATTCTTTTGTCTTTTGTATAAATCGTGTGACACTAGCTTGTCTTAATTTCTTCGAAAGAGTTGTGACTGCCTAATTCCTTAGTTGATGAGAGATAATCATTGTCGTTTCACGTCTCTTGACCTCCTGACGCGTGGGGAATACAAAGGCGATTGATCCTTAAATACATAATCCTTATGAAATTCGAACGCCCAGTCAAATTAATTGATTACTATCTTGCCCTAGGTTAAATGTGAGAGTCTTTTTTAAATGAAAAGAAATTCCTACTTCAAGGCTCAAAGGGGTTAACGAGGGCCTATCTTCCTTACATCTCCGATATTTAGGGATTTGAAACAATGCCTATACATCATCAATAAGTTTTTATCCAAAAGCATATGAACAGAGATTTTACGTTTTCGTTTTGTCGTCCTCCCTTAAAGGGTTTAAGCATGAAAAGTTAGTATTGCAATGCACAGAAAAATTGTATGAGTGAACACGAGTGAACTACTTCAAGAAAAACATGCACATTGCGTTAAGACTATCATTCAAGAATAAACAAGTTTTTACTGTTAGAACACATATTGGTTCTTAATATATCTCAATATTTTGATGATAACATTAATGAAATTTTATATAAAGAAAATATATACTCTGATTTTATTCAAGTGTTTTTGTTTCAGATATCAAATAAATATTCATCTGAAGCTAAAAAGAATTCCTCTGAATATATTATAACGCAAGACTCTGAGCGTAGGAAGTCTAGCTACAGAAGACTCTGAAGCGCAGCACAGAAGACTCTAAGCGCTACCTACAGAAGACTCTGAAGCGCAAGCTGCAGAAGACTATGAAGCGCTCCTACAGAAGACTCTTAGTGTAGAGTATAAATATTCAGTATTCAGAAGACTCTGAGAGAACTAAACGCTGCAAGTACAGAGGCTCTGAGAATCAAGTAAACTCTGATCAAAATATTCACGCTAAGCACTTTGCTGCAAAACTCTAGATAGAGTGACTCTGATAAAGAAAAACAAGGAACACAATCAGAGGATCTGATGCAAGATTACTTTTTCATATCTGTTCATTTGAAAAAGAGATTATTCAAGAAAGATACGTTGCCTAATGTCTACCAACGATACTATTTCTCATTCGTGTATGACACAGGAATTCAGGCAAAAAGGGAATGTCAAATCAAGACGAAAAGTATTTATCCTTTCTATCTACATCCTACAGTACTTTCTTCTACACACTATTTGAGAAAGTGGAGTATATAAAGAAGTCTTCATCAGCACTTCAAGAACAAGAATTACTACAACAATTTACAAGAAATAATTCCAAGAAGAATTCCACAAAGCAATCAAAGAACTTATTCAAACAACTTTCTACATCAAAAACATAAGTTTTATTTGTTCTTCATTTGTGTAAAAATCACAGTTGTTATAATAGCTTTTTAGAAGCACTTAAACACATTGTATTTTATCATTGTAAAAGTTCCTTGAGAGACCAAGTTGTGGTCAGGATTCTTGAGAAGACTAAGACAATTGTCTTAGTGATATCACTGTAATCAGGTTTTGATTTAGTGGATTAAGT
Organism: Lathyrus sativus; assembly: GCA_963859935.3. NCBI lineage: Eukaryota > Viridiplantae > Streptophyta > Magnoliopsida > Fabales > Fabaceae > Lathyrus > Lathyrus sativus. The sequence continues at coordinate 265,543,415 of OZ012739.1, read as the reverse complement.
CCTCATTTGAGAGAGGCGAAATCACCTTGGTCGGGTGGACTGGAGTAGTTTGAGTTCAAACGAACTAGGATAAAAATAACTTGTTATTTTCTATTGTCATAATTGTTTGAAAACCCCTTATTCAACCCCCCTCTAAGTGTTTTCCTACCTTCAGTTGGTATCAGAGCTCCGGCTCTGAAGTGCTATCGCTTAACAGCGACAGAGAAAGATCCAGTTGGGAAAACTCTTGATATATTATCCTTGATATATTATGGCTAAAACTTCAACTTCAAACAACAAATATGATGATAAAGATAGAATCAGCACCAAACCTCCCATGTTTGATGGAGAGAAATTTGACTATTGGAAGGATAAAATAGAAAGTTTCTTTCTAGGCTATGATGCTGATCTATGGGATTTGGTCATTGATGGATACATTCACCCCACTGATGGTGAGGGCAAAAAGATTGACAGAAAGTCACTGATTAACCAACAGAAGAGAGATATCAAAAATCATCACAAAGCTAGAACCATTCTGTTAAACGCTATATCTCATACTGAGTATGAGAAAATCACAAATAGAGAAACATCATTTGACATGTTTGAGTCATTAAAGATGACACATGAAGGAAACTTTCAGGTGAAGGAGACAAAGGCTCTTGCTCATAAATATGAAGCCTTCAAGATGGAGGATGAAGAATCTGTGGAAACCATGTTTTCAAGATTCCAGATTCTGACAGCTGGTTTGAAGGTCCTTGACAAAGGATACTCCACTTCTGATCATGTGAAGAAGATCATTAGAAGTCTACCAAAGAAGTCTACCAAAGAAGTGGAGACCCATGGTCACAGCGCTGAAGCTATCAAAGGATCTTAACAAGATCACTCTGGAGGAACTCATCAATTCCTTAAGAAGTCATGGGATAGAGATGTAAGAAGACAAGCCTCAGAAGAAAGGTAAGTCTATTGCTTTAAAATCAAATAAAAAATCAGACAATAAAGCTTTTCAGGTACTTGAGGAAAGCTCTGGAGAATCTTCCTTAGATGAAGATGAACTGTCTTTACTTTCCATAAGGATAAATCAACTCTGGAAGAATAAACAAAAGAAGTTTAGACACTTCAAAAGACCAGAACAACGTGGCGAATCTTTTGGACAAAAAAGATCTGGCAAGAAAGAAGTTGTGTGCTTTGAGTGCAAGGAGCCAGGACACTACAAAAATGCATGTCCCAAAATTCAGAAGGAGAAACCCAGAAGGAAGTTTGAGAAAAAGAAGAAAGTTCTGATGGCCACGTGGGATGACTCAGATGCTTCTGAATCCTCATCAGAGTTAGAGGACGAATGTGCAAATATGGCACTAATGGTTGACATGGAGGAGCACGAGGAAACATCTGGATCTGAATCAGAATCAGATTCAGAAGAGGTATTTTCTGATCTTACCAGAGCTGGGCTAATTGAAAGCTTATCTGAGATGCTTGAAAACTATAGTAAGATTGTACTCAAATACAAGAAGCTTTGGAGCTATCTTGCATCTGAGACCGATCAGATGAAATCATAAATTTCTGAGCTAAAAGCAAATAATTTTCAAATAAAAACTGATTTAGAAAAAGCTCAACAAAAGTCTGATTTTGATACTATGTCTTGCTCCAAAAATATTTTAGAAGAGTTCGACTATAGTTTTCAGAGATTCCTGTCCAAAGGTCTAGATAGAAGCAAAATGGCTTCCATGATCTATGGTGTTAACAGGAATAACAGAAAAGGAGTTGGATATGAATCACCTTTTGGGAAGGATTTAAATCCAAAACCTGTTGATAAGATGATCATCAATTATACTCCTCTGTACACTCATTTTAAATATGGTCACCTAAATGACATAGAGCACACACATACAGATCAGATCACAAAAAGCTTTATTAAACCAAAACCTCGTCAGAACATAAAAGTTTTTAAGGAACAGAAGTTCAGGAAGAACTTCAGACCAACTAACCCCAGAGGACCCAAAAAGATATGGGTACCTAAGGACAAAATAATCTATGTTGCTGATGTTCTTAGCAGCAAGGTTAAGATACCAGCCATGGTACCTGAACTCTGGCTACTCACGACATATGACGGGAAGAAGGTCTATGTTCCAAAGCCTGGTACTTAGATCTGGAGGAGACGTGAAGTTTAGAGGAAACCAAAAGGGAAAAATCATTGGCTCTGGAAAAATTGGTAATGGTAACCTCCCTTCTATCTCTAATGTTTTTCTTGTTAAAGGATTAACACATAATCTATTGTCCATAAGTCAATTAAGTGACAATGGTTATGATATAATCTTTAATCAAAAATATTGTAAAGCTGTTAGTCAAAAAGGTGGTTCAATCCTCTTTAATGGGAAAAGGAAGAACAACATTTATAAGATAAATCTTTCAGAACTGAAAAATCAAAATGTTAAATGCCTTATGTCTGTAAATGATGAGCAATGGGTATGGAATAGAAGATTGGGTCATGTTAGCATGAGACGTATATCTCAAATTAACAAGCTCAATCTGGTCAGAGGACTTCCTAAGTTGAAGTTCAACTCAGATGCTCCTTGTGAAGCATGTTAGAAAGGAAAATTTTCAAAATCTTCTTTCAAATCTAAAAATGGTGTTTCTACCTCTAGACTATTAGAGCTACTTCATATTGATCTGTTTGGACTAGTGAAAACTGCATCCATCAGAGGCAAGAAGTATGGATTAGTCATAGTTGATGACTACAGCAGATGGACATGGGTAAAATTCCGGAAACACAAGGATGAGTCTCATTCTGTATTCTTTGACTTCTATAATCAAATCCAAACTGAAAAGAATTTTAATATTATCAAAGTCAGAAGTGATGATGGTGGTGAATTTGAAAATAAATATTTTGAAAAATATTTTAAAGAAAAAGGCATTGCACATGATTTCTCTTGTCCTAGAACTCCTCAACAGAATGAAGTTGTAGAACGAAAGAATAGAACATTGCAAGAAATGGCCAGAACCATGATCAATGAGACTAATATGGCAAAACATTTTTGGGCAGAAGCAATTAATACAACATGTTATATTCAGAACAGAGTGTCTGTAAAACCTCTTCTGGAGAAGACTCCTTATGAATTGTGGAGGAATAGAAAGCCTAACATTTCTTATTTCCATCCTTTTGGATGTGTTTGTTTTATTCTGAATACTAAGGATAATCTAAACAAGTTTGACTCTAAAGCACAGAAGTGTTTTATGATTGGATATTCTGAACACTCAAAAGGCTACAGAGTATACAATACTGAGACACAGATTGTGGAAGAATCAATTCATGTCAGATTTGATGATAAGCTTAGCAATCAAAAGACAAAGCAGTTTGAAATTTCTGCAGATAGAGAAGTTCTTCTCACAAACCCTGAAGAATCAGAGGCAAACAAAGTTCAAGCAAAAGAACCAGAAGCGACTCCAGATGCTTCTCTACTAACTGCTCATCTAGACAATTTAACCATTTTTGAAGAAACCCCTCTGAAAGGATCCTCCAAAATCAAAGCTTCTCACCCAGAGGAAATGGTTATTGGAAAGAAGGATGATCCAATCAGAACAAGATCCTTTCTCAAGTGCACCCCCGAGAAGCTCCTTGAGGTAAAAGGTAATCGGTTTTGATTGATCTTTGAACTTGTTGAGGGTAGAGTTCATCTTCGAGCTCTTGTCGATGGGTTCCTTGAACTTCCTCTTAACCGACCCAACCGATAGCTTGCTAGGCCCCCCACCAGATACGACCAGGGTAGCCGGGAATTATTCCCACAGACTATGGGCCGAAAGGTCTGGCGGGCTCGCTAAACAGGAGGAAATCCTCTAGTCAGGAGACACACAGGGCGACTTGTAGTCCCGCTTCATCAGAGGAAGAGGATACTTCATCGACCCTATTGGCTTCGCGGGCTTCAGGTCGGGGAGCTTCACCTCTTCGGGTGTACTGTTTCAGGTGCCCTTCCTTAATTAAGATCTCGATTGCATCCTTGAGGTGGATGCAATCCTCCGTGACATGTCCATGACTTCGGTGGAGCCGGCAGTATTTGGACTTGTCCATGTTGGGCTTCAGAGGCATCAGTTTCGGGAAACGGACACTACCCCTCTGAAATTCTGAATTGATGCATTTAAATAAGATGCGCTTGCGGGGAGCTTTGAGCAGTGTGTACTCAGTGAACCGGCCAGCGGGTCCCCTCTACTCACGGGGTCATTCTTCGCGTTTTCTTTCCCCGTTTCATTGAGGAAGGGCGGTCTGCTCATGCCTGGCGCCCCTGAAGCCCTTCTGGTTCCGCGTGTCCCTAGCGGTGTTCACAACTTCTATCTCCTCATACTCGATGTATGATTGGGCTCTGTGGAGTTCGACATGCAAGGTGCATGGACATTCAATCCCAACGGCCTTGGCAATGTCGGAGTGAGGTCTTATGCCTCTCTAGATCAGGAATTTCTTCATGTTATTCGTGGTGGACACCTGGAGCCTCTCGGCTAAACCTCTATATCTAGTCTCGAAGAGGTTCGTTCTTCCCCTGGATAATGGCTTCTAGGGCTGCCTCTGTCTTCGAATGGCGTTGGGAGGCCGTAAAGTTCCCAGAGAACTGCCTCTTCAATTCGACCCAAGAGGTGATAGATTCGGGCACAAGGCATTTGTACCATGCTATGACGCCCTTCCTCAGGGTAGTGGGGAACAACCTGCACACGATGGCTCCCCGAACATTTCAATAATCGAGCATCGTATCGATGCTTTTGATGTGGCCGTCCAGGTTGGTCGTGCCATCGTATGTTGCCAAGGATGAGGTTTTCTCCATCCCGACGGGTAGTGGGGCCTCCCTAATGACCCTACATAGTAGGGAGCACTGGACGTCTTTGTCACTCTTGACGGGCGATAGTGAGGGGGAGACTGATCCCTGGTTATTTCTGTTCCGTCGGGGAGGACTCTTTGGGCGGGGTCTTGGTTTGGAGGAACCCCGTTGGGCTTTGTTGTTATTCAGAACTGGGGAGCATCGTTCCTTTCGAGGAGACAACCTGCCCCGCTTTTGGGAAGCCAACGACTGTGGTCACTCCAAACGAGGGTGATGCCCAGTCGGTCGAGGAAAAGGACTCTGAGAGTCATTAACTGGCTGTGTCCCCCGCGGGGGAGGAGAGGGGTTATTGGAAACTGGGGGACAATGTCTTCATGGAGGAGAGCATGATGGTCTTCCCCTCTCGAGCATTCCTATTCGCTCGTTCTGCCCAAAGATCATCAGGTTAGTCTGGTTTATCTCCGTGAACAGGGCAACCATGGTAGGGTTGGCGCCTGTTGGCACTGGGATGGGTTGGTAGACAGCAGGGTTGTTGAAGTGCTGGCCAACATTGAAGGTTGCGTCTTCCGAGGATGGAGAGGCGGTGTGCCCGTCCCTATAGTCGCTTTCTTCATTGCAGACGGTCGCGTTAGGGTCGTGGCTGTCTCTGTTGGTGAATGGGATAAAGGTGGTTTCAGGAGCATCGTCGTTGCGTGGCTTGGTTATGATTAGAATGGAAGTTGAAGGTTGCTTTGGTTCTTGAGCTTCTATGCTTGGACAGAAGAAAGAACGGGGAAGAAAAAGGTTCCCACAGATGGTGCCACTGATTGTACCTAATAAAAAAAGCATTGGTATCCTACCATGCATCGTGAGTTACTGCCTTCACCGGTGTTGTAGAGGAGAAAAAGGGTGTATCTGCAAGATGCTCTAATGCTTAAGTGAGTAATAGAACAAGAGAGAGAGAGAGAGAGAGCATGTACAAAGAAAAGGTGTAGTGAATAGAATATCTAACCCTCTAGTGAAAGAGGATATTTATAATGTGCCCCTAGCGCAGGGCCAACGGTTACATTGTTTTGGGCCGGATTGCCAAGCCCAACACAAGTAACTTCCAGGGCTTACATGGCGTAGTGAAGACCAGCACGTGGTCTTCGCCTGGATCAACTGCCCCGTGGTCTTCGGAAGGTGGGTTGACCATCTCTTTCGGAAGTGGGTAGTTGCCTGATGACGTGTCCCCGCTGTCGCTTGCGCGAAAATAAGGTGCCGGCATGACAGAAGAGTCGCCACCTTTCGTTATTTATCCCTCAGAGCGGGAAAGGAAATGATCGGAAAAACCTAACGAAAAAGGGTAAGACAAGGTCATCGCAACCATTGTCTGGGTTCGGGAGTCGGTTACGCAAGGGGAAGGTATTAGCACCCCTCACGTCCGTCGTACTCGACGGGATCCACGCTTGTTTGTTTACTTGGACGGGTTGGTTTTATTCTATCTAGCTATCAAGGCTGGCTGAAAAAGAAAAGAAAAATGACTCGGCAAAGCGTCGCACTTTATGCCTACGTATTCTCATCAGAGAATGAGAAATCAGAGTCAACGTAGTTCGGCCTACGAAGGATTATGGGGGAAGGTAGCTCGCCAAGACATCGCCATCTTGTGCCTACGTACTCTCAACAGGTATGAGAGATCAGAGCTCACGTAGTTCGGGAAACTACGGTTTATTTCCTGTTTTGAAAGAAGTGTTTTTTATTGTGTTTGCGATTTCAACCGCACTAGAGACTATGACCTGAGAGTGAATGCGTCGCATGTCACCCAAAGGGTACCATACTAAACATCCAGACTGTGGAAAAGAAACTCTCCCACAATCCTTTCTCCGATAGCTTAAGGCTCGTAACGTACGAAAGAAATCATTCATGATTACTGTATCTTAAACTGTTTTGAGATGAGAAGAGAACAGGCCTGTCGCTACTGCGAAAATCGGCGCCGGCTGAACAGAAGAGTCGCCACCGTGCGTTATTTATCCCACGGGAGGGAAAGGAAACGCTCAGAGTAAACCTCGCACAACACGGGAAAGGTATGGTCGTCGCAACCAAAACCTGGATTCGGGAGTCGGTTACGCAAGGGGAAGGTATTAGCACCCCTCACGTCCGTCGTACTCGACGGGATCCACGCTTGTTTTCGGGTATGGATTGTTATTCTATCTAAACTATAGGTCAAGGGTTAAAAAGAAAATAAAACGAAAAAATAAAAATGACTCGGCAAAGTATCGCACTTTATGCCTACGTATTCCCGTCTGGAACGAGAAATCAGAGTCAACGTAGTTCACCTACCTACGGGAAAGGAGGGGAAGGTTGCTCGCTAGGATATCGCATCCTATGCCTACGTACTTTCATACAGCATGAAAGATCAGAGCAAACGTAGTTCGGGCCATGTACGACACAAGTCTGTCCTTGATTGATTTTATTCCTTCTGAAAAAGGTTTTTCTGATTAACAGTCCCGGCGGACAAAAATGACGTCTTTGATGAGTTCACATTCTTTTACGGAAGAAGTGTCTTTTATTGTGTTTGAAATCTTTATGTGTTTTTCTGTTTGTTTTGAGAAAGAAAGAGACAGAACTCTAACCTACGGTTGCGAAGGGAAACAAACTAACCTAATGTTATCATGCATGGGTTAAGACCTAGTGTCTATCATGCTCCTCTCTTGCACAGAGAAAAACAGAGATCCTACGGGATAGGCAGAAACAGAAACAATATCAGATATATACAGTAAAACAGTAAAATGCATGGATGCAACAGTACATGCGAGGCAAGGGAGTCCCACTCAACCTCGAACCTAGAAAACAATAGGCAAAAGTGAACAGGCTTCACTTTCAACCCAACAGGGTAAACAGCAAACAATACAGTCCAGAAAACCAATCAATACATCAGCAATGAAATACAACAGCAAAAGAAACAGCATCAGCAGCTCTGAATCAACATCTAGCTTCAAGCAATCTCCAATCAGCTACAGTCTTCAGCAAGCATCAATCTCCATCTTCATGACCTTCAGGCAAGGGCTTTGATCATCTGTCTTCTATCTGCAATGGCTTTTCTTCAAGCTCAAACCTCCAGGATGAGGGATCAGTCACAAGAGTGAATTGGGTGTTAAGCAATCAGCTGACTACCAAGGGTGGTGAACAGACTGCTTCTAACACAAGAGACATTTTCTCTCAAGAGTTCTATCTCATAGACCCTATCACCAAGCCTTCCAAAGGAAGGGGGTGAGTGTCTTAGAGAGACTCTGAATCACAGAGAAGAATGGATGCAGACAAGGCAATCCATGTTTGAGAAACAAGCTTTCTAACCTAGAGCTCTGCCTAGCTCCTAAACCCTAGTCTCCTCAGCATCTGCTAGCAAGAATCTTCTCTTCAACTCTGGCAGTTGATCTTCAATCTCTGGATCACCACTGGTCTTCATCTCCTCAAGTCTTCAGCTCTCCCAAGTTCCCAGACAATCCCAATACCCAAGCAAGCAAGCAATAATCCCCAGAGGGCACACCACACCAGTCAATCAGATATATACAGAGTATTAATAGCAGTAGGGGAATCCTGACTTTTTCTAAGGGGATCTAATAACTACCCATAGCCCCTATAGTCCCATAGCTAAACTATTCAAACCCTAAGTCCTAAGGGAAATGAAATCAAACTTCTTAAGTCATCACCTAAAAAACCCTAATTTGTTCATGTTGTTCAAGCCTACATTAAGCACCTAAAATTAATTCCTAAAAATGGGAACTAAATTGTTTCTACAAGTTCAATATCTCATCTAAACAACCTAAAAAGAATGAACAAAAAATATGAAAGCATCTAATAGAACAAAAATTAATAAAATCATGCATGAAATGAAACTATTTAAAATGTCATTTATTTAGAAAATATGGGAAAAATATCAAATAAAAATGAAAATGCAATTTTATTTAATGACAATTTTCTAGACAGAACCAAGAAAATATAGAAAAAACAACCACTAAAAAAGAGTTAATTTCCTATTTTATATGATTTTTTTAAAGTTGGTAAAAATTAAAATGAATTAAAAACTAAATTGAATTAAAATGAGAGGGAGGGGTAAGAATAGCAATCACGCTCAGTTGATATTCCAGTGGGCCAGCAATGGTGGGGTGCGCGTAGCAAATTGGTTAAGCCCATGATCTAAGTCAGAATTATTGAAAACAAAAAAAACAAGCAGGGGGTGTATTCAGCATGGTTTTCACGTTCAAATCACAATGGGCTTAGCATTGGGGGGTGGGGATATCAAAACACACCTAGGCCCGCCCGTTTCATTAAATGAAACGGTGCGTTTAGGGCACCTACAGCTCTCCCTCCAAACTTCAGTATGAATTCCAGCCACACGATTGGCTTCTGAGTCAAAGGTCCAACACGCGATGGACGCTCAGGATTGCGTCTTCAACCTTGGTTCATGAGAACTTAGGGTTTCCTCCATGAAACTCCATGCACGCACCACTTTCAACCTCTCGGTTCTCTCGCCACAGTGCACGAAAAAACACGATCCAAACATGAAAAATACTCTAAATCTCTCCCTCTATACGTCTATACCATTAGTTCATTCCAAATCTCGATGAATCCTTCAAACCGATCGAGACAAGCTCTTGACTCCATGAAAATACTCTGGTATGCATCATCAAGATTCTTAACCAAACCTATACTAATCTAAACTACACCTAATGGTGATTATTCTGATCTATCAAACTAACATTATAATGCACTATGCTACTCGTTCTAAGTCCTAACAGTTCTAACAACCTGTCAACAATCATCACTAAACAGCACCAAACTCATCCTAATCGTTCTACTAACAACCTAAATCACATCTAAACTAATAAAACCATGTAAATCTATCTATATCAAGCTATGGGAGAGAAATTGAACCTGGTGCAAAAGCTTGGAAATGGATGTTGAACTCGTGGATCTGAGGCTTCTAATGCTTGGATCTTGATCCACCAGTGCTATGCTTGATTCTGTATGCAACACCTTGATGATTCCTGCCTTGGATCTTGCTGTCCACTTGAAATTGCAATTTGGATATTGATGATTATGGTGCTCGAAAATGGATCAATTTCAATCAGATCCTTGTTGATCTTTAGTCCATGATGATGATTGAATATGGTGGAATCAATGTTGATGAGAATTGATGCTGAATTTGTGAGATTGAAGTGAAATTGCAATGAGAAAGAATGAGAGAATTTGGGAAATTTTTGGTGAAAAATGAATCCAACCCTTGCTCAATTCTGATTTCATGAATATATAGTGCTCAAATGAACTTTCTAGAACCACCTTGCAACTTCCCTTGCATTCCAAATTGGTTATGTTTCTTCAAATGCAAGTAACCATGAATAACTTTGATTTTTTCCACTAAGCTCAAAAATGTACTTGAACCATTGTTCTTAGAATGTCTTTTGGACCCAAAATCATATATTGGAAGTCTCCATTTGGACTTATAAATCTCTCAAACCATTTTTCACTTTGACTTTCTTTAAGTTATAAGCCATTTTAGTTCAAATTTGACCAATCATGCAACTTCATGTTATGAGCTTTTCCAACAATTTGTGACCTTCTTTCTAGACTCAAAATGTCATTTGGAGCAAGTTTGATGTTGTAAGTTTTTCCATTTGAGGCCTCCTTGTATGAGTTTTGGACATAGGTTAAAATGACCTGTAATTCACAAATGACCAAAATACCCTTTGCTTGCCAAGACCATAAGTTGAGTTCCACACATCATATGAAGGCATACTATACCATTCTAGAAAGATAAGACAATGAGGAACAATTCCTATGTTGACCAGAAATTCATTTGAAATCTCCTTGTGGGGTAAAACTAGCTTGGAAGTCAAGTCACTTTCACAGACAAAATTTCAGATACCTCAGATGACCTGTAACTTGCAAGGACCATAACTTGAGTTCTATAAATCTCCTTGATGTCTTCCACCACTCAAATTAAAGGTCTTGAGATCCCATACAAGTTTCATGTTGGCCAAGAAGCCATTTGAAGCTAGCATTTTGACTTATCTTGCTTGGAAATTTGACCTAAACTAGGGGATTTTACACAGAAACCCTAATTTAGAAACTCCTCTTCTCCTTGATTTCTCTTGAATTCTTCTTGGCATATCTCCATATCCTTCTTTATATGTGCAATGATGAACCCCACATCTCTCCACTAGACTTGAATGCCCCTTAAATCAGTCAATTGACCTAGGGTTGACCTAGGGTTGACCCAGATGAACCCTAGTTGACTGCCTTCAGCTATAGCTCTTGTGCTCTCATTAATGACTTGTCTCCTTCTTTAAATGACTCTCTAAGTCTCTCATAATGTCTAGATACCCTCCATGCCTTCAACTCACAGCTCACAACCCTCTTGTTGACCCTCAGATACCCTCAGCTGGGAGATGGACTCAAGGCTTGATCTGCTGAACTCTCTGCTTTCAAATTCTTTTCTAATGACTTGAATGAGATTGAATTGGTATAATAACCTCTTGATAGGCTTCTAGAGATGAGAATAATGATTGGTCCCCCTGTTGTATGACTTGCTATGCTTATGCTATGCAGATGATTAGTCTATGTACATGACTCTATATGCAAATGCTAATGATATTGAGACATAAACCAAGTGAATAAGGTTGGGCAAATTTTAGGGTGCAACAGCTGCCCCTATTCAAGCGGCTTGGACCCGATTGGGTGAAGAGCCCGGAGCCTTCAGACATTCGCGGTACGAGACGGTTGAATACTAGGAACCCATAAATTTGCCAACCGCAGAAATAAACTGCGCCACTGCTTGGGGAACGACATTCTTCAGCTGAATTTAACTGTTACGGTAACCCACTGATCTCGTGCGACCGTGCTGGGGATTGTCTTCATCGTTCTGAAGAAGATTCTGTCATAACAGACTGCTTGCTTGTCCACGTTAGGACCCTGTCTGTCATCAAGACGAAGAAATCTCAACTAAAACCGGTCCACGTTAGGACTCCACTTGCTGTCAACCCAGAAAAATCTCGGCAACTCCGCTGGGGATAATTCGTCTGCATTTCCATAAACTGAATCGTCCACGTTAGGAATAAAACTCTTTCACGCTAGGAGTAACACCTGTCCATGTTAGGAATAACATCGTCCACGTTAGGAATCATTTCTTCTGTATCTGTCCACGTCAGGACTAACCCTTTCATCTTTCCACGTCAGGAAGCAATCTTCTTTCCACATAAGGAGAACTATATCAATCTGTCCACGTAAGGACTCCAATACCACTTGACATGTCCGCGTCAGGACTCCAATCTTTCCACGTAAGGAATTCAACTTTGGTTCTGAACCTGTCCACGTCAGGACTCAACTTTCCACATAAGGAGTACATCATTCTTCCACGTCAGGAATCAACTTTTCTGGAATCTGTCCACGTAAGGACCCCAATCTTTCCACGTAAGGAATAAATCTTCTTTTGAGTCTGTCCACATCAGAACTAAACCCCTTCCACGTCAGGAATACACTCTTTCTTTCCATGTCAGGAATACAAGCCTTTTTCCACGTAAGGAATGCTATCCGTTTTCCACGCAAGAAGACATAACTTTTCCACATAAGGCAACCAATTCCTTCCGATTTGTCCGCGTCAGGACTACATTTTTCCACGTAAGGAATGCCATCTTAATCTGTCCACGTAAGGACTCCACTCTTTCCACGTTAGGAATCACCTCTTAATCTGTCCACGTAAGGACTCCAATCTTTCCACGTCAGGAATGCTGTCATTTCCACGTAAGGAAACTATCTTTTTCCACGTAAGGAATCATCTCTTTCCACGTACGGAATCCAACTTGATATGTCCGCGTAAGGACTACATCGTCCACGTTAGGACCCACTTCTCCACGTTAGGAATAATAATAATTTCTTTGATTTGTCCACGTCAGGACACTGATCTCGTCTTGATTTGTCCACGTTAGGACTCAGGCGTCTTCGGCCTGCTGAGGAAATAAGACTTGTCCACGTAAGGACTCACACCCTTGTCTGACCTGTTCATGTCAAGGCACCAACACAAAGAGTAATCACTTTTGTCAACGTCATGACTTCCCACTCCACTAATTTCGAGAACCCGAATCTGCCCACGTTAGGACTAACACACCTCACCAATCCGGGGAAATAAACCTGTCCGCGTTAGGACGCCCACTTCTGAAGAAATCCCGTCAATATAGGAATAAATTGTCCGCGTCAGGACTTAGTTCTCCAATGATCCACACCCACAAACTTCTTAGCACTGACGTGACAGCGACTTTGAGATGAACTCTACTGGGGATGTCTGGAAACCAAACTATCGGACGCCTGCTCTGATAACCAGCGGTGGCCTCTGAAATTCTGACTCATGGAACCCCTGATGACAACTAATTCTGCCTGGGAATAAAGAGAAACTTATCCTGGTAACTCTGTGGGGAATACTGCCGAAACTGACATTATCCTTGGATGTCTCATGCCGAGATCTTGAATGCTTGGTAGTTTATTTGAGCAAGAGTTCTCTCCACCTGAACTGCTAGAGCACAGAAACTGCTTCAGCAAAATAAATGCTAAAGATAATGCCGACTCCGCCGGGGATAGCCAGATGCTACAGAATTATTCCAGCAAAATAAATGCTGGAAGGGTGAAGTCAACCCTGCTGAGAAATTGGGAGCTCCAACCAAACGCCTTGTTGAGGTAACCCCCTGCTGGGGAATATAACCTTGCTGGGGAATAGCCTTGCTGGGGAATAGCAGATGTACATAGTATGATCGGACTTTCTGCTGGAACGTGAACTGATATTACACAGTATCTCTGACAAAATAAATGACAGGACCCACCATCGACTCTGCTTTGGAGAGTCTTGATCTTCGAGTTCCGCGGGGAGGATAGAACACTTGCTGAACAGGGAACTCCGCTGGGGATAGGATGATTCTCTCGGGGAAAATCCACTGACTCCGCTGGGGGAGAGTGCATGACCCTGCGGGGAAAGATGAACCTGTCTGAATACAGCCTTACGATCTTGGAATCGCCATACTCTATTGAGGACGAATAACTTTTCTGCTCCCTTTGGGTAAGCTACGGCTAGCTGGGGAATTCTATCCTTCTTCAGGAAGAACATGCATGACCTGCGTGGGGATCAAGTCTTTCGTTATCGCAATCTTTTGATCATCTTCCTCGTATGGTTATGAAACCTGTAACAACACAAACAAGACACGACAAGCCTATGCAATCAAATCAATTCAGGTTAGTGACGTTACACTCAGTTAATTCAAAGCTTTAACAATTGTTGGCAAAGGCCAGTGATGTTATACTCATGCTAGCTTCACTAAACTTAGGCGTTTTATCATGCACAAAACAGTAAAGAACCAGCATCAAGTACTGAATAACATATTTTATTGATCGGGCCCCTGAGTGGGCGGAGTTTTATACATGGGATGTAACTCCTGAAATGAGGAAGCTACGCAAAGCAAATACATAAGTATGCACAAGAAGCATGAATATTTTGACAACTTAAATTTGTACATATGTCGGCCACGGGACGCAGATGCACACCACAAACTGATCCTCCTATGACTCATCCGACTCTAATGCCTTCCCGGTACCCCCCCCTTCTGAAGAGATTGTATCAGATACCCGGCTCCTCAAATATATTCTCCCGCATTGATGCTCATTGCAATTCGGACCGCAGTCATTTGCTTTTCAAATCCCTAACTTTTGCGTGAACCGCCCTTTACGGGTTTTCAGTTCACCGGGATACCCTTTTTTGCCGAAGCCGCCCAGTGTAGGTTTTCAACTTCGCGGGTGTACCTTTTTTCCATTTTATCCCTAACTTTTGCCCGAACCTTTCATTCTGTTTTTGGTTCGCCAGGATGCCCCATTTTTGCCTGGACTCTCTTTTTCTGTCCAGCGGGTCTATTTTAAGCAAAGTATTTTTTAACTGCGTCCGAATTCACAGGTGACGCAAAGTCTTCTCCGTCCATGGTGGACAACAACAACGCTCCTCCTGAGAAGACTTTACTAACAACGTATGGCCCTTCGTAGTTGGGGGTCCACTTGCCCCTGTGATCTGCTTGCGGCGGGAGAATCCTTTTCAGCACAAGGTCGCCCGTCTGAAAGCTTCGCGGATGTATCTTCTTGTCGTACGCTTTCTTCATTCGGCTCTGGTACAAACGACCGTATGCTAGGGAAGCTAGCCTCTTCTCGTCCATTAAGCTCAGTTGGTTCAATCTATTCGTTACCCATTCTGCCTCGTCCAGCTGAACGTCTCGCAATACCCTCAGAGAAGGGATCTCAACTTCCAATGGTAATACCGCTTCCATTCCGTATACCAACGAGAACGGAGTTGCCCCGGTTGATGTGCGTACCGTCGTACGATAACCGTGCAAAGCAAAAGGTAGCATTTCATGCCAATCCTTATAGGTCACCACCATTTTCTGAACAATTTTCTTGATATTCTTATTGGCCGCTTCAACAGCGCCATTCATCTTGGGTCGGTAAGGAGAGGAGTTGTGATGTTCGATCTTGAAATTCTGACAGAGCTCCTTCATCATTTTGTTGTTCAGATTTGAACCATTATCCGTGATTATCCGCTCGGGGATCCCATATCGGCAAATGATATCTCTCTTGATGAATCTAGCCACCACTTGCTTCGTTACATTCGCGTAAGACGCCGCTTCCACCCACTTGGTGAAATAATCGATTGCTACTAGGATGAACCGATGCCCGTTAGAAGCCGTCGGCTCGATCTTTCCGATCATATCGATTCCCCACATCGAGAATGGCCATGGAGATGACATCACATTTAGAGGACTCGGAGGCACGTGTATCTTGTCAGCATAGATTTGGCACTTGTGGCACTTCCTCGCGAACTTGAAACAATCAGTTTCCATCGTCAGCCAAAAGTAACCTGCCCTCAGCAGCTTTCTCGTCATAGCATGCCCACCAGCATGCGTACCAAAGGTACCTTCGTGAATTTCCTCCATGAGAAGCTTTGCCTCTTTCTCGTCTACACAACGCAACAACACCAAATCGTGGTTTCTTCTGTACAAGACGCCATCTGGATTCAAGTAGAAATTACCCGCTAATCTCCTGAGAGTCTTCTGATCTTGACTGGATGCCCCAGCCGGATACTCTTTATTCTTCAGGAAATTAAGGATATCAAAATACCATGGTTTGCCATCAGATGCTTCATCAATAGCAAATACATAAGCTGGCCTGTCCAACCGAGAGATAGTGATTTGGGGAGCTTCGTTCCAGAAGTTGACCTTGTACATGGAGGACAAAGTGGCCAGGGCGTCAGCCATTTGATTCTCTGCCCGCGGTACATGATGCAATTCAACCTTGTCGAAGAAAGGCAACAATCTCCTTGCATAATTCATGTAATGTATCAAATTAGGCTGTCGTGTCTCCCATTCCCCTTTGATCTGATTCACCACCAGAGCTGAGTCTCCGTATACGTCTAGATGTTTGATTCGCAAATCAATGGCTTCTTCAAGCCCCATTATACAAGCTTCGTATTCGGCCTCATTGTTGGTAACGGCAAAGGTCAATCGGGCAGTAAACGGGATGTGCGACCCGTGTGGCGTAGTAATGATTGCCCCTATTCCGCTACCGTAAGCATTCACAGCTCCGTCAAATATCATCTGCCATTTGGAGCCCAGCTCTGGTCCTTCGTCTGGCAACGGTTCTTCACAATCTTTCATCTTTAGGTACATGATATCCTCGTCAGGAAAATCAAACCTCATCGATTGGTATTCTTCAATAGGCTGCTCCGCCAGATACTCAGCCAGCACACTCCCCTTTATAGCCTTTTGCGAGACGTATTGGATATCATACTCAGTCAAGACCATCTGCCAACGGGCAATTCTACCTGACAACGCCTGCTTTTCGAATACATATTTGATAGGATCCATCTTCGAGATGAGCATGGTTGTATGATTCAGCATGTACTGCCTCAAACGCTTGGCGGCCCAGGCTAGCGCGCAACAAGTTTTCTCCAGCATTGAGTATCGAGATTCACAGTCTGTAAATTTCTTACTCAGGTAATAGATCGCATGCTCTTTCCTCCCCGTCTCGTCGTGTTGACCGAGAACACAACCCATGCTTCCCTCAAGAACCGTCAAATACATGATCAAGGGTCTCCCTGCCACTGGGGGTATCAAAATAGGAGGCTCCTGCAGATACTTCTTTATTTTATCGAACGCCTTTTGACAATTTTCGTTCCACGTTACAGCTTGATCTTTCTTTAGCAACTTGAATAACGGTTCACACGTAGCAGTTAGGTGAGATATGAACCGAGCGATGTAGTTCAACCTCCCTAAAAACCCGCGCACCTCTTTCTCTGTTTTAGGCGTCGGCATTTCTTGAATCGCTTTTATTTTAGCAGGATCGACCTCTATTCCTCTTTCGCTTACGATAAACCCCAGGAGCTTACCCGATCTCACCCCGAAGGTGCATTTATTAGGGTTCAGCCTCAGCCTGAACTTCCTAAGTCTTTTAAACAACTTCAGCAGATTCACCAGATGCTCTTCCTCCGTCTGGGATTTGGCAATCATATCGTCAACATAAACTTCGATCTCTTTATGCATCATGTCATGGAAAAGAGTCGTCATCGCACGCTGATATGTTGCCCCAGCATTTTTCAAACCAAAGGGCATCACTTTGTAGCAAAATGTTCCCCACGGCGTTATGAAAGTAGTCTTCTCCATATCCTCTGGCGCCATTTTAATCTGATTATAGCTTGAAAATCCATCCATGAAGGAGAACACGGAGTATTGAGCAGTATTATCAACTAACACGTCAATGTGAGGAAGTGGAAAATCGTCTTTTGGGCTTGCTTTATTCAAATCTCTATAATCCACGCACATTCGAACCTTGCCATCTTTCTTTGGCACTGGTACGATGTTGGCAACCCATGAAGGATACTTCGTCACAGCCAGGAAACCAGCATCCCACTGTTTCTGCACCTCCTCTTTGATCTTCATTGCCATATCTGGTCGAGTTCTGCGAAGCTTTTGTTTGACCGGCGGGCAATCTTCTTTCAGTGGCAGGCGATGCACGACCATATCTGTATCGAGCCCCGACATATCTTCATATGACCAAACGAATACATCATTATACTCTCGGAGCATTTCAACCAGTCTTCGCTTGATATCACTCTGCAGTGCGGCTCCGATACGAATATTCTTCTCAACCCCTTCCGACCCCAAGTTGATAATTTCGATGACCTCGTCGTGAGGCAGAATGGCTCTTTCCTCTTGCTTTACTAACCAAGACAGTTCTTCAGGAACGTCGCTATCTTCGACAACCTCTTCTTCAGCCTGAAACACCGGGTGCTCAAAGTCGGGACGAGTCATAGGTGGTTCAAGGATGTCATCTGAAAATGTTATCCTGCAAAAGGAATGGTTAAGTGCTTCAAAATGCGTATAAAGCGAATAACCACGTTGCCATTTTATTGAAAAATACAAAACAAGAAAGACAGGGATTACAGTATTTGCACATGAAAAAAACGCCATTTATTTAATGATTAACACGCAATGTTTATAACAACACAGCCCTAAGCAAATCCTGATGCCCCGGGCAAGACATCAGATCATTCAACAATTAATAAAGCAAAGCATTACTATTTAAAAGTCACAGGAACAAGCTCCTGAATAGACCAGTTGCACAGTCCTTGTCCTGGCGTGCTTGGCTGAATCCAGGCATCCATATCACAGTCGCTGTCTCCTTCATCAGACTCTGAAGCAGCATTGACAGTTTCATGACACACTCCACTGGCAGAGATGGTAATTGGCTTTCTGAAACGGGGGGCCCCCACGGAAGGAGTTGATGACGACGGTTGGTACCCCAGTCCGAACCGGTCCATTTTCACAGGAATGTCCAGCACTTTGCCCCAGCCCTTGGCTTCTCCTGCTTCTACTAGAGCTTGAGCTTCCTTATACGATGAGACAGCTATCTCTGGCACTTTGCTCGGCCCGGGACCCTTGTCCTTGATGCGCAAACCTTCGAATGCCTGGCATGGTGTCTCGTGGATCTCTCCGTCGACTTCCACATATTTAAATGAAGATAAATGGCTGACCAGGATGTCTTCTTCTCCGCACACGGTGACTACACTGTCTCCGACCATATATTTTAACTTCTGATGCAGGGTGGACGTGACTGCCCCTGCTCCATGAATCCAAGGTCTTCCAAGCAAGCAGCTGTACGCAGGCTGTATATCCATGATATAAAACTCAGTCGCAAACACTTCCGGCCCCACTTGCAGAGGCAAAGTAATCGATCCGAAGACTGTTCTCCGCGTGCCGTCAAATGCTCTGACTACCAAATCACTGGGTGTACACAAAATTCCTCGAACATCCAGCTTCATCATCGCCTTCTTGGGCAGCACATTCAAAGATGATCCGGTGTCAACCAATACGTGCGACATTACTGATCCTCTACACTCAACAGATACGTGTAATGCCATATTATGATCTCTCCCTTTCGGAGTCAAGTCAAAATCGGTAAAGCCCAAGCTGTGGCCTGCATTCACATGTGCCAATACTCCTTCTAGCTGATTTACGGAGACATCTTGGGGTACAAAAGAAGTGTCCAGGACTTTCAGCAAAGCATTTCTGTGAGCTTCCGAACACAGCAGCAATGACAAGATGGATATTTTGGACGGTGTCTGCTGCAGATGCTCCACAATCTTATAATCACTTTTTCGAATTAAGCGCATGAACTCTTCTACATCCTTCGATGCTGCTTCTTTTTCACTTGCTTGTACCAGAACATTTTCAACCACTTTCCCTTTTCCTTTCGCTAGTCTTTCAGCCTCCACTTCAGGAGATATAAAGATCCTGCCACTCCTTGTCATGCCTCCTGAGCCCACAACATTATCCACAATCTTCGCTGGCTGCTTGTTAACATCAATCTTTATCCCATCACAATACACCTCTAACCCATATGACCATGGGACTGCTTTCGTGTTCTCGTACGGGATTGGGCCGGCCTTAGTTTTGGTGATCGGTGGTCGCTGAGCTGGTGCTGCAATAGTGATCGTCTTCCGAGGAATCGTTACTGTGGCCACATCACTCCGATTATCCACTACTGCCCCTGCAGGCTCGTCAGTTGCCGCTCGATCAAACTGCAATATGCCCTCATCAATTAAAGCCTGAATGCCTTTCTTCAAATCCTCACACCCCCCAGCTAGGGTCCAACAGTCTAAGCAATACTCGTTACATCCTGGGTAAACACCTCCTTGTAACAGTCGGCTCTTTATCTCGCTCAGCGGCGTCTTTAAATCTTCAACATTCATAATAAGATTCAGACCTTCCTCAGTCAGAACGGCGTTCGCCCCATGATTAGGCATGGGTTTCTGGACTATATTCGGACCTGCCGTTCCGAAATTTATAGTCTTGTTGTCCAAAAGATCCTGCACAACGTGCTTAAAAGCGTGGCAACCTTCTATATCGTGGCCCGGAGCCCCAGAATGAAACTCGCAGTGCCTGCTTGCATCGTACCCAAACGGGGGAGCTCCCGTTATCGGCGCCAGAGTTCTTTTCTCTACCAGGTTTAATCCCAACAATGTCTGCAATAAATCAGCATATGTTGAGGGAGGCTTCTCAAACACTCTTCTCGGTTTACTACCCTGGAATCTTCGTTGAGCCTGCTGTGCCCCCTGCTGAGGCTGCTGCTGCTGTGGCATTGGCTGTTGCTGAACCGGTTGTTGTTGCTGGAGTGGTTGTTGTTGATATGGGATAGTAACACTCGCCACCTGCTGCGGCTGACGATATTGACCTCGTCCCCTGCCTCGGCCTCGGCCTCGGCCTCCAAATACAGCGCTGGCTTCGCCCTGACGGCGTCCACCATAAGCTTTCCTATTACTGCCAGATGCAGTTGATTCCTCGACTTGGAACTTTCCTTGCTTAATATTACGTTCAATCTTTTCCCCCATCAGAATCAGGTCTGAAAAACTGGCCAGAGACGTATGAAACAGCATATCATGAAACAGCCCTGTGAATGTGCCGACAAACATGTCATTCATTTCCTTATCTTCTACAGGAGGACGGACCCTGGCAGCCATATCGCGCCACCTTTGCGCGTACTCTTTAAAACTCTCCCCCTTCTTCTGCGAAAGCCCGGCCAACTGGACCCGATTGGGCGCCAAGTCGCTGTTATACTTGTAGTGAGCTACGAACGCCTCCGCCAATTGCTTCCATGTCTTGATATCAGTTGGCTCCAACCCCATGTACCACTCTAGGGAAGGGCCCGATAGACTATCCTGAAAGAAATGCATTAGCATTCTTTCATCAGTTGAGTATGCAGACATCTTTCTGTAATAAGCTCGTACATGCACTTTCGGACATGTGTCTCCTTTATACTTATCGAACGCAGGAGCTTTGAATTTAATTGGCACCCTCAAGCCAGGTACCAAGCCCATGGTTGCCATGTCCAAGCCCACAGCACTTTGGTTTAAGACTCCCTTCATCTGCTCTTCCAGCATTCTAATCTTTTGGGAATCATCCATCGGCCCTTCAAAACCTCCTCCGGAGAAGGCGTCCTCCTGCTGATCTTCTTGCCACATACCGTTTCCAGCCCCGTACCCATCGTATCCATTATTACGTCCAGCTCTGATCTGATTCATCCCCGGACCTCGGCCTCTGTTGCCGTACCCTTGAACACCTCCAGCGGGACCAAAAGCCATAAATCCAGTACCGTTCCCGTTTCCAAAGCCTCCGTAACCCTGATTGACCATACCATAACCATCTTGCCCAAAGCCTTGAGCATTAAAGCCATACTTCCCAGTGTTATCGAATCCCTGATCGTTGAATCCGAATCCAGTATTAACAAAGCCATTGCCTCCTAGATTATCTCCCAAAGTGACATCACCCAGCCCAGCATTAAGGACAGCAGTCTCATTCCCCACTCCAACGTTACCATTCACAGCAGCGGTAGCGTTGTTGACATTAGCAGCAAGTGTATTGATTACAGGCGGAGCCACTGGCGTGGGAGTGCCGTCTCCATGAACAGTATCGACCCGGACAGATTGATGATCTTCATTACCATGACCAGCGCTTCGGGCCAACAGAGGCTGGACCATGGCCTGCAAATTCTCCTGCCCTTTTGCTATAGCTTCTATGGTCTGCATGAAGAGGGCGAGCTTCTCGCGCACATCTTGCATCTCGTTCTGCATTTGGTCCATGATTTTTCGACAATTGGAGCGTGTAGAATAGCGGTGCGGATGTTGATCTGCAATCCTGTTAAGTACCTGATACAGAGCAGGAAATAAGACACTACTCAAAGATTACCTGTAATGCAATATGAATGCAATGCAATGTGTCTGTGCATTAGGGAAGTTCATTCCCCCAGTTCTAGTGCGAAGGTGCCGGTGCAGTGACAGTGTTGACAATAGGAATATCGGAGCTGAATCATAGAAAGCCTCATATATTGCAGGGAGAATCAATAAGCCCAGGGTACAAAATCACTGAGAGTACAAAGAAGGCATGACCTCAACCAACAATCCTGGTGATGGTCAGCACTATGCAAATAAAGCATACAAGTTACTACATGAAATGATCAAATCCTCCCAAAAGTCTGGTACTCCTCTATCAACTTCTTGGTCTCCGGATGGCTTGGTCGATCAAGCAGCCCTTCAACAAGCTGGTTTCTCCTCTTAAGGACACGGCGTACGTCTTCAGCAGTTTCTTCCCATGTTGCTTCTCCGAAGCAATCTTCTAACTTTCGCTTCTGAGACACTGCTTCATCTCTGGATTTGATTGCCTTGTTCAGTGCATGCTGGACACTATACCGGGTCATCACTTCCTCCTCGCACTTCTTGATGCTAGACTTCAACTTCTCTTCGAGGTCGGAAATTTGCTGCTTCAGCTTATCTTCCCTCTTCTTATTGTTGGTGAGTGTGGCATTCCAAGTCTTATTGCAAGAAGAGATCTCTCGGTGAGCGATGTCAAGCGCCTTCTTCTTGGATTCAAGCATGTCATGGGAGCTTCTGAACTCTTGCCCCAGACGTTCACGCTTTTTCTTTTCCTCAGTCAACTCAGCCCCTAACCTGTTTAGCAGCTCGATTTGTTGTTGGAAAGCATATACGGCCTTATTTTTCTCACTGCGTGCCTGGGCTAACTCTTGCTCTAACCCTTCATTAATCTTCATCAAGGCTTCTTTTTCTCTCACAACTTGTTCATAGACTTCCCTAGAAACAGTAGTTGGCTCTTCTGCCGGAATAGGAACAATGACGGGTGCAGCTGGAAATGGCATTAATAACTGACTTGCTCTCTCCTGAATCCAAACTCTATAAGGTGCATAGGCCTGGCAATCGTTCTTACCTAACAGTGGCTTCCCTCTGCGGTTAATACGCGTCCAGGCATGTTGCAGCTTGGCTAATAACTCCCCCTTCAAATCCCCTGTGAAGTACAGAGATTCCTGTACTTCTTCCTCCTGAGGTGGATTCTTCAGTGCATATCCGAACTGGCGAATGAATAGAGAAGGGTTGTAATTGATACACCCTTTTCTTCCTATCAACGGCACATTAGGGTACCCAGAACAACTGAAGATGAGCTCAGATCCCAACAGGTCTTGATCAAACCACTCCATATCTTCCGACGATAGCCTCATCAGGCGCTCTGACCAACCAGCTGGGACTGTAGTCTCTGCAACAGATCTTCTCTTAGGAAGGTGACTCTCAAACCACCTACTCAACAAGGGTACACACAGATGAACATTCTTCCCTCTTCCCTTCTCATTCTTGTAATGCAGTGAGTAGTAGAGATCTCCGAGTAAGGTAGGTACAGGATTACCAGCGGCAAACAAGTAGAAGGCGTCGAAGTCCACAAAATCCGGTATGTTGGGAAACAAAACTATGCCGTAAATGCACAAAGCCAACACAGCATTGAAAGCAACCCAGCACCCGCTCTTGGCGTACTCTTGGGCCTTACCAACTAAGAACTGGAGTGAGAAGCCTGGAACTCCACGGGAAACAGTAGTCACCAGTTCAGAAGCATCAATATGCAAAGCTTTTGCCAAGTCCTCCGGCTTGGGCTTGGCGTCATAATGAATGAATGGAACCTGGTTCTGCACGGGCAGCTCAACATACTCAGCGTATTCCTCCAAGGTTGGTCCCATAATAAAGTTAGAGAACGTAAAGCATCTCAAAGCAGGGTCGTAGAATTGCATCAGAGCATACAGCCCATCCAACTCTACCTCTGTAGGTTTACACACCAATCTCAGTAGTCTACCATAGCTCATCCGGAAGCTCCTACGAACACCCTCATCAGCAAGAGAGATCAACCCAAGTAGAGGAACAATATCAGGCGTAGGCAATTTGTAAGCAACCGTTCTCCTTAAGCTAGTCATAATCAAACACTCAGAAGTCTGGGCACTAGAACTAGGGAAATGCAAATGCACCTGCAGCACAGACACACGTTAGTGAAATGCAAATGGTAATGGATATGCAGTGATGCAATGCAAGTAACATGCAACAGGGACCAAAGCTGTAGCTGAATAGCCTGAACCCAATCAAGAAAGGTCTCAGATAGACCATCCAGAAGTCCTCAAGCCCTAGTCTCAGATATACCTCAAACAAAGCTCCAATATTGGTCTCTGATAGACCCCATAATCACAACCTGAATGGCCTCTGGCAGACCTCAAACCATTTCCCCCACTGGTCTCTGACAGACCTCAGAACACATCTCCAAATAGTCTCTGACAGACCTCGGAACACACCAACTGGTCTCTGACAGACCTTAGAACCCTCCATAAATATCCAAGATCCTGATCAACAAACCGGTGGTCTGAAGGTCTAGTTACCTGCATAACCCTGAATCCCCTCACAGGTGGGTGGCCCTATAACTGGCACAAGGTACGGCATCCTATGCGGTCGTCGGCGTCACAGACTTTCAGGGTTGATGATACGATTCCCAGAAGGAGTGGCATCATCAATTCCTGAAGAGGCCTCACTTAGCCAACTTCCAAATGATCGGTCCCCAGAGTCGACAATCCAACTAACCAGCCACCCACGTCAACCAAAGGAAGGGGCAGGAGGCCAACCAGAGGAACCTCGTCTGAGTGTAGATTTCATGGGACACCAAAGCAAGCAAAGCAAGCGGGCGCCCACTAATTTCTACTCTAATTCTAGGTGCACTCAAGCCCAGGTCCGGCTTATCTCTCAATATCAGAACACCCGTCACACCCCAAATACAGCAATAATAATCAATATACAAAGCTGAACATACAAGGTTAGAAATATACAATAACTCCATACAAAATCCTCGACGGGAAAACAAGCGCTAGGATTGACTCTCTTAAGGGACGTTGGATCCCAAATGCATAAGAACTATCGCAGTCCTTAGCAGCCAGGGGACGTTGGATCCCCAGCAGAGTCGCCAGCTGTCGCTACTGCGAAAATCGGCGCCGGCTGAACAGAAGAGTCGCCACCGTGCGTTATTTATCCCACGGGAGGGAAAGGAAACGCTCAGAGTAAACCTCGCACAACACGGGAAAGGTATGGTCGTCGCAACCAAAACCTGGATTCGGGAGTCGGTTACGCAAGGGGAAGGTATTAGCACCCCTCACGTCCGTCGTACTCGACGGGATCCACGCTTGTTTTCGGGTATGGATTGTTATTCTATCTAAACTATAGGTCAAGGGTTAAAAAGAAAATAAAACGAAAAAATAAAAATGACTCGGCAAAGTATCGCACTTTATGCCTACGTATTCCCGTCTGGAACGAGAAATCAGAGTCAACGTAGTTCACCTACCTACGGGAAAGGAGGGGAAGGTTGCTCGCTAGGATATCGCATCCTATGCCTACGTACTTTCATACAGCATGAAAGATCAGAGCAAACGTAGTTCGGGCCACGTACGACACAAGTCTGTCCTTGATTGATTTTATTCCTTCTGAAAAAGGTTTTTCTGATTAACAGTCCCGGCGGACAAAAATGACGTCTTTGATGAGTTCACATTCTTTTACGGAAGAAGTGTCTTTTATTGTGTTTGAAATCTTTATGTGTTTTTCTGTTTGTTTTGAGAAAGAAAGAGACAGAACTCTAACCTACGGTTGCGAAGGGAAACAAACTAACCTAATGTTATCATGCATGGGTTAAGACCTAGTGTCTATCATGCTCCTCTCTTGCACAGAGAAAAACAGAGATCCTACGGGATAGGCAGAAACAGAAACAATATCAGATATATACAGTAAAACAGTAAAATGCATGGATGCAACAGTACATGCGAGGCAAGGGAGTCCCACTCAACCTCGAACCTAGAAAACAATAGGCAAAAGTGAACAGGCTTCACTTTCAACCCAACAGGGTAAACAGCAAACAATACAGTCCAGAAAACCAATCAATACATCAGCAATGAAATACAACAGCAAAAGAAACAGCATCAGCAGCTCTGAATCAACATCTAGCTTCAAGCAATCTCCAATCAGCTACAGTCTTCAGCAAGCATCAATCTCCATCTTCATGACCTTCAGGCAAGGGCTTTGATCATCTGTCTTCTATCTGCAATGGCTTTTCTTCAAGCTCAAACCTCCAGGATGAGGGATCAGTCACAAGAGTGAATTGGGTGTTAAGCAATCAGCTGACTACCAAGGGTGGTGAACAGACTGCTTCTAACACAAGAGACATTTTCTCTCAAGAGTTCTATCTCATAGACCCTATCACCAAGCCTTCCAAAGGAAGGGGGTGAGTGTCTTAGAGAGACTCTGAATCACAGAGAAGAATGGATGCAGACAAGGCAATCCATGTTTGAGAAACAAGCTTTCTAACCTAGAGCTCTGCCTAGCTCCTAAACCCTAGTCTCCTCAGCATCTGCTAGCAAGAATCTTCTCTTCAACTCTGGCAGTTGATCTTCAATCTCTGGATCACCACTGGTCTTCATCTCCTCAAGTCTTCAGCTCTCCCAAGTTCCCAGACAATCCCAATACCCAAGCAAGCAAGCAATAATCCCCAGAGGGCACACCACACCAGTCAATCAGATATATACAGAGTATTAATAGCAGTAGGGGAATCCTGACTTTTTCTAAGGGGATCTAATAACTACCCATAGCCCCTATAGTCCCATAGCTAAACTATTCAAACCCTAAGTCCTAAGGGAAATGAAATCAAACTTCTTAAGTCATCACCTAAAAAACCCTAATTTGTTCATGTTGTTCAAGCCTACATTAAGCACCTAAAATTAATTCCTAAAAATGGGAACTAAATTGTTTCTACAAGTTCAATATCTCATCTAAACAACCTAAAAAGAATGAACAAAAAATATGAAAGCATCTAATAGAACAAAAATTAATAAAATCATGCATGAAATGAAACTATTTAAAATGTCATTTATTTAGAAAATATGGGAAAAATATCAAATAAAAATGAAAATGCAATTTTATTTAATGACAATTTTCTAGACAGAACCAAGAAAATATAGAAAAAACAACCACTAAAAAAGAGTTAATTTCCTATTTTATATGATTTTTTTAAAGTTGGTAAAAATTAAAATGAATTAAAAACTAAATTGAATTAAAATGAGAGGGAGGGGTAAGAATAGCAATCACGCTCAGTTGATATTCCAGTGGGCCAGCAATGGTGGGGTGCGCGTAGCAAATTGGTTAAGCCCATGATCTAAGTCAGAATTATTGAAAACAAAAAAAACAAGCAGGGGGTGTATTCAGCATGGTTTTCACGTTCAAATCACAATGGGCTTAGCATTGGGGGGTGGGGATATCAAAACACACCTAGGCCCGCCCGTTTCATTAAATGAAACGGTGCGTTTAGGGCACCTACAGCTCTCCCTCCAAACTTCAGTATGAATTCCAGCCACACGATTGGCTTCTGAGTCAAAGGTCCAACACGCGATGGACGCTCAGGATTGCGTCTTCAACCTTGGTTCATGAGAACTTAGGGTTTCCTCCATGAAACTCCATGCACGCACCACTTTCAACCTCTCGGTTCTCTCGCCACAGTGCACGAAACAACACGATCCAAACATGAAAAATACTCTAAATCTCTCCCTCTATACGTCTATACCATTAGTTCATTCCAAATCTCGATGAATCCTTCAAACCGATCGAGACAAGCTCTTGACTCCATGAAAATACTCTGGTATGCATCATCAAGATTCTTAACCAAACCTATACTAATCTAAACTACACCTAATGGTGATTATTCTGATCTATCAAACTAACATTATAATGCACTATGCTACTCGTTCTAAGTCCTAACAGTTCTAACAACCTGTCAACAATCATCACTAAACAGCACCAAACTCATCCTAATCGTTCTACTAACAACCTAAATCACATCTAAACTAATAAAACCATGTAAATCTATCTATATCAAGCTATGGGAGAGAAATTGAACCTGGTGCAAAAGCTTGGAAATGGATGTTGAACTCGTGGATCTGAGGCTTCTAATGCTTGGATCTTGATCCACCAGTGCTATGCTTGATTCTGTATGCAACACCTTGATGATTCCTGCCTTGGATCTTGCTGTCCACTTGAAATTGCAATTTGGATATTGATGATTATGGTGCTCGAAAATGGATCAATTTCAATCAGATCCTTGTTGATCTTTAGTCCATGATGATGATTGAATATGGTGGAATCAATGTTGATGAGAATTGATGCTGAATTTGTGAGATTGAAGTGAAATTGCAATGAGAAAGAATGAGAGAATTTGGGAAATTTTTGGTGAAAAATGAATCCAACCCTTGCTCAATTCTGATTTCGTGAATATATAGTGCTCAAATGAACTTTCTAGAACCACCTTGCAACTTCCCTTGCATTCCAAATTGGTTATGTTTCTTCAAATGCAAGTAACCATGAATAACTTTGATTTTTTCCACTAAGCTCAAAAATGTACTTGAACCATTGTTCTTAGAATGTCTTTTGGACCCAAAATCATATATTGGAAGTCTCCATTTGGACTTATAAATCTCTCAAACCATTTTTCACTTTGACTTTCTTTAAGTTATAAGCCATTTTAGTTCAAATTTGACCAATCATGCAACTTCATGTTATGAGCTTTTCCAACAATTTGTGACCTTCTTTCTAGACTCAAAATGTCATTTGGAGCAAGTTTTATGTTGTAAGTTTTTCCATTTGAGGCCTCCTTGTATGAGTTTTGGACATAGGTTAAAATGACCTGTAATTCACAAATGACCAAAATACCCTTTGCTTGCCAAGACCATAAGTTGAGTTCCACACATCATATGAAGGCATACTATACCATTCTAGAAAGCTAAGACAATGAGGAACAATTCCTATGTTGACCAGAAATTCATTTGAAATCTCCTTGTGGGGTAAAACTAGCTTGGAAGTCAAGTCACTTTCACAGACAAAATTTCAGATACCTCAGATGACCTGTAACTTGCAAGGACCATAACTTGAGTTCTATAAATCTCCTTGATGTCTTCCACCACTCAAATTAAAGGTCTTGAGATCCCCTACAAGTTTCATGTTGGCCAAGAAGCCATTTGAAGCTAGCATTTTGACTTATCTTGCTTGGAAATTTGACCTAAACTAGGGGATTTTACACAGAAACCCTAATTTAGAAACTCCTCTTCTCCTTGATTTCTCTTGAATTCTTCTTGGCATATCTCCATATCCTTCTTTATATGTCCAATGATGAACCCCACATCTCTCCACTAGACTTGAATGCCCCTTAAATCAGTCAATTGACCTAGGGTTGACCTAGGGTTGACCCAGATGAACCCTAGTTGACTGCCTTCAGCTATAGCTCTTGTGCTCTCATTAATGACTTGTCTCCTTCTTTAAATGACTCTATAAGTCTCTCATAATGTCTAGATACCCTCCATGCCTTCAACTCACAGCTCACAACCCTCTTGTTGACCCTCAGATACCCTCAGCTGGGAGATGGACTCAAGGCTTGATCTGCTGAACTCTCTGCTTTCAAATTCTTTTCTAATGACTTGAATGAGATTGAATTGGTATAATAACCTCTTGATAGGCTTCTAGAGATGAGAATAATGATTGGTCCCCCTGTTGTATGACTTGCTATGCTTATGCTATGCAGATGATTAGTCTATGTACATGACTCTATATGCAAATGCTAATGATATTGAGACATAAACCAAGTGAATAAGGTTGGGCAAATTTTAGGGTGCAACAAGGCCCAACTAGGAGGGAGACTATCAAGTCCTACTGTTATCATGCCATGGATTCATCCTATGGTTGAGGTTTGAACAGGGAACTCCTATGGTTGAGGGTACCATACTAAACATCCAGACTGTGGAAAAGAAACTCTCCCACAATCCTTTCTCAGATAGCTTAAGGCTCGTAACGTACGAAAGAAATCATTCATGATTACTGTATCTTAAACTGTTTTGAGATGAGAAGAGAACAGGCCCAACTAGGAGGGAGACTATCAAGTCCTATTGTTATCATGCCATGAATTCATCCTATGGTTGAGGTTTGAACAGGGAACTCCTAGAAGTTGTCATGCATAGGTTTCAACCTAAAAGTCTATCATCAAATCCTTATCAAAGGAAATGAGAGTCCTAAGGGATCATGTCAATGATACACCAAAACAGACAAAGCATCAGCTTAACAGTAAAATGCATGCAATGCAAGTGAGGGAGGAAATGTGTGTGGGGCTTCAGCCTCCACAAGCTCGTCTCGACCTCAAGCCAGTCATGAAATAACAGTAATCATACTGAAAAAACAACATGCTATCAAGCAATAAACAGTAAACTGCAGTCATACAGATAAAAGAAATGAAATACCATCCATGCTTGAAAAAGAAATTATCTACATCTAATCCCTCCCTAATCCTAACCCTAAAAACAAAACCCTAATCAAATCTCTAAGCAAAGGCCTAAAGCAAAAGAAATCAATCCCAGTCTTCAAGCTTCAAAACAAGCTTACCAAAGAAAGGGAGCTAAGTAAGCAGACTCATAGTGCCTTCCTCAGGAAAGTACTAGGAGGCTTGTACTCAGGAATCATATCCCATGTGGCTCAACAACTGTGATTGGTTTACGTTACTCCTCAGGAGAAACTAAACTCACATGAAGGCTCCAACATCATTGGATACTTAAGAAATCCTACATGAACTAAGGGAACTAAGTGAACAGACCCATAGTGCCTTCTTCAGGAAAGTACTAGGGGGATTCCACTTAGGAATCATATCCCATGTGGCTCAACAACTGTGATCATTTTACATTCCTCCTCAGGAGAAACTAAACTCACACGAAGGCTCCGACATCATTGGATACTTGAGAAATCCTACATGAACTAAGGGAACTAAGTGAACAGACCCATAGGACCTTCCTCAGGAAAATACTAGGGGACCTCCACTTAGGAATCATATCCCATGTGGCTCAACAACTGTGATCAGTTTACATTCCTCCTCAGGAGAAACTAAACTCACATGAAGGCTCCAACATCATTGGATACTTGGGAAAGAGGTGAGAAGAAAGAATGAAAGACATCCATAGTACCTTCCTCAGGAAAGTACCATGAATTTCCCTCAAACTTCAGGATCTCAAACCTCACAAACAGAGAACAAGCTCCTAGACTAGGACCTCAATCCATGCATCCTTGCAAGCTCTAACCTCTCAACCTCTGGGTCTTGATCTTCAATCTTCTCCTTCATCATGCTACTTCAACAAGGTCTTCAAAGCAAACCAAGCCCCACAACAATTCCCCAAAGATGACCCCAAAGATAGACAGTCAACACAAAACATGCCACACAGACAGTCCTATTCAGAAAATACTCTGAAAATACTAAAGAAAGGGGGAAAAACTAATGATTACTCACAAGGGTCTATTATAATTACCTATAATATCTCTATGGTCCCATACCCAAAAATCAAGTCAAAACTCCTAAAAGAAAATGATTTACTTCACCTATGCTAAACCTAAACCCTAATTTGGTTATGCTAATGCTAGCCTAAACAAACTACTCAAATTTTAACCTAAAAATCATGAAATAAATCCAGAGGGAACTATGATCCAATATCTAACTATGCCAAAAAGAATGACTCAAAAAGCCTAAGGGAAGGTCCTAAACTAAATTCTACAAAATTGAGTATACACCTAAACCTCCTAAAAAGCTATTTAAAAGAAAAATATACTAAAAATATCAAGCTAAAAATAAAATGGAATTTTATTTTTCACTAATTTTCTAGACAAGATTATCAACCTATTGCAAAAACAAGAAATCAAAAATATTAATTTTCCAATTTTATATGAATTATTAAAGATGCTAAAAATATAAAAGAAAATAAAATCAAAAGAAATGAAACAAATGGGGAGGGGGTGTGAAAATGAACTGCGCCCAGTTCATCCTCCAGATGGGCCAGGAA
Organism: Lathyrus sativus; assembly: GCA_963859935.3. Classification (NCBI taxonomy): domain Eukaryota; kingdom Viridiplantae; phylum Streptophyta; class Magnoliopsida; order Fabales; family Fabaceae; genus Lathyrus; species Lathyrus sativus. The sequence goes on along the minus strand of OZ012739.1, from coordinate 265,511,340 downwards.
AGGGTGGTGCAGATAGCGTGCGCGTTTGGGCCCAGTTTATTCAGAAAATCAGATTAAAAAATCAAAAGAAAAGAATAAACGGTCGGTGCGGATAGCAAGAGGTTTCAGTGTTATTTTCATTGGGCTCGCTGGTGGGGGTGTGATTAGCATGGTTTTGCTGAGGCCCAAGATTTCACCCTAAGTGAAACGCGGCGTTTCACTATTATTCTTTCCCTCCGTTTTCTTTTTGAATTCCAGCCGTAGGATGAGTTTAACAAGTCAAATAAAAAGGATGATCCAACGATGGAGAGTCATCGTCCCCAACCTTCCATCTAGGGTTTCAGTTTAACAGAATCCATGCACGAATCTTCTTCACCATCGTGCTCTCTCGTCTATCAATGAAAACAAAAACTTTAAAGACCAAAGTTGCTCCATTTTCTTCCCTGAACACGATGGTACCGATAGTTTCTCCTAAAGCCTCGTGTATCTTCCAAACAGAACGCATGAAGGTTAGGGTTCCAACATATTTCTCTGAGATCAACCTTAATGGAACTCAAGTCTAAGGGTACTATCTTGTTCCTCATATTACCCTAATCATTCTAAACCATAACACGTGTGCTAACACTCACTGAACAACCCATTCTTGGATTTTAAAGAAAATGTGACCTGCCATGGAACTTCGTAGAACTTCCTCTACTCTTCAGAAATTCATCACCTATCCTAACATGTTCATTCTTCACCTAAAAATCTAACAGAAAACATATAAATAAGGTGGTATGAGGAGAATCACCAACCTGTCAAGTGGTAATGGTAGGTGTATGTAGGGCTTGATTCAGGGCTTGCTCTTTCTTCAAGATGATCCTCTAATGGGTAATGATTTCTGTTTGCAAGAGTTTTGATGGAAGAAACCTCTAAAGATGAATTTGTGACCTTGCTTGCTTTTGAAGAAACTTTGAATACCACTTTCTCCTTCACTCTTCACCAATGATTTCACCAACCTCTATTCTCCTCATGAGCCACTCAATATATAGCAATCAATGGAAAAGCCTAGATGCATCTAGAATGAGCTAGAATGCCTTGGAATTTCTCTTTTGATGACATGTTGTATTATCTCATCTCATGTGTTAAGCTCCTTAATTTTGTGTTAAAATCTCCTTACAAGATATATTGAGATGATATGTGCAAAAAACAAGCATTTCCTTGCCTTGTGTGAAGTTTTCCAAAGTTGCCTTAACATGCAAGTAACAAAATTACAAAACAACCCCCATTTTTAGACCTCAAATCAAAAATGTGTTTAAACCATTGTTTCCAAAATGTTGTTTAGATTCAAAATGACATATTACATGACCTATTTTGGATTTGTAGATCTCTCAAACCATTTTCCAACTTGAACTTATTTAAGTTATGTCTCATTTTTAGGTCATTTTCACCCATTTTTGTCAATACTTGCTACAAGCTTCTCCAACATGTTATGACTAGGGCTGGCAATGAACCAAACCAACTCGAAGATAGTTCGGAATTCGACTCGACAATTAAATCGATGAACTAGGTTCATGAACCAAATGAGTTGAGTATGAGCGAAAAATTAAGTTCGTTAACTAAATGAGCTGAACTTGAACTATACATAGTTCGACTCGTTAGGTTCATGAGTCAACTCGGTTACATATGAAAAGAATTATACTATCTTTAAGATTAGGTTTAAATATTTACTTCAAATCTTAGACAAATTTAATCTTCAATTTAGTAGTTTTGAATTAGACTCTCAAATGTGTCTCTTGAAAGTTGTGTAGGTTTTGAATTAGTAGATTTCAAAGATAAAGTTAAATTTCAATATGATAACTTTTATTTTATTTTAATATTTTATTTAAAAAATATATATTTATTTAAAATGTAAAATATACCAAAAATTATATATATTTAAAAAAATAGTTTTTAAGTTCGTGAACCATGTGAGATGAACCTAATGAGATGAACCTAACGAGTCGAACCGAACTGTTCGTGAACTTATAACGAGTCGAGTTTGAGCTTAAAAAAAAGTTCGTGTCAAACTCGAACTCGAACTCGAATTCGAACAATTCTTAATGAGTCGAGCCGAGCTGAGGTGAGTTTGACTCGACTCGACTCATTTCCAGCCCTAGTTATGACCACTTTTCTAGGCTTAAAATGCCATTTTGAACAACTTTGATGTTTTGAGTTTTTTCATTTGAGGCTTGGAAATAGGAGATATGGCCTTTGCTTAAAATGACCTATAATCACCAAATGACCAAAATACCCTTGTCTTGTACAAACCATAAGTTGAGTTCTACAAATCCTATCAAGGACTTCTAGTACTCTACAGAAAGCTAAGAAGATTATCTTCAACATTCATGTTGACCAATAGACCATAGGAATCATCCTACTAGGGCAAAGGTTGTCTGCAAGTTGGGTGACTTTCAAGGACCCAGATTCACACACCTCAGATGACCTGTAATTTGTCAAAACCATAACTTGAGCTCTGCAAATCCTATCAAGGACTTCTACCACTAAAATTAAATCTAAGGACAAGCTCTACAACATTCATGTTATTGGGAAGATGATATGGCAACCACATCTTGAGCTAAAACTTCCTGGAAGATAGGGATCAAATTAGGGTTTTTACACTGTCCATCCTTAGAAACCCTAGCTTAAAACTTCTCAAACTCCTCAATCATGATGAGTTGGTCTAGGAATCATCCTTATAGTATCTCAATACATCCTTCCATGATCTCATGGCTCTTGGATTAGGTCTCAACCTTCTCCAAATCTGCAGTTGACCTAGGGTTGACCCAGTCAAAACCCTAATTCTACTATTCATGGTTGAATCTTCTGAATTCTTGCATAATGACCTCTCTAGGCTTCATGATGACCTTCAAGACATCTCATAGGCTTTCTCAAAGCTTCAAGTTCATTCTCAAAGTCTCAGAATCATCTGAAGAGCTCCCACAACTCTCAAATTATGGGACACACAACCCTAGTTTCAACCAATTTCTCTGAGGATCTCTTGAACTTTCTGATGAAGGTATCAACCTTCAAACACTTGATGGATAAATAAATGTTGGTCAAATTTTGGGGTGCAACACCCGCGTGGGGGACACGTGGAAAACATGGGGGAAGCGCGTGGACTCTCCTTGTACCAAGTATTGGTATGCCCGACTAAGGGTCCTTGTTGAGAGGCGTGCTCGACATGGGAGGATTGTGCCTTGTTGGGCCTCCCCGTTTTAGTGTTGGGTTGAGCCTTCCCGACTGAGAGGCAGGTCTCGGCCCAGTCCAGAACAATTTTCTTATTTGAAACACACAAATATCCAAATTCAATATTCTCAGTTACACCAACCTAATTGGACGTTATCAGCCCAAATCTAGATGGTCACCCAATCGGGAAATGATTATGTGTAGTTCAGTTGTGTATGTACATAGAAGAGAGGTTGAAGATGGCGAAAATGCTTTGTAATCTAGTTTCGTTTAGGTAATTCACTAGTACCTTATTAGAAGAAGGTGCATGTATGAATGTGTGTGTGTGTGTGTGTGTGTATGTGTGTGTGTGGAATTTAGGCAAATATGAATGCAAGAAAAAATAAGATGCAAAATAAAATTTTTGTTTTTGAAGGCTATATGTCGACATTTGAAAGCACAGGTCAGGATATCAAGGTGTTCAGGTTGGCCTGAAGAAGGCAATCTATGGACAAAATCCACATGCTTCATTATTGGAGTGTGGAGCCTACCGTTAATCGTATGTGCTAGCTTGTACTGATGCAAAAACTTTCATAGGTCGACCTGAGCTCTTATGGATCAGCCTATGCAGCTGTGTTTGTGTAGCACCCCAAAATTTTCCCTTTCGTTTTAGTTGTAATTGGCTTATGGTTCGTTCATTTTTGCATCGTCATTATGCATATCATGACATTTATTCTTAAGACATGTGATGAAGGTGTTTCTATGGCTCAAGCTTTTCTTTTATTCCAAGTTTGTAAGCAGCAAGCATCAGAGGCTTCACCTGTTATTTTGTCCAGCAATTGGATACCGGGTTATATTTTTCAGTAGGTTATTTTGAGCGCACGAGACAAATCACAGGTTATTTCAGGCATTTTACAGGTGCAATATCAAAAGATAAGTTTCAGAGGCCAAACTATGCTTAAAATGGGTGAGAACAGGTGATTTTCCAAGATTCCCTCCAAAAGGCGCCAAAATTCAAAATTTTCTTGTGTTAATCGATTAACACATTTGACTATCAAATGGTTAATCGATTAACCAAGGCAAAATTTGAAAAAATGCTTCAATTTTCAGCATTGTATAATTTCCAATCAATTTTCACCACTTGATTTCACATATGCATCATTGGAATGATCTAGAATAGTTTCATTTTAATTCATTTTAATAATCTAATTCCACTCAAAATTCAAATTCGCATTCCTAATTCCATTCTTCTCACTAACCCACACTCCAAACCAAATTTAATCCCTAACCTAGGGGTTATTTAACCAAATTTACTCCAAACCTCACTCATTCACTCTCATTTTCACCCTTATTTTCAGAATTTGCTCTCAATTCACTCTCACTTTTTCATTCTCCATCTTAATCTTCAACTTTTCACCAAAGCTCCATAACATTCATAGATTCACAAATTGTGTATTACAATTTGTGAATTCTTAAGCTAAACCTCCACTACATCGTCATTCTTGGTTCAATTCTGCATTTGAAGTTTGTTTGGATCTAGATTCAAGTTTTAGAAGTCATTCTTGAAGAAGTTTTGAAGCAAGTTCATCAGATCTCTTAGATCTTGAAGTTTCTTGCTATGATTCCTTTGGATCGTAAATTTCTTGTGCTAGATCTGTCCATTTTTGTTTGCAACACTCACCAAAGCAATTCTCTGCTTTGTAGGTTGGTAAATTTTAGATCCATACTTGATCTAGCTTAATTTCAACTTATGCAATGTAGATCCATGGTTTTTGGTAGGATTTGATCCATTTGCCTGAATTTGATTATTGATGTTGATGATTTTTGGATCTAATTAATGTTTGATTGTTGTAATTCAATGTAATTTTTATGCATAATTGATTGCTTAATCATTTGGATGCTTGAACAAGTGTTTTGCTGCTAAAAAGTGCTTTTGAAACTTGATTTTCTGCTGCTGGTACATGGTTAATCGGTTAACCAATTATAGTTCAAAACTGGTTAATCGATTAACTGATGCAGAGTGTGATTTTTGTGCATTTTCAAGCTTGTTTTGATTCCTTTCCACTTTTGATCTTCATGGATTGATACTATGCATATTTGTGGATTGTTTTTGAGCTGTTTCACCTCACATGATGGTATGCTTGAGTTTCTTCGATGCGCGACATTTGATTTTCTTGACGCATGTCCATGATCTATTTGTGTTGCATTCTTGATTCACCCTTCATGATGTTTACTTATGCCTACTTGTTTGCTCATTCTTGATTCTCACATTTCTGGATATATGAGTCATGTTCATGTTTGTCTTGGATTTCATGATTGCATATTCTTCGATTCCACGATTGCGTATTCGTTTCAAGCGAGTAATTGTTGAATTCTTCATGATGCTTTTGATGAGTGCTTAAGTATGCGATGCCATTGAAACTTGTTCATGCCTATTTGTTCATGCTTAATTGTCCCCACATGTGAATCAATGGATCTTGCTTGATGCTTGTTTATATTTGCAATTCATGTGTGTTTGCTTAAACGTGAAGGCATGCTTTTGATCTTTTCTTTTGATGCATGATTATGCTTGGTGATGGAACATGTTCATTATTGATTGATCAATCTTGGATGCATACTTGATATTCTGTTGTTACATGATTGTACATGATTGATGCCTATCCATATGCATTTGTCTTGATGCATTGCATGTTGTTGTATACATTGTTGTTGTGTTACATACATGTTGTTAAATGTAAATGTTCTGCCTTGCTGCCTTTTACACCTGTTTCTGCTTGAAAACATGCGCTGTTAAAAGATATTTTGCTTGTGTGCTGGATTTTATTGTTGTTATGAGCTGGAAGCGTTGTTGTAGCTGCTGTTTTTATTTTGTTTTCTTTATTTTGGATTGTTCTTGCATGCTCCCTTAAGGCCTCCTAGCCCAACTTAATTTTTGATTATGCTTGAAGTATGATAGACATTAGGAGTTTAATCCATGCATGATAATAATAGGTTAGTCCATTTAAACCTCAACCTTAGGTTCATCTTTTGCATGCTAACATTAGGATAGAATTTCCTTCCGCATCCCGACCTTAGGGCCATTTTGTATGACAATATTAGAACCGAGTATCCCCTTAGACCTTCTGTGCGTCTTTCTCTTCTTATCTCTCAAAACAACATCAAAACACTGAATAAATACAACAAACATTATGCTCCACGAGCCTTAAGTATATGGGAAAGGATGAGTGGTGAGTCTCTCCTTGCGTTGTCTAGAGTGTTTAGTGTACGTCCCGTTTAGGGGTGATCATGCGACGCATTCGCTCCTATATCATAGACTTCAGTGTAATGTGAAACTCAAACCAATTCAATTCACTTCTCTAGATCTTACAAACAAAATTAAATCATTCTCATCCTTCAGGATCGTGTGTCAAACCTTTTTTCAGAAAGAGTACGTTATTTTTCCGTTCTACCGCAAACAGGCATCGACCCTTACTGCTAGAATGGGAACTTAACGTCGCTCATAAAAAACACCAAGCAACTTGTGGTGAGACGAACTACAACTGCTCTAATTTCTCATTCCAGATGAAGATACGTAGGCACAAGATGGTGATGTCTTGGCAAGAAACCTCCCCTTTTCACCCGTAGTCTTCCGAACTACGATAACTCTGACTTCCCCGTTGTACAAGGAAATACGTAGGCCTAGGACGACAAAGTCCTATCGAGTCTCTGTTTTGTTTTCCCTTTCCGTTAGCAGTAGAGCTTTAGATAACACACCCTTTTTTATTAGACAACAAACATGGATCCCGTTGAGTACAACAGACGCGAGGGGGGTGCTAATACCTTCCTCTCGCGCAATCTACTCCCGAACCCAGGATTTGGTTGAGATGATCATATCTTCTCCATTATTTGAGGTTTTATTCGATCCTTTCCTTTCCCTATGTAGGGATAAATAATGTTTGGTGGCAACTCTTCTACTTTTTCCGCCAGGTGTTTTTCGCAGTTGTGACAGCTGACGACTCTTCTGAGGACTCTGGTTCCCTATGCGAGTCAATCCTAATGCTTGTCTGTTTCTGTTTCATCGGGTGTTAATTTTTTATGCTTTCATGTACATTATCAGTTGTATATTATTGCATTTGATTATTATTATCATATTTCTCTACTGCTGCTGTGCTATTGAGTGGGATTATTCCATGAGAGATAACCCTACTACCCAGGCTTGAGTGTACACTTAGGATTAGAGCGGAGAGTAGTGTGGCTTGCATGGCATCTGGCCACGTGTTGTTGACACGAAACCCACATTCAGACGAGGTTTTATTTTGAGATACTATATCTTGTGCATCTGATGCAGATGATAGGGCGTTAACTTAGAGAGCTTACAACTCTGGAGACCATTCATGGGAAATTAGTTGAGACCTCCTTGATTGATGATGATGCTAAACTAGAAATGGTGAACGTATCATCATTTGTCGACCTGAGATTTTGTGATATTGATGACCTGCATAGGATGCCTTGTCCAATACTAGAACTCACATGCGAAAAGGGATGAGTTTTGCAGGAAACCTTAAATTTCAACCTACCCAGACTTCTGGTTTTCTTATCAGTGTGCACTTTTGATCCTGGTGTTCTAGGTATTATGGTTATTCTGATTATTCGGTATTCTGGATTTCTCGTCAGAGCAGAATTTTGAACCTACTCAGTCAGCAACACAACAATTTTTTAGAATTTGTGGAAGCTTTGATCATGTGTCTCTGCATCCATATCATCGTAACATGTTTGGATTTTGGCATACATGCTCATTTATTTCCAAGGATCTTAACTTTGAGACTCGTTGTTGAGCATTCAATCTTTTTCTTGTGGTTCGTTTGTGTAAAACCTTGAATCAAAGTAGAAAGATTCCTTGGAAATAATTGAAGATAACATTTGCATACTCACATTCATAGCAGGTGTTTAGGTATGGGGATTCGTATTATGACTTGGTCTTATCTTCAAAACTACTGACTTGATTTGTCACCACTACGTAACTCGCAGCAACTAGAGGAAAATTATGGATCAGATGCAAGCAAAGTTGTTGGAAGTGCGGACTCGCATAACTCAGTTTATAGAGTTGATGCAGAATGTGGCCCAAGGGTAAGAAAAGTTGAGGAATTTGGTTCAGCCTCTTATTGATGCTCCCAAAGTCAATGACAATGGGGTGGTCCATCCTAGTGATGCTGGTATTGTCAACCCTCTGGCCGGAGGTACTGTTGGTGTTGTCATTCCTCCGGGCAAATGTGGCGCAGGTGTTGTTGTTATTCCGGGAGGAGGTTACTTGTGGAATTCCTGGTGGTATTGGTGGTGGAAGTGTTTGAGCTGTCCATAGAGCTGGCGGAACTCACAATCATCAATGGGAGGAAGTCCATCAACTGAAGACTCAGATGGGGCTGATCATGGAAATCATGAGAATCGTGCTAAGAAAAGAAGGTAATTCTATGCCTGAGACTGCAATAGGGATTGTTGTTCCTCCCTTACCCGTGGGACCTCTCACAGATCGTGAGATACCTCGTGGATCTTCTTCACCACCTAGGGTTCTATAACTTTCCCTTCAATAGTCGTCTCTTATTTCCCAAGAGAATCCCAAGGGTAAAAGGTACACGCATAAGCCACAACAGCCTGAAAAAGCTTTTGATACACTTCATATGCCTTGTGCTCAGCTGTTGCAGTATCTACTTCAGCTTCAGTTTGTTGAAAATCGGGCGATGGCTCCACTTGTTGGCAAGCCCCCACCAGGTTATGATGCAAGTGCCCATTGTAATTTCTAATCTGGAGCACCAGGGCAAAATAATGAAAGATGCAAGGCCTTTAAGCATAAGATCCAAGATTTGATTAATTCAAAAGCGATCAATTTTATGCCAGGTAGCGCAAGTATGCAAGGTGATTATGTTCCAACTACTATAAAAAGGATGGTCGCTCCTCCCCTTTCTCTAGGGTCAACCTCAGGACAAGGGCATATTCCATAGTCTTGGGTTTCATAATCCTCACACCAGAGACCTCTGTCTGCTCCTAAACCAGATCTGAAGAGAAAATCCCCTGGACAGGCTGGGTGCCTAAATCATTATTATCCTCAGAAGAAATGACAAAGGCCGAAGAATCCTGAAAGGCAGCTGGATGTCATCCCCATGCTGCATGAACAGTTATTCCCAGAGTTTCTCAAGCGTCAGTTGATTCAGTTAAGGACTTTCATTGCTTCTGCCCAGCTGCCACCAGGTTATAATACGACTGCAAGATGTGGGTTCCATTCAGGGGCATCTAGCCATTCAATTGAAGATTGTAGAGCTCTGAAGCACCAGGTGCAAGATCCGATTAATTTAAAGATTATCATGATCACAACATATGGTCTGTGTATTAACTAAAGCCTCCCAAATGAGCACCCAAATTGCAAAGTCATCATCATAAGAAGTAAGTCCAGTCAGAGTCAGGCTTCCTCAACGATGGCAATATTTGGCTTCTTTACTGCACTTTCATTGTTTGTTAATGCTTTATTTGCATGTAAATGAAGGTAGGAAAACACTTAGAAGGGAAGGGGGTTAAATAAGGGGTTTTCAAACAATTATGACAATAGAAAATAACAAGTTATTTTTATCCTAGTTCGTTTGAACTCAAACTACTCCAGTCCACCCGGCCAAGGTGATTTCATCTCTCTCAAACGAGGACTTAATCCACTAAATCAAAACTTGATTACAGTGATATCACTAAGACAACTGTCTTAGTCTTCTCAAGAATCCTGACCACAACTTGGTCTCTCAAGGAACTTTTACAATGATAAAATACAATGTGTTTAAGTGCTTCTAAAAAGCTATTATCACAACAGTGATTTTTACACAAATGAAGAACAAATAAAACTTATGTTTTTGATGTAGAAAGTTGTTTGAATGATTTCTTTAATTGCTTTGTGGAATTATTCTTAGAATTATTTCTTGTAAATTGTTGTAGTAATTCTTGTTCTTGAAGTGCTGATGAAGACTTCTTTATATACTCCACTTTCTCAAATAGTGTGTAGAAGAAAGTACTGTAGGATGTAGACAGAAAGGGCAAATACTTTTCGTCTTGATTTGACATTCCCTTTTTGCCTGAATTCCTGTGTCATACACGAATGAGAAATAGTACCATTGGTAGACATTGGGTAACGTATATTTCTTTAATAATCTCTTTTTCAAATGAACAGTAATGAAAAAGTAATCTTGCATCAGATCCTCTAATGGTGTTCCTTGTTCTTCTTTATCAGAGTCATTATATCCAGAGTTTTGCAGCAAAGTGCTTAGCATGAATATTTTGATCAGAGTTGACTTGATTCTCAGAGCCTCTGTACTTGCAGCGTTTAGTTCTCTCAGAGTCTTCTAAATACTGAATCTTTATACTCTGCGCTCAGAGTCTTCTGTAGGAGCGCTTCAGAGTCTTCTGCAGCTTACGCTTCAGAGTCTTCTACAGCTAGCACTTCAGAGTCTTCTGTAGGTAGCGCTCACGAGTCTTCTGTGTTGCGCTTCAGAGTCTTCTGGAGCTGGACTTCCTACGCTCAGAGTCTTGCATTATAATATGTTCAGAGGAATTCTTTTTGGCTTCAGATGAATATTTATTTGATATCTGAAACAAAAACACTTGAACAAAATTAGAGTATATATTTTATTTATACAAAATTTCATTAATGTTATCATCAAAACATTGAGATATATTAAGAGCCAATCTGTGTTCTAACAATCTCCCCCTTTTTGATGATGACAAAAACTATACGAAATTTTGTTCAAAACAAGAAAAAAAATATATCCCCCTGAGATTATGAATCTCCCCTTGAAATGAATACTGCTAGAAGTTGCACCCCAAATTTTGACCTCTTAGATCTTCATCATCATTCTAAGAGCATTATCATTGTTTATCTAACCTTAACCTATTTCAAGTTTGTCTTTGTTAAGATACAGGTGAATTAGGGTTCCGTACAGTTGGAAATCGAGGTTTCAACGGTTTAATCAGTCAATGCCTTGGATTTATTATCCATGAAGAATGTCTCTACACCATCAATGATACTCCATTGGGTTAAATATGAATCAAATTTGAGATTGTCACCCGAAGATCAGGAACAGTGCAGTTCAGGATCCCCGATTAGGGTTTCTGATCAGGAAAAGTCAACTGTGGTTTTACTTTTGATTTAAAATGTGCTCCAATGATGTAATTATGGTCCATTAAGCTCATATGGCTTATGGAAACCCACTCAAGAAGTTTCAAGGCCTCAGAAGACCCACGACACCAACAATCGATTCAGAGGTTTTCGATTGTTCGGTTCGTCTGACTAAAAAGTCAACCCATTGACCAACAGTGTTTTAACTCAAAATTGAATCCAAATATGTTCCCAACATAATTTAATATCTAATCATGAAGTTTTGTGACCAATTGATCAAGAATTGAGAAGTAATCAAAAAGTTGGGGAATTAAGATTTTGAAAAGGGCAAAGCCATAACTCCTTAACCACACAAGAGTTATTGACCTAGTTTCAAGAGGAATGAGTTCCTAAAACAAACATAAATATTGTAGTACCTAATTGGGGCTTTCTAAAAAGTACAAGTGGGTTCCATAACTCTTCCTGGTTAGAGAGAACCAAGGTCCACAAGTTGGCAAAAACTCACATTGGTAAAACCAGGCCAGCATGCGTTTTTTGATTCCAAAACCTCTTCAAATCGATGTTAATCAAAGACTAAGCCTCATTTATGATGTTTATATTGATAATGAAAATTTTTACATCAATTCCCACGAAAATGGCACAAATATCAAAGGAAATCATTATTAAATGTAAGTTGCAAAAGTGAATAGTGAAGAAAGAGAAAAAAGGTGGCTACCCTTGTCAAATCATCAACTTTAATTTAACAAGTCACCTCTTATCCTATCAATAATGGTGAAAAAAATCTATGGGGCATGGACAATATCTTATTAGAGTGGCTTAAAGACAAAGATGAAGATTGCATTGGAAAACTCAAAGATTTTCATGATGGAAGGTTAAAATTGGCAATTTGCGTCACTTTTACCCATACCTTGATCCAAGGCTTTTGGCTATAAATAGAACTCACTTCCTATATCACAAACACACAAGTTTCATGCTAGAAACCAGCTAGAACTCTATTTCTTACACAATCACAAGTTCTTGCAAAATCTCATTAAGTTTCCAAAATCCCTCAAAATCTACTTTTGAAAACACCTTTCAAAACCATTTCCAAACTTATTCCAACTCAAGAAACACTTCAAACACATCAAATATGATGTATTGAAGCTATCCAAATCACTTCCATATTTATGTAACAAGGTTCTAGTGAGTTGGTCTTTGAAATCTTTGAATTTTGGAGATTTTCCTTCATTTACAAGGCATTTCGTCCACTAGCTTGCTTGGAGGTTGTTTGGAGCATCTATTCATCATCCTAGGAACATTTGAAGATCTTGGAAGAGCTTTCAAGATCTCTGGTTTTCTTACTGCTTAATCTTTCTTCAAGAGGTAAACCTAAAACTCATAAATGTGAACTTTCCATTTGCATTTCACATGCTACCATGACTGTTTTTAGGGTTTTTACCATGATGTTCTTAAACTTTTTCAACTTGTAACTTGATTTTTCTTGTGATGCTGATCTTGCATTATTTATACATGTTTTTTTTAACATATTTAAATAATCAAATTTGTTTGATTCATTGTCTTACCATGTGCATTTTATTCTTTTTATCATTTAGATTTTTATGTTTTGTTCACAAACTTAAAAACCACATAACTTCTCCATTTTAAATCATTTTTAAGTGGTTCTTTTTTGCAAAATTCTTGTGTTGTAACATATTTCTATATAATGTTTAAAGAATTCTAAAAATCCTACTTTAGAAATACTTTGCATTATGAGCAAGTTATAACCCATTTTAGAGTTTTCACCCTCCTATCTTTCCTTCTTTATTTCAAACATTTGGATTTCATTCTCTTTGAGTTTTTAATTTGAGATTATGAACATGGATTGTTAGCTTCCTTGGACATTTAAGTTTGAATTTCAACTTTGCTTGTGCACATTTAGGTGGTTCACCTTTAAAAACTTTTTATTATCCCCATGAGGTTTTGAACCTTTTGTTTACATTGTTGTGACATTGATGGTTTACATATGATATCCTTTACCTTTACCCCTTTATACTTCCCTTAGGATTTGAGTCGCCGTACTCACTTTTAGCTTCCCGCCGTGGACATCCTTTATCCTTATCCTAACCTTAGGATTGGAGTCGTCGTGCTCAATTTAGCGTCCCGCCGTGGACATTCTTTACCTTTTATCCTAACCTTAGTGTCGCTACTGCGAAAATCGGCGCCGGCTGAACAGAAGAGTCGCCATTGTGCGTTATTTATCCCACGGGAGGGAAAGGAAACGCTCAGAGTAAACCTCGCACAACACGGGAAAGGTATGGTCGTCGCAACCAAAACTTGGATTCGGGAGTCGGTTACGCAAGGGGAAGGTATTAGCACCCCTCACGTCCGTCGTACTCGACGTGATCCACGCTTGTTTTCGGGTATGGATTGTTATCTCTATCTACTCTAAAGGTCAGGGTTGAAAAGAAAAGAAAATGACTCGGCAAAGTATCGCACTTTATGCCTACGTATTCTCGTCTGGAACGAGAAATCAGAGTCAACGTAGTTCGCCTACCTACGGGAAAGGAGGGGAAGGTTGCTCGCTAGGATATCGCATCCTATGCCTACGTACTTTCATACGGCATGAAAGATCAGAGCAAACGTAGTTCGGGCTACGTACGACACAAGTCTGTCTTGATTGATTTTATTCCTTCTGAAAAAGGTTTTCTCTGATTACTGGTCCAAGCGGACAAAAATGACGTTTTGATGAGTTCACATTCTTTTACGAAAGAAGTGTCTTTTATTGTGTTTGAAATTTTATTGTGTTTTTCTGTTAGTTTTGAGAAAGAAGAGACAGAACTCTAACCTATGGTTGCAAAGGGAATCAAACTAACATAATGTTATCATGCATGGGTTAAGACCTAGTGTCTATCATGCTCCTCTCTTGCGCAGAGAGAAACAGAGATCCTAAGGGAATAGACGGAAACGGAAACAATAGCAGATATATACAGTAAAGCAGTAAAATGCATGGATGCAACAATACAAGCGAGGCAAGGGAGTCCCACTCAACCTCGAACCTAGAAAACGATAGGCAAAAGTGAACAGGATTCACTTTCAACCCAACAGGGTAAACAGCAAACAATACAGTCCAGAAAACCAATCAATACATCAGAAATGAGCAGCAAAAATAAACAGCCACAGCAGCTCTGCATCAACACCTATCTTCAAGTCATCTCTAAACAGCTACAAGCTTCTGGAAAGCCTCAGTCTCCATCTCCACAACCTTCAGGCAAGGTCTCTGATTATCAGCCTTCCATCTGCAATGAATTTTCTTCAAGTCTCAATCTCCAGGATGAACATCAGTCAACAGGATAAAAGTGAATGTTAAACAGAAGACTGCCTACCAAGGGTGGCTCATCAACTGTTAACATTATACAGACAATTTTCTCTCAAAAGTTCTATCTTTCAAATACATTCACTGATCCTTCCAAAGGAAGGAGGTGGATATTTGAAAGAGACTTTGAATCATAGAGAACGGATGGATGCAGACAAGGCATTCCATGTTTGAGAAACAAGCTTTCTAATCTAGAGCCCTGCCTAGCCCCTAAACCCTAGGCTCCTCAACAGCTGCTAGCAAGAATCTCCTCATCAACTCTGGAAGTTGGACTTCAATCTCTAGATCTCCAATGGCTTCATCATCACAAGTCTTCAGCTCTCCCAATTCCCCAAGCAAACCCAATACCCCACACAGACAAAAGAAATCCCCAGAAAGGGCACACCATACCAGTCAAACAAATACAGTAGTATAATAATAGCAGTAGGGGAATCCTACTAATTTCTAAGGGATCTAATAACTACCCATAGTCCCTATAGTCCCATATCCCAAAAACTCAATCTCTAACTCCTAAGGGAAATGAACTAATTCACCTATGTTGTCACCTAAACCCTAGTTTTGTTCATGTTATCCACACCTAAACTAATCACCTAAAATTAAGTCCTAAAAATATGAACTAAATTTTATATACAATCTAACATTATCTACTAATCAACCTAAAAAGAATGGATTAAAAATATTAAAGCATCTATTCAAACTAAAATCACCAAATTCATGTATCAAACTAAACATTATTTACACCTATTTAAAAGAAAAATATGCCAAAAATATTAAAATAAAATGAAATGCCAAATTTTTTATGTGATATTTTTCTTAACAAAATTATGAAAAGAATGCAAAAACAACCAATGAAAAATAAGCATTTTCCAATTTGTTATGATTTTTTAAAGATTTAATATTTTTGAAAGAAAAATAAAATGAGAATTAATTGAAAGGGGTGCAGCAAGCAATGAAACTCAGTTAAAAAAAGAAACGGGCCCAGACTGGGGGGTGCGCCTAGCAAGGCGCGTCTGGGCCCAACGCATCAGAAAATATGACAAAAATAAAATAAAAAAACTGGGCGCGGTGCAAATAGTAAGTACTCCAGTTCATTCACGCTTTGGGCCTAATTGGAAGGGTGTCAATAGTAACGAATTCAAAGCCCAGTCTGACGATAATAAGTGGAACGGTGCATTTTGATGTTTGAATCTCCCTCCGTTTTTCTTTTGAATCGTGGCCGTAGGATTGAGAACCAAGTCAAATGTCAAAGCCAGATCGTGTGGCTCTCATGTTATCTTCAACCTCCAGCAAACCCTAGCTCTGAAACTCTTCTCCCATGCACGATTTTCCACTCCTCTGTTCTCCCTCATCTCTCCACGAAATCAAACAATTCCAAAAGCAAAATTGCTCTAGAACAATCCCTCTACACAGCCATAACAACCATTCCCTCTAAAGCTCAAAGAATAAGCAAACCCGATAGGAATACCAGTCTGAATCCACCATTAACACCTGTCATCAACCTCTCCAATTCTCCCTAATTCTTGCCCTAACATGCTCTACACCTTGTGCTGATCACATCAAGCTAATAACCTAAGGTTTTCTTGCAATATCCTATGAGATACAAACCCCAACAGTTCTTGCACACCAATGGCAACCTTCATGGAATCTCTTCAAACTCACCAAAACCAGTCATCTAGCCTATCCTAACCTTTTTATGCTAATAACTACCTATAATTATAACTAAAACATGCAATTCGAAGGAGAAACATACCTGGTGTAAAGTGAAGAAAACAGCTATGGAATGCTCTGATCAGATGCTTGTAATGATTGGAAATGGATCAGGGAACTTGTTCTTGAATTCTGTATGCAATGAATCTGACTCAAACCTCTTGGATCTTGTGATTTCAACTTCTTGCACCTTGGATGATGGAACTTGTATGGCACGATCCTTGCTCAATTCTAACCAATCTTGAGGTGAATTGTGATCTATGGATGATGATGATGAAGACCAGATCAAGAAATATGAAAATTGAAGGAGATTTGATGAAGTTTAGAAAGCTTTTGCAAAATGGAGAAAATGGAGTATAACTTGTGTTTTGATCACTATGAATCACCAACCATGGCATGAACCTCTTCATATCAATATATAGGTGAGTTTAGAACCTCCTAGAACTTTGGAGAAACTTCCCATGCACTCTTTCCTTGCATTTTGGATTATGTAACTTCATGTGTAAGTAACCATGTATAACTTTCAAAACTTGAACCAAGCTCAAAATTCTACTTTAGCCAATGTTCTCAAAATGTTTTTTCCATTCAAAATGACCTATAATTTTGCCCCATTTGGCCAAAATATGAAAAATCTCATTTTTAGGTCCTTTTTTATTCATTAAATTCACCAATTTTGAAACCTTGTGCTATGAATCTTTCCAATCTCTCATGGTCACTTTTCTAGACTCAAAATGTCATTTGGAACAAGTTTGATGTTGTGAAGTTTTCCATTTGAAGCTTCCTTGTATGAATTTTAGGCATAGGCTAAGAATGACCTGTAATCCTCAGATGACCAAAATACCCTTTGCTTGCCAAGACCATAAGTAGAGTTCCACAAATCATATGAAGGCATACCATACCTTTATAAAAATCTAAGACAATGAGGAACAATTCTTGTGTTGACCAGAAATTCATTTGAAATCTCCTTGAGGGGTAAAAATTTCTTGGAATTCAAGTCACTTTCACAGACAAAATTTCAGATACCTCAAATGACTTGTAACTTGTAAGGACCATAACTTGAGTTCTATAAATCTCCTTAGTGTCTTCCACCACTCAAATTAAAGGTATTGAGATCCTCTACAAGTTACATGTTGGACAAGGATCCATTTGAAGCTTGCATTTTGACTTATCTTGCTTGGAAATTTAACCTAAACTAGGGGATTTTACACAGAAACCCTAATTTAGAAACTCCTCTTCTCCTTGATTCCTATTGATTTCTTCTTAGCATATCACCATATCCTTATTCTTCATGTCAAATGGTGAACCCCACATCTCTCCAATAGCCCTTAATGCCTTTCAATCAGTCAATTGACCTAGAGTTGACCCAGGGTTGACCCAGATGAAACCCTAGTTGACTGTCTTCATCCACAACTCTTGTGACTACACCAATGACTTGTCTCCTTCTCCAAATGACTTTATAAGTCTCCCATGATGTCTAGGTACTCTCCATGCTCATCCCACAGCTCACAATTTCTTTGATGATCCCCAGATACCCTCAGATAGGAGATAGATTGCTTGCTTGATCCATTGACTTCTTTAGCTTTCCAATTCTTCCTGATGACTTGAATGAGATTGAATTAGGCTAATAACCTCTTGATAGGCTCATAGAGATGAGAACAGTGCTTGGTCCCCTGTTGGATGACTTGCTATGCTATGCTATGCAGATGATTAGGCTATGTACATGACTCTATATGCAAATGCTAATGATATTGAAACATAAACCAAGTGACTAAGGTTGAGCAAATTTTAGGGTGCAACTGCTGCCCCTATTCAAGCGACTTGGACCCGATTGGGTGAAGAGCGAGCGGCCTTCAAACATTCGAGGTACGAGACGGTTGAATACTAAGAACCCGGAAATTTGCCAACCGCAGAAATAAACTGCACCACTGCTTGGGGATTATTTCATCAGCCTGAAAAGCTTCTATCATTGCAAGAATAAAACTTTGTCCACGTTAGGACTCCTCCTGCCGTTAACTCGAAAAAAATTCAACAACTTTGCTGGGGATGGCTTGTCTGCCTTCTTGTCAGAAATAAATCGTCCATGTTAGGACTAAACCCTTCCATGTTAGGAATAACACCGTCCACGTTAGGACTATACCCTCATCTGGATCTGCCCACGTCAGGACTAAACTATTCCACGTAAGGAATACATCTTCTTTCATCTTGTGAACAACATCTTTCCATGTAAGGAAACCACCTTCTTTTATGAATTTGTCCACGTCAGGACTAAACTTTCCACGTTAGGAATACATCGAGGAATCAACTTGATATGCCCACGTAAGGACTCAATCTTTCCACGTAAGGAATCGATCTTCTTTCCACGTAAGGAATCCAACTCTTTCTGATTTGTCCACGTAAGGACTCCCCTCTTTCCACGTAAGGAACCCGTCTTCTTTCCACGTAAGGAAACCAATTTTCTTCCACGTAAGGAATAAAATTCTTGATCTGTCCACGTAAGGACTCCAAGCTCTCCACGTAAGGAATACGATTTTATTCGATCTGTCCACGTAAGGACTCCAATCTTTCCACGTAAGGAAACAATCTTTCCACGTAAGGAATAAACTTGTCCACGTTAGGACTACATCGTCCACGTTAGGACCCACTTTTCCACGTTAGGAAAAATAATCTTCTTGATTTGTCCGCGTAAGGACTCCTATTTTTCCACGTAAGGAATACTTCTTCATCTGTCCACGTAAGGACTCCAGTCTGATATGTCCACGTAAGGACTCAATCTTTCCACATAAGGAATAAATCTTTGTATCTGTCCACGTTAGGACTAAACTCTTTCACGTTAGGAATACATTCTCTTTTGATTTGTCCACGTAAGGACTCAACTTTCACCTTGCTTTGTCCACGTAAGGACTCCAATATTTCCACGTAAGGAAACCGTATCGTCTTGATTTGTCCACGTCAGGACTCACCTCTTGACTTGCTGAGGATAAAACTTGTCCATGTCAGGACTTGCGCGTCCTCGACTTGCTGGGGAAGTGAGACTTGTCCACGTCAGGACTCATACTTTGCCCACAACACGAAGAAGGATAAATTTGTCCACGTCAGGACTCTCGCGTCTTGTCATCACAAAGAACTACAAACTTGTCCACGTCAGGACACACATTTCACCATCACGAATAAAGCTATCTGCTAGAAATAAATTGTCCACGTCAGGACACCAACACGAAGAGTAATCAATCTTGTCAATGTTATGACTTCATACTCAATCAATACCGAGGAATCCGATCTGTCCACGTTAGGACCAACACGTCTCGTCAACTTGAGGAAATGTCCACGTCAGGACTCCACATTCCAACAATTCTGAAAAATTGAACCTGTCCATGTTAGGACTAGCACCTCTCATCCACCATAAGGAAGTAAAACTGTCCACGTCAGGACACCTACTTCTCTAGCACGAAGAAAACCTGTCAAGAAAATTGTCCACGTCAAGACTCATCCTTCCATTGGTTCCAAACCACAAAACTTCTTAGCACTGACGTGACAACGATTTTGAAGCGGACTCTACTGGGGATATCTGAAACCAGACTACCGGACGCCTGTTCTGATAATCGGCGACAGCCTCTGAGATTCTGGTTCGGGAAACCCTTTGATG
This sequence comes from Lathyrus sativus, assembly GCA_963859935.3. Lineage (NCBI taxonomy): Eukaryota > Viridiplantae > Streptophyta > Magnoliopsida > Fabales > Fabaceae > Lathyrus > Lathyrus sativus. The sequence continues at coordinate 265,491,348 of OZ012739.1, read as the reverse complement.
ACAAACAACTCCGCCTGGGAGTGAGGAGAAATTTTGCCTACTCACTCTGGCGGGGAAAACACGAGAAACTCACAAATAACTCTGTTCGGAAACAAAAAGAACTTCATCATGATAATTCTGTGGGGAATAACACTAAAGCTGACACTTCATTGGATATCTCACGTAGAGATCTTGAATGTTTGATACTTCATTTGAGCAAGAGCTCTCTCTACCTGCAAGAGAAACAATACTTGAAACAAAAGGTTAGCCAACCTGGTTTATGTTTCAAAATGCATGCGTTTGACAATGATGCAGTGCTCCATTCGACATGGAAATGCTATGCTTTTTTCATTTGGTGGATGCAAGTATGACACTGTATGCCAATGCAAATGCAGACCCGAACTGCTGAGGTACAGGAACTGATCCAGCAAAATAAATGCCGAAGATAATGCCTACTCTGCTGGGGATAGCCAGATGCTACAAAATTATTCCAGCAAAATAAATGCTGGAAGAGTGAAGTCGACTCAGCTGGGAAATTGGGAACTTGAACCAAGCACCTCATCGAAGTAACACCCTGCTGGGAATATAACTCTGCTGGAGAATAGCAGATGCGCTCGGTATGATTATACTTCTGCCGGAAAGTGAACTGATATCACCCGGTATTCCGGCAAAATAAATGCCAGGACACACAACCAACTCTGTCGGGGAGGGTCTTAATCTTCGAGTTCCACTGGGAGGAGTGAAAACACTTGCTGAAAAGAGAGCTCCATTGGGGATGGGATGATTCTCTTGGGGAAAATCAACTGCCTCCGCTGGGAGAGAGTAAACGACTCTGTGGGGACAGGGGAACTGTCTGAATACAGCTCACAAATATTAATCTTCTGAGGCTAAACCCACTCTGCTTAAGATAGAGGAATCCTTCTGGGGGACACCGCACTGTCTGAATACAGTCTCCACTTTGGGATCGCCAAACTCTGCTGAGGATAAACGACTTTGCTGGAGAATATCCTTTGGATAAGCTACAACTAGTTGGGGAATTCGACCCTTATGCATGACATGCGCGGGGGTCGAGTCTTTCGTTACTGCAATCTTTTGATCGTCTTCCTCGTACGGCTATGAAACCTGCAACAACACAAACAAGACAAGACAAGCCTATGCAACCAAATCGATTCAGGTTAGTGACGTTATTTTCAGTTAATTCAAAGCTTTAGCAATTGTTGGCAAGGGCCAGTGATGTTATACACATGCTAGTTTCAGTAAACTTAGGCGCTTTATCATGCACAAAACAGTAAAGAACTAGCATCAAGTACTGAATAACATATTTTATTGATTGGGCCCCTGAATGGGCGGAGTTTTGTACACGGGATGTAACTCCTGAAAAGAGGAAGCTACGCAAAGCAGATATACAAGTATGCACAAGAAGCATAAATATATTGACAAATTAGATTTGTACACATGTCGGCAACGGGATGCAGATGAACACCACGAACTGATCCTCCCATGACTCACCCGACTCTAATGCTTCCCCGGTATCCATACTTCCGAAGAGGTTGTATCCGATAATCGACTCCTCAGGTATATTCTCCCGCACCAATGCTCAATGCAGTATCAAATTCGGACTGCAGTCATTTGCTTTTCAAATCCCTAACTTTTGCGTGAACCGCCCTTTATGGGTTTTCAGTTCACCGGGATACCCCTTTTTGCCGAAGCCGCCCAGTGTAGGTTTTCAACTTCGCGGGTGTACATTTTTTTCAATTTTATCCCTAACTTTTGCCCGAACCTTTCATTCTGTTTTTGGTTCGCCAGGATGCCTCATTTTTGCCTGGACTCTCTTTTTTCTGTCCAGCGGGTCTGTTTTAAGCAAAGTATTTTTTAACTGCGTCCGAATTCACAGGCGACGTAAAGTCTTCACCGTCCATGGTGGACAACAATAACGCCCCTCCTGAAAAGACTTTCCTGACAACGTATGGCCCTTCGTAGTTGGGGGTCCACTTGCCCCTGTGATCTGCCTGCGGCGGGAGAATCCTTTTCAGCACAAGGTCGCCCGTCTGAAAGCTGCGAGGATGTATCTTCTTATCATATGCTTTCTTCATTCGGCTCTGGTACAAACGACCGTATGCAAGAGAAGCTAGCCTCTTCTCATCCATCAAACTCAGCTGGTTCAACCTGTCTTTCACCCATTCTTCCTCGTCTAATTGAACATCTCGCAATACCCTCAGAGAAGGAATCTCAACTTCCAGTGGCAGCACTGCTTCCATTCCGTACACTAACGAGAACGGGGTTGCCCCGGTTGATGTGCGTACCGTCGTACGATAACCGTGCAAAGCGAAAGGTAGCATCTCGTGCCAATCCTTATAGGTTACCACCATCTTTTGAACAATCTTCTTGATATTCTTATTGGCCGCTTCGACAGCACCATTCATCTTGGGTCGGTAAGGGGAGGAGTTGTGATGTTCGATCTTGAAATTCTGACAGAGCTCCTTCATCATTTTGTTGTTCAGGTTTGAGCCGTTGTCTGTGATTATCCGCTCGGGGATCCCATATCGGAAAATGATATCTCTCTTGATGAATCTGGCCACCACTTGCTTCGTTACATTTGCATAAGACGCCGCTTCCACCCACTTGGTGAAATAATCGATTGCTACTAAGATGAACCGATGCCCGTTAGAAGCTGTCGGCTCGATCTTTCCAATCATATCGATTCCCCACATCGAGAATGGCCATGGTGATGACATCACATTCAGAGGACTCGGAGGCACATGGATTTTATTGGCATAGATTTGGCACTTGTGGCACTTCCTCGCGAACTTGAAACAATCAGTTTCCATAGTCAGCCAAAAGTAACCTGCCCGCAGCAGCTTTCTCGTCATAGCATGCCCACCAGCATGCGTACCAAAGGTTCCTTCATGTATTTCCTCCATGAGCAGCTTTTCCTCTCTTTCATCTACACAATGCAACAACACCAAATCGTGGTTTCTTCTGTATAAGACACCGTCCGGATTCAAATAGAAATTACCCGCTAATCCCCTGAGAGTCTTCTGATCTTGACTGGATGCCCCAGCCGGATACTCTTTGTTCTTCAGAAAATTAAGGATATCAAAATACCACGGTTTGTCGATGGATGCTTCATCAATAGCAAATACGAAAGCTGGTCTGTCAAGCCGAGAGATAACGATTTTGGGAGCCTCGTTCCAGAAGTTGACCTTGTACATGGAAGACAAAGTGGCCAGGGCGTCAGCCATTTGATTCTCTGCCCGCGGTACGTGATGCAATTCAACCTTGTCAAAGAAAGGCAGCAATCTCCTTGCATAATTCATGTAATGTATCAAATTGGGCTGACGTGTCTCCCATTCCCCTTTGATCTGATTCACTACCAAAGCTGAGTCTCCGTATACGTCTAGATTCTTGATTCGCAAATCAATGGCTTCTTCAAGCCCCATTATACAAGCTTCGTATTCGGCTTCATTTTTGGTAACTGCAAAGGTCAATCGGGCAGTAAACGGGATGTGCGACCCGTGTGGCGTAGTGATGATTGCCCCTATTCCGCTACCGTAAGCGTTCACAGCTCCATCAAATATCATCTTCCATTTGGAACCCAACTCTGGTCCTTCGTCTGGCAACGGCTCTTCACAATCTTTCATCTTTAGGTACATGATATCCTCGTCAGGAAAATCAAACCTCATCGATTGGTAATCTTCAATAGGCTGCTCTGCCAAGTACTCAGACAGCACACTCCCCTTTATAGCCTTTTGCGAGACGTATTGGATGTCATATTCAGTCAAGACCATCTGCCAACGGGCAATTCTCCCTGATAGCGCCTGCTTTTCGAATACATATTTGATAGGATCCATCTTCGAGATGAGCATGGTTGTATGATTCAGCATGTATTGCCTCAAACGCTTGGCGGCCCAGGCTAGCGCGCAACAAGTTTTCTCCAACATTGAGTATCGAGATTCACAATCTGTAAATTTCTTACTCAAGTAATAAATTGCATGCTCTTTTCTTCCTGTCTCGTCATGTTGACCGAGAACACAACCCATACTCCCCTCAAGAACCGTCAAATACATAATTAAGGGTCTCCCCGCCACTGGAGGTATCAAAATAGGAGGCTCCTGCAAATACTGCTTGATTTTATCGAACGCCTTTTGACAATTTTCGTTCCACGTTACAGCTTGATCTTTCTTCAGCAACTTGAACAATGGTTCACACGTAGCAGTTAGGTGAGATATGAACCGAGCGATGTAGTTCAACCTCCCTAAAAACCCGCGCACCTCTTTTTCTGTTTTAGGCGTCGGCATTTCTTGGATCGCTTTTATTTTAGCAGGATCGACCTCTATTCCTCTTTCACTTACGATAAACCCCAGCAGCTTACCCGATCTCACCCCGAAGGTGCATTTGTTAGGGTTCAGTCTCAGCCTGAACTTCCTAAGCCTTTTAAATAACTTCAGCAGATTCACGAGATGCTCTTCCTCCGTCTGGGATTTGGCAATCATATCGTCAACATAAACTTCGATCTCTTTATGCATCATATCATGGAAAAGAGTCGTCATCGCACGCTGATACGTTGCCCCAGCATTCTTCAAGCCAAAGGGCATCACTTTGTAGCAAAATGTTCCCCAAGGCGTTATGAAAGTAGTCTTCTCCATGTCCTCTGGCGCCATTTTAATCTGATTATAGCCTGAAAAGCCATCCATGAAGTAGAATACGGAGTATTGAGCAGTATTATCAACTAGCACATCGATATGAGGAAGTGGAAAATCATCCTTTGGGCTTGCTTTATTCAAATCCCTATAATCCACGCACATTCGAACCTTGCCATCTTTCTTTGGCACTGGTACGATGTTAGCAACCCATGAGGGATATTTTGTCACAGCCAGGAAACCAGCATCCCACTGTTTTTGAACCTCTTCTTTGATCTTCACTGCCATATCTGGTCTAGTTCTGCGAAGCTTTTGTTTGACCGGTGGGCATTCTTCTTTCAATGGCAGACGGTGCACAACCATATCTGTATCGAGCCCTGGCATATCTTCATACGACCAAGCGAATACATCACTATACTCTCGGAGCATTTCAACCAGTCTTCGCTTGATATCGCTTTGCAGCGCGACTCCGATACGAATATTCTTCTCAACCCCTTCCGACCCCAAGTTGATAATTTCGATGACCTCTTCGTGAGGCAGAATGACACGCTCTTCTTGTTTCACCAACCAAGACAATTCTTCAGGAACGTCACTATCTTCGACAACCTCTTCTTCGGCCTGAAATACCGGGTGCTCGAAGTCGGGACGAGTCATAGGTGGTTCAAGGATGTCATCTGAAAATGTTATCCTGCAAAAAGAATGGTTAAATGCTTCAAAATGCGTATAAAGCGAATAACCACGTTGCCATTTTATTGAAAAATACAAAACAAGAAAGACAGAGATCGAAATATTTGCACATGAAAAAACGCCATTTATTTAATGATTAACACGCAATGTTCATAACAGCACAGCCCTAAGCAAATCATGATGCCCCGGGCAAGACATCAGATCGTTCAACGATTAATAAAACAAAGCATTACTGTTTAAGAGTCACAGGAACAAGCTCCTGAATAGACCAGTTGCACAGTCCCTGTCCTGGCGTGCTTGGCTGAATCCAGGCATCCATATCACAGTCGCTGTCTCCTTCGTCAGACTCTGAAGCAGCGTTGATGGTTTCATGACATACTCCACTGGAAGAGATGGTTATTGGCCCTCTGAAACAGGGTGCCCCCATAGTAGGTGTTGATGACGACGGTTGGTACCCCAGCCCGAATCGGTCCATCTTTACAGGAATATCCAGAACTTTGCCCTAGCCCTTTGCTTCTCCTGCCTCCACCAGAGCTTGGGCTTCTTTATACGACGAGACGGCTATCTCCGACACTTTGCTCGGCCCGGGACCTTTGTCCTTGATACGCAACCCTTCAAATGCCTGGCAGGGTGTTTCGTGGATCTCTCCATCGACCTCCACATATTTAAATGACGACAGATGGCTGACCAGGATGTCTTCTTCTCCGCATACGGTGACTACGCTGTCTCCGACCATATATTTCAACTTCTGATGCAGGGTAGACGTGACTGCCCCAGCCCCATGAATCCAGGGTCTTCCGAGCAGGCAACTATATGCAGGCTGGATGTCCATGATATAAAATTCAGTCGCGAAAACCTCCGGTCCCACCTGTAGAGGCAATGTTATCGATCCAAAGACTGTTCTCCGCGTGCCATCGAATGCCCTAACTACCAAGTCGCTGGGCGTGCACAGGATTCCTCTGACATCTAGCTTCATCATCGCCTTCTTGGGCAGCACATTCAAAGACGATCCGGTGTCTACCAATACATGCGACATGACTGATCCTCTACACTCGACAGATACGTGCAGCGCCATATTATGATCTCTCCCTTTCGGGGTCATGTCAAAGTCAGTAAATCCCAAGCTGTGGCCTGCATTTACATGTGCCAACACTCCTTCCAGCTGATTCACGGAGACGTCTTGGGGTACGAAGGAAGTATCCAGGACTTTCAACAAAGCATTTCTGTGAGCTTCAGAACATAATAGCAACGACAGTATTGATATCTTTGAAGGCGTCTGTTGCAGATGTTCCACAATATTATAATCACTTTTTCGAATCAAGCGCATGAACTCTTCTACCTCTTTCGATGCCGATGCTTTTTCGCTTGCCTGCACTGGGACATTTTCAACCATCTTCCCTTTTCCTTTTGCCAGCCTTTCGGCCTCTACCTCAGGCGAGATGAAGATTCTACCACTCCTTGTCATACCTCCAGTACCAACAACATTATCTACAGTCTCGGCTGGCTGCTTATTAACATCAATCTTTATTCCGTCACAATACACTTCCAACCCATATGACCATGGGACTGCCTTTGTGCTCTCGTACGGGATTGGTTCGGCCTTAGTTATGGTGATCGGCGGTCGCTGAACCGGTGCTGTTATAGTGATTGTCTTCCGAGGAATCGTTATAGTGGCCACATCACTCTGATTATCTGCTACTGCCCCTACAGGTTCTTCAATTGCTGCTCGGTCAAACTGCAATGTGCCGTCATCAATTAAAGCCTGAACACCTTTCTTCAGATCATCACACCCCCCGGCTAGGGTCCAACCTTCCAAGAAGTACTCATCACATCCTGGATAAACACCCCCTTGCAACAATCTGCTTTTTATCTCGCTTAGCGGCGTCTTTAAATCGTCGACATTCATAATCAGACTCAACCCTTCCTCAATCAGAATGGAGTTTGCCCCATGATTAGGCATGGGCTTCTGCACTATATTCGGCCCTGCTGTTCCGAAATTGATAGCTTTATTGTCCAAAAGATCCTGCACGACATGCTTAAAAGCATGGCAACCCTCTACATCGTGGCCCGGAGCCCCAGAATGAAACTCACAGTGCCTGCTTGCATCATAACCATACGGAGGAGTTCCCGTTATCGGTGCCAGAGTTCTCTTCTCTACCAAATTCAGACCCAACAGCGTCTGTAACAAATCTGCATAGGTTGAGGGAGGCTTCTCAAACACTCTTCTTGGTTTACCACCCTGGAATCTTCGCTGAGCAGGTTGTGCCCCTTGCTGTGGCTGCTGCTGCTGCTGCTGTTGTTGTTGCATTGGCTGCTGCTGAAACAGTTGTTGTTGTTGAAATGGTTGTTGTTGGAACGGAATAGTAACACTCGCCACCTGCTGCGGCTGATTATATTGGTTCCGACCTCTGCCTCGGCCTCGGCCTCGGCCCCCAAACACTGCGCTTGCCTCGCCCTGACGGCGCCCACCAAAAGCCTTCCTATTACTGCCAGATGCAGTTGATTCCTCAGCCTGGAACCTGCCTTGTTTAATGTTGTTTTCAATCTTTTCTCCCATCAGAATTAAGTCTGAGAAACTAGCCAAAGATGTGTGAAACAACTTGTCATAAAACATGCCTGTGAATGTTCCGATAAACATGTCATTCATTTCCTTGTCTTCTAAAGGAGGACGGACCCTGGCAGCCATGTCGCGCCATCTTTGCGCGTACTCTTTAAAGCTTTCACCCTTCTTCTGAGACAGCCCTGTCAATTGGACCCGATTGGGCGCCAAGTCGCTGTTATACTTGTAGTGAGCTATAAATGCCTCTTCCAGTTGTTTCCACGTCTTTATATTGGTTGGCTCCAACCCCATGTACCACTCTAGGGAAGGGCCCGACAGACTATCTTGAAAGAAATGCATTAGCATTCTCTCATCAGTGGAGTACGCAAACATCTTTCTGTAATAAGCCCGCACGTGCACTTTCGGACAGGTGTCCCCTTTATACTTATCAAACGTAGGAGCTTTGAATTTGATTGGCACCCTCAAGCCATGTACCAGACCCATTGTTGACATGTCTAAGCCCACAGCACTTTGGTTCAGGACCCCCCTCATTTGCTCTTCTAGCATTCTGATCTTCTGGGAGTCATCCATCGGTCCCTCGAAACCTCCTCCGGAGAAAGCGTCCTCCTGCTGATCTTCCTGCCACATACCATTCCCAGCTCCATACCCATCGTATCCATTATTATGGCCAGCTCTGATCTGATTCATCACCGGGCCTCGCCCTCTGTTGCCGTATCCCGGAGCAACTCCAGCAGGCCCAAAAGTCGTTAACCCAGCGCCGTTTCCATTTCTAAAACCTCCGTAACCCTGATTGGTCACACCAAAGTCGTCCTGCCCAAAGCCTTGAGCATTGAACCCATATTTCCCAGCATTATCGAATCCCTGTCCATTGAACCCGAATCCAGCATTGCTGAAGCCGTTGCCTCCCATATTATCACCCAAGTTGATATCACCAAGCCCAACATTATGGACAACAGTCTCGTTCCCAACTCCGACATTACCGTTCCCAGCAGCGGTAGCGTTGTTGACATTAGCAGCAGGTATATTGACTACAGGTGGAGCCACGGGTGTGGGAGTGCCATCTCCATGAACAGTGTCGACTCGCACAGACTGATGATCCTCATTACCGTGACCGGCATTTCTGACCAACAGAGGCTGCACCATGGCTTGCAAATTCTCCTGACCTTTTGCAATAGCTTCCATGGTCTGCATAAAGAGAGCTAGCTTCTCGCACACATCTTGCATCTCGTTCTGCATTTGATCCATGATTCTTCGACAGTTGGTGCGAGTGGAATATTTGTGCGGGCGCTGATCTGCAATCCTGAAAATACCTGGTACAGAGCAGGAAATAAGATACCATGCAATAATTACCTGTAATGCAATATGAATATGAATGCAATGCAATGTGTGTGTCTGTGCATTAGGGAAATTCATTCCCCGATTCTAGTGTGAAGGTGCCGGTGCAGTGACAGTGCTAGCAATATAAAGATCGGAGTTGAATCACAGAAAGCCTCATATATTGCGGAGAAACCCAATAAACCAAGAATACAATATCATTGAGTGCAATAAGAAGGCATGACCTCAACCAACACTCCTGGTGATGGTCAGCACTATGCAAATAAAGCATACAAGTTAATACATGAAATGATCAAGCACTCCCATAAGTCTGGTACTCTTCTAGCAACTTCTTGGTCTCCGGATGACTTGGTCGGGTAAGCAGCCCTTCAACAAGTTGGTTTCTTTTCTTAAGAACACGTCGCACGTCACTGGCAGTTTCCTCCCATGCCCCTTCTCCGAAGCGATCCTCTAGCTTACGCTTCTGGGACACAACTTCATCCCTGCCTTTGATGGCCTTGTTCAGTGCGTTCTGGAGACTATACCGGGTCATCACTTCTTCTTCACACTTCTTGATGCTGGATTTCAACTGCTCTTCGAGGTCGGAAATTTGCTGCTTCAACTTATCTTCCCTCTTCTTATTGTTGGTGAGCGTAGCATTCCAAGTCTTATTGCAAGAAGAGATCTCTCGGTGAGCTACGTCGAGTGCTTTCTTTTTGGATTCCAGCATGTCATGGGAGCTTCTGAACTCTTGCCCCAGACGTTCGCGCTTCTTCCTTTCCTCAGTCAGCTCAGCCCCTAGTCTGCTTACTAGCTCGATCTGCTGTTGGAAAGCATGCACGGCCTTGTTTTTCTCACTGCGTATCTGGGCTAGCTCTTGCTCTAACCCTTCATTGATCTTCATCAAGGCTTCTTTTTCTTTCACAACTTGCTCGTAGGCCTCCCTAGAAACAGTAGTTGGCTCTGCTACCGGAATAGGAACAAGGGCTGGTGCATCTGGAAACGGCATCCGCAACTGACTTGTTCTCTCCTGGATCCAAACTCTGTAAGGTGCATAAGCCTGACAGTCATTCTTCCCTAACAGCGGCTTCCCTCTTCGGTTAATACGCGTCCAGGCATGTTGCAGCTTGGCTAATAACTCCCCCTTCAAATCACCGGTGAAGTACAGAGATTCCTGTACTTCTTCCTCCTTTGGTGGGTTCTTCAGCGCATATCCGAACTGACGGACCAACAGGGATGGGTTGTAGTTGATACACCCTTTTCTTCCTATCAGCGGGACATTAGGGTACCCAGAACAACTGAATATAAGCTCAGACCCTAGCAGGTCTCGATCAAACCACTCAACGTCTTCGGAAGATAGCCTCATCAGGCGCTCTGACCAGCTAGCTGAAGTTGCACTCTCCACAAAAGATCCCTTCAGGGGAAGGTGGCTCTTGAACCACATGCTCAACAGAGGCGCACAACAGTAAACAACCTTTCCCCTTCTGTTTTCATTCTTGTAGTGCAAAGAGTGGTAGAAGTCTCCGATCAACGTTGGCACTGGATTGCCAGCAGCAAATATATGGAAAGCGTCCAAGTCTACGAAATTGGGCAAGTTAGGAAACAGCACAATTCCATAAATGCATAGAGCCAAAATAGCATTGAAAACCACCCAACATCCGTTCTTGGCATACTCCTGAGCTTTGCCAACCAGGAAATCAAGAGAGAAACCTGAAACCCCAAGCCACGAAGTCACTAACAGTTCGGCAGCGTCCATATGCAAGGCTTTAGCTAAGTCCTCCAACTTGGGCTCAGCAGCAGAGTGAATAAAGTGAACCTTGTTCTGCACTGGTAGCTCAGTAAACTCCACATACTCCTCAATGGTAGGCCCTAGAATGAAGTCAACAGACGTAAAACATCTCAATGCGGGGTCATAGAACTGCATCAAGGTGTACAGCCCGTTTATCTCATCAGCAGTGGGCTTGCAGACTAATCTCAGTAATCTCCCATGACTCATTCTGAAGCTTCTTCTAACCTCCTCATCAGCAAGAGATATCAGACCGAGCAAAGGGGTAATATCAGGTGTAGGCAGCTTATACGCAACTGTCTTCCTCAATCCTGCCATAGTCAATACTCAGAAGTCTGGGCACTAGAACCGGGGGATATACAAATGCACCTGCAGCACAGACACACGTTAATGGGATGCAATGATAATGGGTATGCAAACAATGCAATGCAAGTAACATGCAACAGGGACCAACTGCCGTAGCTGAATAGCCTGAACCCTATCAAGAAGTCTCAAATAGACTCTTTAGAAGTCCTCAAACCCTGGTCTCAGATAGACCTAAAACAAAGCTCCAACAATGGTTTCTGACAGACCTCAAACCATAACTCCAACTGGTCTCTGACAGACCTCAGAACTCTCCAACTGGTCTCTGACAAACCTCAGAACTCTCCATAAATACCCAGGATCTCAGATCAAGAAACAAACCGGTAGTCTGAAAGTCTAGTTACCTGCATAACCCCAAACCCTCTCGCAGGTGGATGTCCTAGTAACTGACAAAGGTATGGCATCCTATGCGGTCGTCGGTGTCACAGACTTTCAGGGTTGATGATACGATTCCCAGAAGGAGTGGCATCATCAAATCCTGAAGAGGCCTCACTTAGCCAACTTCCAAATGATCGGTTCCCGGAGTCGACAATTCAGCTGACCAACAACCCCTTCGACCCAAAGGGTAGAAAAAGAAGCCAACCAGAAGAACCTCGTCCGAGTGTAGATTTCATGAGACACTAATGCAAGCAAAGCCGACACGCGCCCACTACTTTCTACTCTAATTCTAGGTGCACTCAAGCCCAGGTCCGGCTTATCTCTCAATCAAAGAACACCCGTCACACCCCACAATACAGCAATAATAACCAATATATATAATGCTGAAAATAAAGGTCAGAAATATAAATCCATACAAAATCCTCGACGGGAAAACAAGTGTTAGGATTGACTCGCTTAAGGGACGTTGGATCCCAAATGCATAAGAACTATCGCAGTCCTTAGCAGCCAGGGGACGTTGGATCCCCAGCAGAGTCGCCAGCTGTCGCTACTGCGAAAATCGGCGCCGGCTGAACAGAAGAGTCGCCACCGTGCGTTATTTATCCCACGGGAGGGAAAGGAAACGCTTAGAGTAAACCTCGCACAACACGGGAAAGGTATGGTCGTCGCAACCAAAACTTGGATTCGGGAGTCGGTTACGCAAGGGGAAGGTATTAACACCCCTCACGTCCGTCGTACTCGACGGGATCCACGCTTGTTTTCGGGTATGGATTGTTATCTCTATCTACTCTAAAGGTCAGGGTTGAAAAGAAAAGAAAATGACTCGGCAAAGTATCGCACTTTATGCCTACGTATTCTCGTCTGGAACGAGAAATCAGAGTCAACGTAGTTCGCCTACCTACGGGAAAGGAGGGGAAGGTTGCTCGCTGGATATCGCATCCTATGCCTACGTACTTTCATACGGCATGAAAGATCAGAGCAAACGTAGTTCGGGCTACGTACGACACAAGTCTGTCTTGATTGATTTTATTCCTTCTGAAAAAGGTTTTCTCTGATTACTGGTCCAAGCGGACAAAAATGACGTTTTGATGAGTTCACATTCTTTTACGAAAGAAGTGTCTTTTATTGTGTTTGAAATTTTATTGTGTTTTTCTGTTAGTTTTGAGAAAGAAGAGACAGAACTCTAACCTATGGTTGCAAAGGGAATCAAACTAACCTAATGTTATCATGCATGGGTTAAGACCTAGTGTCTATCATGCTCCTCTCTTGCGCAGAGAGAAACAGAGATCCTAAGGGAATAGACGGAAACAGAAACAATAGCAGATATATACAGTAAAGCAGTAAAATGCATGGATGCAACAATACAAGCGAGGCAAGGGAGTCCCACTCAACCTCGAACCTAGAAAACGATAGGCAAAAGTGAACAGGATTCACTTTCAACCCAACAGGGTAAACAGCAAACAATACAATCCAGAAAACCAATCAATACATCAGAAATGAGCAGCAAAAATAAACAGCCACAACAGCTCTGCATCAACACCTATCTTCAAGTCATCTCTAAACAGCTACAAGCTTTTGGCAAGCCTCAGTCTCCATCTCCACAGCCTTCAGGCAAGGTCTCTGATTATCAGCCTTCCATCTGCAATGGCTTTTCTTCAAGTCTCAATCTCCAGGATGAACATCAGTCAACAGGATAAAAGTGAATGTTAAACAGAAGACTGCCTACCAAGGGTGGCTCATCAACTGTTAACATTATACAGACAATTTTCTCTCAAAAGTTCTATCTTTCAAATACATTCACTATTCCTTCCAAAGGAAGGAGGTGGATATTTGAAAGAGACTTTGAATCATAGAGAACGGATGGATGCAGACAAGGCATTCCATGTTTGAGAAACAAGCTTTCTAATCTAGAGCCCTGCCTAGCCCCTAAACCCTAGGCTCCTCAACAGCTGCTAGCAAGAATCTCCTCATCAACTCTGGAAGTTGGACTTCAATCTCTAGATCTCCAATGGCTTCATCATCACAAGTCTTCAGCTCTCCCAATTCCCCAAGCAAACCCAATACCCCACACAGACAAAAGAAATCCCCAAAAAGGGCACACCATACCAGTCAAACAAATACAGTAGTATAATAATAGCAGTAGGGGAATCCTACTAATTTCTAAGGGATCTAATAACTACCCATAGTCCCTATAGTCCCATATCCCAAAAACTCAATCTCTAACTCCTAAGGGAAATGAACTAATTCACCTATGTTGTCACCTAAACCCTAGTTTTGTTCATGTTATCCACACCTAAACTAATCACCTAAAATTAAGTCCTAAAAATATGAACTAAATTTTATATACAAGCTAACATTATCTACTAATCAACCTAAAAAGAATGGATTAAAAATATTAAAGCATCTATTCAAACTAAAATCACCAAATTCATGTATCAAACTAAACATTATTTACACCTATTTAAAAGAAAAATATGCCAAAAATATTAAAATAAAATGAAATGGCAAATTTTTTATGTGATATTTTTCTTAACAAAATTATGAAAAGAATGCAAAAACAACCAATGAAAAATAAGCATTTTCCAATTTGTTATGATTTTTTTAAAGATTTAATATTTTTGAAAGAAAAATAAAATGAGAATTAATTGAAAGGGGTGCAGCAAGCAATGAAACTCAGTTAAAAAAAGAAACGGGCCCAGACTGGGGGGTGCGCCTAGCAAGGCACGTCTGGGCCCAACGCATCAGAAAATATGACAAAAATAAAATAAAAAAACTGGGCGCGGTGCAAATAGTAAGTACTCCAGTTCATTCACGCTTTGGGCCTAATTGGGAGGGTGTCAATAGTAACGAATTCAAAGCCCAGTCTGACGATAATAAGTGGAACGGTGCGTTTTGATGTTTGAATCTCCCTCCGTTTTTCTTTTGAATCGTGGCCGTAGGATTGAGAACCAAGTCAAATGTCAAAGCCAGATCGTGTGGCTCTCATGTTATCTTCAACCTCCAGCAAACCCTAGCTCTGAAACTCTTCTCCCATGCACGATTTTCCACTCCTCTGTTCTCCCTCATCTCTCCACGAAATCAAACAATTCCAAAAGCAAAATTGCTCTAGAACAATCCCTCTACACAGCCATAACAACCATTCCCTCTAAAGCTCAAACAATAAGCAAACCCGATAGGAATACCAGTCTGAATCCACCATTAACACCTGTCATCAACCTCTCCAATTCTCCCTAATTCTTGCCCTAACATGCTCTACACCTTGTGCTGATCACATCAAGCTAATAACCTAAGGTTTTCTTGCAATATCCTATGAGATACAAACCCCAACAGTTCTTGCACACCAATGGCAACCTTCATGGAATCTCTTCAAACTCACCAAAACCAGTCATCTAGCCTATCCTAATCTTTCTATGCTAATAACTACCTATAATTCTAACTAAAACATGCAATTCGAAGGAGAAACATACCTGGTGTAAAGTGAAGAAAACAGCTATGGAATGCTCTGATCAGATGCTTGTAATGATTGGAAATGGATCAGGGAACTTGTTCTTGAATTCTGTATGCAATGAATCTGACTCAAACCTCTTGGATCTTGTGATTTCAACTTCTTGCACCTTGGATGATGGAACTTGTATGGCACGATCCTTGCTCAATTCTAACCAATCTTGAGGTGAATTGTGATCTATGGATGATGATGATGAAGACCAGATCAAGAAATATGAAAATTGAAGGAGATTTGATGAAGTTTAGAAAGCTTTTGCAAAATGGAGAAAATGGAGTATAACTTGTGTTTTGATCACTATGAATCACCAACCATGGCATGAACCTCTTCATATCAATATATAGGTGAGTTTAGAACCTCCTAGAACTTTGGAGAAACTTCCCATGCACTCTTTCCTTGCATTTTGGATTATGTAACTTCATGTGTAAGTAACCATGCATAACTTTCAAAACTTGAACCAAGCTCAAAATTCTACTTTAGCCAATGTTCTCAAAATGTTTTTTCCATTCAAAATGACCTATAATTTTGCCCCATTTGGCCAAAATATGAAAAATCTCATTTTTAGGTCCTTTTTTATTCATTAAATTCACCAATTTTGAAACCTTATGCTATGAATCTTTCCAATCTCTCATGGTCACTTTTCTAGACTAAAAATGTCATTTGGAACAAGTTTGATGTTGTGAAGTTTTCCATTTGAAGCTTCCTTGTATGAATTTTAGGCATAGGCTAAGAATGACCTGTAATCCTTGGATGACCAAAATACCCTTTGCTTGCCAAGACCATAAGTAGAGTTCCACAAATCATATGAAGGCATACCATACCTTTCTAGAAATCTAAGACAATGAGGAACAATTCTTGTGTTTACCAGAAATTCATTTGAAATTTCCTTGAGGGGTAAAAATTGCTTGGAAGTCAAGTCACTTTCACAGACAAAATTTCAGATACCTCAGATGACTTGTAACTTGTAAGGACCATAACTTGAGTTCTATAAATATCCTTAGTGTCTTCCACCACTCAAATTAAAGGTCTTGAGATCCTCTACAAGTTTCATGTTGGCCAAGGATCCATTTGAAGCTTGCATTTTGACTTATCTTGCTTGGAAATTTGACCTAAACTAGGGGATTTTACACAGAAACCCTAATTTAGAAACTCCTCTTCTCCTTGATTCCTCTTGATTTATTCTTAGCATATCACCATATCCTTATTCTTCATGTCAAATGATGAACCCCACATCTCTCCAATAGCCCTTAATGCCTTTCAATCAGTCAATTGACCTAGAGTTGACCCAGGGTTGACCCAGATGAAACCCTAGTTGACTGTCTTCATCCACAACTCTTGTGACTACACCAATGACTTGTCTCCTTCTCCAAATGACTTTCTAAGTCTCCCATGATGTCTAGGTACTCTCCATGCTCAGCCCACAACTCACAATTTCTTTGATGATTCCCAGATACCCTCAGATAGGAGATAGATTGCTTGCTTGATCCATTGACTTCTTTAGCTTTCCAATTCTTCCTGATGACTTGAATGAGATTGAATTAGGCTAATAACCTCTTGATAGGCTCATAGAGATGAGAATAGTGCTTGGTCCCCTGTTGGATGACTTGCTATGCTATGCTATGCAGATGATTAGGCTATGTACATGACTCTATATGCAAATGCTAATGATATTGAAACATAAACCAAGTGACTAAGGTTGAGCAAATTTTAGGGTGCAACACTTAGGATTGGAGTCTCCGTGCTCTATTTAGCGTCCCTCCGTGGACATCTTTTACCCTTTACCCTAACCTTAGGATTTGAGTCGCCATACTCACTTTTAGCGTCTCGACATGGACATTCTTACACCTTCCTAACCTTAGGATTGGAGTCGCCGTGCTCTATTTAGCATCCCTCTGTGGACATTCTCTCCCCTTTATCTTAACCTTAGGATTGGAGTTGTCGTGCTCTATTTAGCGTCCCGCCATGGACATGCTTTATCCCTTTATCCTAACCTTAGGAATGGAGTCGCCGTGCTCTATTAAGCGTCCCGCCGTGGACATCTTTTCCCCGTTATCCTAACCTTAGGATTTGAGTCGTTGTACTCATGTTTAGCGTCCCGCCGTGGATATTCTCTACCATAACAATCTCAACTTAGATTCAGGAGTCGCCACACTCCATGTAAGTACTTCCCTATGAATGCTTACATTCCCTTTGGAACCTTGACCACAGTCAAGAGTCCCTCCCCCCTAACCAGGGGAACTACGAACGCTTTGATTTCTCGATGAGAATACGTAGGCATAAGATGCGACGTCTTAGCGAGCCAGCTAACAGCCCAACCTTTTCTTTCTCCCTCATTAACAACTAACTTCCTGTTAACATTTACAACTTAGAATTGGAGTCGTCGTGCTCTATTTATTCGTCTCGCCGTGGACATTCCCTTTGTTTACCTTTTCCATAGGACTTGGAGTCGTCGTGCTCTATTTAGTTGTCCCGCCGTGTGTTGCACCCCAAAATTTGCCCAACATTTCTTCACTTAGCTTATGTTTCATTTCATGCACATTAGCATTATCATTTGCATTTCATTGATATGTATGCAGGAGATCAAGAGGTATGATTACCAATCAAGGGCTACACAAGACTTTGAAGCTAGCTAAGGAGGCTTATTCAAGTGTTCAAGAGTTGATATCCTTGTCAGAGAAGTTAAAAGATCCTCAGAGAGAGTGGTTGAAGCCAAGAGGGTGTGTCTCCTAACTTGAGAGTTATGGGGAAGACCATCAGATGATTCTGAGGCCATGAAGATGTACTTGAGGTCTTGAAAGAGCTCATGAGAAGTGTTGAAGATCACTTTGAGGCATAGATAGGTCATTGTGCAAGAATAAGGAGCCTCAGCCATGATTGGTGCAGCTAGGGTTTAACTGGGTCAACCCTAAGTCAACTGAGGATTTGAAAGAGTTTGAGACTTAATTCAAGAGCCATGTGATCATGGATTGATACATTGAGATGTTATAAGGATGATTCCAAGGTTAACTCATCATGATTGAAGAGTTTGAGAAGTTTCAGGCTAGGGTTTCTAAGACTTGACAGTATAAAATCCCCTAGTTTGACCCCTATCTTCAAGGCAATTTAGCTCAAGATGTGATTGTCATCTCATCTTACCCCCAACATGATTGTTGTAGAGCATGATCTTAGCTTTAATTTGAGTGCTAGAAGTCCTTGATAGGATTTTTAGAACTCAAGTTATGGCTTTGACAAGTTGTAAGTCATCTGAGGAATGTGAATTTGGAGCTTGAAAGTTATCCCACTTGCATGAAACTTTTGCCCTAGAAGGATGATTCCTATGAACCTTTGGTAAAACTGAATGTTGTTCCTTATTATCTTAGCTTTCTAGAGAGTACTAGAAGTCCTTGATAGGATTTGTAGAACTCAAGTTATGGCTTGGACAAGTCAAGGGTATTTTGGACATTTGGTGATTATAGGTCATTTGTGATCATAGGCCATTTTCACCAACTTAGAGGCTTCAAATTAAATTTTGTTCAACTAGAAAGTTGCTCAAAATGGGGTTTTAACCTTGACCATGCATCAAGGAGGCATTGAAATGTCTCAAGGAGAGACTTGGTTCAAGAAATTTTGAAAAAAGAAGAATTAAAAGGATTTAATGGTCAAATATTCAAATAATTCATTTTGTGACCAAATGAAACAAAATTATAGGTCAAATTGATTGGAAAAATGATTTTAGAAACAATGGCAAGGTTAGAATTTTGATTTGAGGTCATTTGAATGGCATTCCATTTCATTTCTTCATGATGAAGCAACATAATCAAATGCATACCTTTGGCTTGCAAACAAGGAAAATAGCACACTAAACTCATTCAATATCTCATGAGAACTTGATTACACACATAGCCATGCCAAGAAGGAGTCAGAATAGTGGTTTCCATGGGTGATATTTTGAAGAGATTTTGAAAATCCAAAATCTCATTTGGATGGATCCAGAAGTTTCTAGATGATCCCAATCATTTCTATATAAGCTAGTGAGTGAGTTCAGCCTTTTTTTGGAAGGAATTGAAGCTGGTAAGAGAAGGAGCCATTGAAAATTTTGAAGGTTCAAGTTGAAATCGGGTTTTCAATTCAAGGGAGAATCAAGCCAAATCAAGGTGTGCAAAGGCTTGGAGAGTGAATTTGGAACGTGTCTGCATCATCTTGGCAGTTGAAGTGAGCAAAAACCACCTCTGTTACCT
Organism: Lathyrus sativus; assembly: GCA_963859935.3. Lineage (NCBI taxonomy): Eukaryota > Viridiplantae > Streptophyta > Magnoliopsida > Fabales > Fabaceae > Lathyrus > Lathyrus sativus. Next base: position 265,471,922 of record OZ012739.1, on the reverse strand, counting down.
CTCTGAAACCAGGTTTGTATCTTTCATCCTTATGCATAATTTAGGAGGAGACACTTAGAAATGTATATGTGGTTAAGATCCTTGCAACCTGTAGTTGGATTTAGGATCATAAGTTGGTGAATTAGAGACAAGTTAGGCATGTGACCATTTTCTGTTGAGGATGATATCTCACGATTCTTGAAAGATTATTCATGATTGGATGGTGGAAATTGATCAGTGAAGAGTGAGGTTTAATTTGAGACCTTTAATTTAAAGAATGGTGAAAATCAAGATTAGGAGGAATTCTGAAAATGTCATCGTGTTTTGAGTTAGAGATGGAATTAGAAAATTCTGAGATTGGATTCGTGATCAGCATCAAATTTGGAGTAGGATAGTGATTGGTTTTGTGGTTTTTGATGACCTGTGGAGGTTGGCTCACCGGAGAAGACGGCGGCGCTGCAACTCAGGCCACCGTCTGAGAACTCCCTCCATTTCAGTTCAAATTTGGGACGATGAACATGGACCATCAGATGAAGAGTGGACCTTTGACTCAGGCAAGGAACGGATGGCCACGATTGCACCTCAAGCTCTGAAGAGAAATTTAGATTGAAACGCACGGTTTCATTAATTGAATCGTTTTGGGATTAGGACTCAGATTGATATCCACACCCCCTTTCTGGCCCAATCCAAGAATTGAACTAAGCTGGATTGCTATTTGACACGCATCTTTTATTAATTTCTTTTATTTTCTTTTAATTTTCTTCATTTCATGTGACTTAGAGATTAATTCATAAAAAATAGAAGATTAACTCAATTAATTCCAAATTTTTTTCCCTTGATTCATGATTGAATCTAGAATTTTGTAGATAAAAAATATTAATAATTCATGCATTTTTTATTTTTATTTGCATTTTTGAATATTAATTGATATTAAAATAACCATGGTTGATACCTTGTTTTGATGAATTTGGTTTGAGCATTTGGTGATGATTATTGCCTTGATTTTTTGTGTGTTGCTAGCATAGATATGCATGTTCCCCTTAGATTTTTATCACATTTTTGTGATGAATGTAGGTGGTAGTTTTAAGTTGAAACTTTAGGTGCTCTATTTTTAGGGTTTATGCTTAGTACCTCAGGATTTAGGTTTTATTTTTAGGACTTGGTGGATGATTCAACCTCTGAATTTTGTATGGTAGATTCATGATTGAATTAAGGTCCCATAGTTATTTTTGTAGGAATTTACAATTGGTTTTAGTATTTTAGTTAGGACTAACTTTAGTACTAGGTTTTAGGTGATCCTAGCTTGCTAATTCAATTAGATTGATTTCTTTAGTTCCCTTAGATTAGGGTTTTGCTTTGCTTGCTCTTGGATGATGTTGAAGACATGTGTGGGCTACTATGGAGTGCTTGAAGAATCTTGGATGTGAATATTTCCCTTCTTTTGGTGTAGTGTTGATTAGGTGTTAAGATTAGGGTTTGTAGGCAGAGCTTCTAGATAGATTCTCTTCCTTCATAAACATGGAAGGTGTTGATCACTTCCATTCTTCCCTATGATGTAAGGTCCCCTTGTGAAGGCCTCATCCCTCCTTTGGTAGGATGTGTGGCTCTTTACAAGTTGGTAGAACCTTTGAGGGTCCCTTTCTCTGATGATGGAATGCTTAGTGGTGACCTTTGGTCTTCACTCTGCTGTCAATCATCCAAACCTTGCTCTTTTTAGATGAATCTTCCTCCCTTGCTAGAGGATGGAATGCCTTGTTAGAAGCTTTAAAGAGGATAGAGGTTGCTACTTCTTTGTGGTTGAATACTTCCATTGAAGCTGAGGCTTGAAGATCCAGGAGAGCAGGTTGACACTTGTGTGAAGAAGATCAAGCTGAGATTGAAGAAAGAGCTGAAGCTTGAAGAAGATGAAGAACAAGTTGATACTTGTGAGGGGAATCCATTGGAGATTGAATGAAGAAGCTGAGGCTTGAGGTTGGAAAGCAAGTTGATACTTATGAGTTCAATGCTTGGAGTGCCTGAAGGAACAAGTTGATGCCTGCTAGTGGGGTTGAAGCCTGAAGGTGGAGTTTACTTTGGAGCTGAGACCTGAAGAAGAAAGAATAAGTTGATACTTATGTTTGATGTATTGGAAGCTTGAAGAATCAAGTTAACACTTGCTATTGAAGATGACAGTCTTGAAGAGCAGTTGAAGACTGAGGACTAAACTGCTGTCAGAGGAGAGCTTTGCTGTGAAGTTGAGGAGGCTGCTGATCTGCTTTCCTTCCTGTCTGTTTTCTTTCTGTGCAACTGTATTGATGTGACTTGTTTGATTTGCTTGATGAATTAGAATAAGTTCATATTTAGATGGATTTAAGCTAGGAGCATGATTGCACTAGAGGAAGAGTTGCTCCCTCTGCTTGTACTTTTACTGTATGGCTTTGCTTGCTGGTAGTTGGTAGAGCCCAGCTCCCTTGCCTGTGTGGTTTGTTATTTTGCTTGATAGAATTTTATTTTCTGTATGATTGCAGTTATTCATATCTGGCTTGAGGTTGAGATGAGCTTGTGGAGGCTGATGCCCCACACACATTTCCTCCCTCACTTGCATTGCATGCATTTTACAGTCGTTTACCGTTTACTGTTAAGCTGATGCTTTATCTATTTCTGTTTATCATTGACATGATCCCTTAGGAATCTCACTTCCTTTGATAAGGAAGTGATGATTAGAACTTTAGGTTGAAACCTATGCATGATAACTTCTAGGAGTTCCCTGTTTCAAACCTCAACCATAGGATGAATCCTTGGCATGACAACATTAGGACTTGATAGTCTCCCCTTAGTTGAACCTGTTCGTTCTCTCTTCTCATCTCAAAACAAATTAAAATACAGTAATAAAGGTTGACTGATGTCGTACGTTACGAGCCTTAAGCTATCTGAGAAAGGATTGTTGGAGAGTTTCTTTTCAACAGTCTGGATGTTTAGCATGGCACCCTTTGGGTGACATGCGACACATTCACTCTCAGGTCATAGTCTCTAGTGCGATATTGGTTGCGAACATCCATAAAAACAGTTCTTTCGTAAAAGACAAAAAACAAACTTCAAACCTTTTTTCCCCGTGGGCCCATAAGTCAGAGGAAAGCTTTTCTGAAGAAAAGAGTGTCGTTAACTTCTAGTTCTACCGCAAACGGTAACGCCTAAGTCTCCAAGGGTCGAGCTGCGTACACTAAACTGATGGAACTGTTTGTTAACCCTACTCAATAAAACAGATGAATCTGAATTCCCGTAATCTGTGTTATCCCGAACTACGTAAGCTCTGATCTCTCATACCTGTTGAGAGTACGTAGGCACAATACTGATGCATTGGCGAGCCACCTTCCCTGTAACCCGTAGTTAGGCGAACTACGTTGGCTCTGATTTCTCATTCTCTGATGAGAATACGTAGGCATAAAGTGAGACGCTTTTCCGAGTCATTTTCTTTTCTTAGACCAACCTTGATAGGTAGATAGATAAAACCAACCCGTCAGATAAACACAACAAGCGTGGATCCCATCGAGTACGATGGACGTGAGGGGTGCTAATACCTTCCCCTTGCGTAACCGACTCCTAAACTCAGACAATGGTTGTGATGACCTTGTCTTATACCTTTTCATCAGGTTTTTCCGATCGTTTCCTTTCCCGTTCTGAGGGATAAATAACGAAAGGTGGCGACTCTTCTGTTTTGCCGGCACCTTATTTTCGCGGAAGCGACAGCTGGCGACTCTGCTGGGGAATTCCTGATAGTTTCCTGGGATCCAACGTCCCGTATGCGAGTCAGTTCGGGGATCCAACGTCCCCTGCGAGAGTCAATCCTAGCGCTTGTATGATTACTTGTTGGGTTGTGTTTATTTATCGCATTCTATTTCCCGCACTTTATTTTCAGTATGATTATCTGTGCTGTTGTGGGAGGGGAATTCTGATGAGTGAGAAGCCAGACCCAGGCTTGAGTGTACCTAGCATTAGTTGTGGAAATTAGTGGGCGGGTGCTTGCTTTGCAGGCACTAGTGTCTCATGAAATCCACGCTCAGACGAGGTTCTCCCAGTTGACTTCTTTTCCGGCCCTTTGGGCCTGAGGGGTTGTTGGTTTGGAGGATTGTCGACTCTGGGGACCAATCATTTGGAATTCAGCTGAGTGAGGCCGCTTCAGGAGATGGTGATGCCACACCTTCTGGGTATCGTATCACCCCTCTTGAATGTCTGTGACGCTGATGACCGCATAGGATGCCGAACTTGTGTCAGTTTAGGTCCATACCTGTGAGCAGGGTTGGGTTTGTTGCAGGACACCTTAACCTTCAGACTACCTGGTTTTCTTGATAGTGAATCAGTGTTGTTGGTATCAGAGGTTCTCAGCATCAGATGTATATGTGTTCTTGACAGAGCAGATTTGTGGTCCTGTATCAGAGGTCCTTATCTTCAGAGATGTATTTGTTCTTGACAGAGAAGATTTATGGTCATGTATCAGAGGTCCTTATCTTCAGAGATGTATTTGTTCTTGACAGAGCAGATTTGTGGTCCTGTATCAGAGGTCCTTGTCTTCAGATATGTGTGTTCTTGATAGAGCAGATTTATGGTCTGATACCATGGTCTTCTTCTTATCAGAGATAATGGTTGTTCTTGACAGAGCAGTATTGTGGTTTTGTTGATACAGAATCTTCACCTTCATCACTTCAATAGCACAGTCGTCTTGATCTCCTGCTGCATGATTGCATTTTGCATTGTTTTGCATACTCATTTGCATTTCATTAACGTGTGTCTGTGTTACAGGTACCGTTTCCCCCGATTCAGGTTTTCTTGCCTTCCATTGTGCTGTTATGGGTTCTATGAGGAAGATTGTGGCTTACAAGCTCCCTACTCCTGATGTTGTTCAGCTGACTGGTTTGATGGCTTTGGCAAATGATTCTGTGAGAGGTGAATTCAGAAAGTCTTATGGGAAACTGCTCAGCCTGGTTCGTAAACCCTCTGTGTTTGAGTTGAATGGGTTGCACGCCCTGCTGCAGTTCTACGATCCTCCTTTGAGATGCTTTACTTTCCCATACTTTATTCTCGCACCCACATTAGAGGAGTATGCTGATTTGTTAGGTGTGCCTGTCAAGAGTCAGATGCCCTTTGTTCATATGGATGTTGAGCCTAATCTGGCTAGTCTAGCTCCTTCACTTCATCTGGATGCCTCCGAGTTGGTCTTGTCTAGTTGGAACAGGGTTCCCGGTTTCTCCTTGCAGTTCTTAGTGGGAAAGGCCCAACAGTGTGCCAAAGACGGATGTTGGATCATGTTCAACGCCATCCTTGCTCTGTGCATATATGACATCATTCTGTTCCCCAATATGCCTGACTTTGTAGACTTCGACGCATTTCACATCTTTGCATCAGGGAATCCAGTCCCTACCTTGATAGGAGATGTTTATCATTTCGTCCACTACAAGAACGAGAACAGAAGGGGTAAGAATGTCTCGTGATGTATGCCCCTACTCTATAGATGGCTTGATAGTCACCTACCCAAGAAGAGTCCCTTTGCTTCGTCTGCAGCCACAGCTGAGTGGTCTGAGCGCCTGATGAGTCTGTCAGCAGAGGATATTGCCTGGTTTGATAGAGATAGGTTGGGTACTGAGATTATCTTCAGCTGCAGTGGGTTTCCGAATGTACCTTTGATAGGCAGGAAGGGCTGTATCAACTATAATCCATCTCAGCTGGTCCGACAGTTTGCTTATGCTTTGAGAGCTCCGCCAAAGGATGAGGAGGTGCAGAAATCTCTGTACCTCACTGGTCTTCTAGAGGGGGATATGTTATCTAAGCTTCAGCATGCTTGGAATGGTATCTGTAAGCAGGGAAAGCCGTTGCTGGGGAAAAGTAATAGCCAAGCCTACGCTCCGTATGTGACCTGGATCAGAGCCAGAGCAGAGATCATAGGGATGTCGTTTCCTCCTGCCAAGCTAGAAAGCCCTCCAGTGATTGAAAAGCCTACCACCGTCCCTATTCAACAGCACAATCATGTGTTAGTTGAGAAAGATGAGCTGAAGAAGGCAAATGAAGAACTGGAGAAAGAATTGGCTCAACTCAGAAGCGAGAGAAGCGAAGCCGTCCACTCCTTCAAGAGGCAAACAGAGCTGGTGAACCAGCTAGGGACGGACTTGACTAAGCAGATAGCTGAGTGTGAGCGCTTGGGTCGGGATTTCAAAGCTGTCAATGACGTACTGGCCACTAAGAAGCAGCACTTGGATGAAGCGTACCAGAGAATATCCAAGTTTAATCAACATTGGAAGGCCACCCTAGCCAACGACAAGGAACAGGAGGATAAACTGAAGCAGCAGATCTCCAAATTGAAAGCCCAGATGAAAGCTAGTGAGAAGAGGTTTGATGAAGAAACCGCTCGCAGATATGCCACTGAAGGCCTGCTCAACAAGGCTCTTGCTAACCTGAAGGAGCGCAAACTGACGTTTGAATCCAAGAAGCGGAAGCTAGAAGATTGTTTCGGTGAAGGAGCATGGGAAGACTCAGTTGAAGGCCTTCAATACACCATTATGCGGAGGGAGTTACTCGTCGAAGGGGTGCTCACTCGGCCTGATCATCCAGAAACGAGGGATCTGTTAGAAGAGTTTTGAGCCTGTGGCCGTACTTGACTATGTTTGTAATCCTTTTGTTTTGATCATTGTTGTATGCTGACCATCACCAGGCTTGTTGGTCGAGGTCATGCTATTGATTCTGCTTGTACTCAGTGACATTGTATACCGCCTTGATGGGCTTTCTTTATGTATGAGATGTTATTTCCATGACTGGACTCGGACTTCTTATTATCAGCACTGGCACTCAGGCACTAGAATTGGGGAAAATCTCCCTAACGCACAGACACACGTTTGCATTTGCATGAAGCATTTGCATGACGAGCACTTTGTCGTTTTTTCTAACCCTTTGTGTATACAGGTTATTCCAGGTTGTTCCAGGATTGATCAAAGACCAATCCACCGCTATCCGACTAGAGAGAATCAAGCTAGAGCAATGGAACAAGTGCAGACTGACGCTCAGGAGCTCCGAGAGAGGATGGACCGCTTCATGGAGCTCATGCAAGTGGTTGCCAACGGCCAAGACCAGCTCAGAACATTGGTCCAGCCTCTGATCTCAAGGGTTGACAGCAATGGTGTACTCCATGGTGGGAATGTTCCAACCCCTCCACCTGTTGAAACTCCTTAGAATGGCATCCCCGTGACCGGGGGGAACGGTAGTGGTAACGACAATGTGATTGCTAACATGGGACTCAATGGTAATATGACTGGCGTCGGTAATGGGAATTTTGAAGCTAATGTCAATGTTGGGCTGGGCAACGGCAACGCAGGTGTTGGAAATCTGTATGGGCCTCAGCCATGGTTAGAAGACCGTCAAGAAGATTTGTTCTCACAGAGGAGTATTGAAGGAGAGCTGACTGCTGAAGCACGTCTGAGGTTTAAGGCACTCGAGGACAAGATGAGGAATTTCGAGAACCTGAACACTATGGGGGTCGACATGAGTAAATTGGGATTGATTGCTGATTTCAAGGTGCCTCCCAAGTTCAAGGTACCCGACTTCGAGAAGTACAAGGGCACCACTTGCCCTCGCGTCCACCTGAGATCATACTACCGGAAAATGTCCGCTCACTCTGAAGACGAGAAGCTGCTGATGCACTTCTTTCAGGATAGCTTGTCTGGGCCATCCTTGGAATGGTACATGAGTCTGGAGCCTACCAGTGTGCGCACGTGGAAGGAACTTGCTGAAGCATTCATGCACCATTATCAGTATAACAGTGATTTGGCTCCAAACCGAGTCCAACTGCAGAATTTGTCACAGAGGAACAACGAAGGGTTCAAAGAATACGCCCAACGGTGGCGTGAATTGGCAGCTAGAGTTCAACCGCCGATGGTTGAATGCGAGCTTGTTGAGATGTTTGTAGCCACCCTCCCAGGGGTTTATTATGAGAAATTGGTCAGCAGTATGTCCGGAAGCTTCTCAGATCTCATCATCACTGGCGAGCACGTTGAAAATGGGATCAAATTGGGGAAAATTCAAGGTGATCTATCCTCAGCTGTAGGAGGAAAGAAACCGTATGGTGGCAAAAGGCGGGAAGGAGAGACGAGCGTCGTGTCCAACGCTCAAAGGAAAAGTAAGGGCCAGCACCAGCAGGTGGCTAGCATAACCATCCCCGCTGTCCAACAACCCCAGCCACAGCAGCAGTAGTAACCAAATCAGCAAGGGTACAGAAAGTATCAGAATAGGGCACCTCTGTCGAGTCGTCACCTTGAGACGCCGCCTATGTCTTATGCTCAGCTGTTACAGACTCTGCTTCAGTTACAGCTAATCTAGAAGAGAACCCTGGCTCCCTTGACAGGGGCACCTCCGCCGGGTTATGATGCGAATGTAACTTGTGAGTTTCACTCGGGGGCACCAGGCCACACGATAGAAAACTGCAAAGCCTTCAAGCACAAGGTACATGATATGGTGGACGCTAAGATCATCAATTTCTCAGATAATGTGCCAAATGTCACGAAGAACCCTATGTCGAATCATAGGAGAGGTGGGGTGAATGCCATTATTGAAGAAGATAATTTGGATGTGTTGACTGACGTCAAGGATCTGAAGACAGCGCTTAGCTTCGTTAAAGCCAAGCTGATGAAGAGAGGATTCTTTACAGGCTGTGGAGAACTGTGTATGGGCTGTGCGACTCGTCCTGATGGATGCGAACAGTTGATAGAGGGGATTCAGAGTCTGATGACCGAAGGAATCTTGCAGTTTAGCCGAAGGGCCGAATGTGGATCTGGAGAGGTAATGCTAAAGCAAGAGGATGAGGTTGCCACCATCACCATCCCTCGTCGGACGATCACCATTTCTGCACCCAGGCCGCCCACAATTACCATCACCAAGGCTAGGCCAATCCCTTTTGAAAGCATCAATGCTGTCCCGTGGCATTATGGGGCATACGTCTACTGCAACGGGCAGAAGTTAGAATTGGAACCCTCGGGGCAGTGTGTGGATAACCTAGCGGGCATTGGCGGAATCACGCGCAGCGGAAGAGTATTTGCTCCACCTGAGGTTGTGGCGGACAAAGCAGACAAAGCGAAGGAAACTGATAAGGGAAAGAGTAAAGTCGTTGAGGAAACCCCTCGTGGGGTAGAGAAGGACTTACTAGTAAAGGACGCTGAAGAGTTCATGAGGTTGATCAAGAAGAGTGACTACAAGATCGTGGATCACCTCCATCAAACACCCTCGAAAATTTCCATTCTGAATTTGTTTCTGTGTTCAGAGGCACATCGCAACACGCTGTTAAAGGTTTTGAATGCCACGTATGTACCGTAGGAAATATCGGTCAACCAGTTAGAAGGGGTCGTAGCCCACGTGAATGCTGGAAACGGGTTAGGGTTCACTGACCTGGAGCTGACGCTGAAGGGAAGAAACCACAACAGCGCCCTGCACATCTCGATAGAGTGTAGGGGAACGACTATGTCTCATGTGTTGGTGGACACGGGGTCGTCACTCAATGTTCTTCCGAAGAAAGCATTGATGAAGTTAGACACTCGAGGATTGATTTGCACACCCAGTGACCTGGTTGTGAAGGCTTTCGATGGAACCAAACGTCATGTTTTCGGGGAGGTGACGCTACCAATCCAAGTTGGGCCGGAAATTTTTGACGCGGTCTTTTACATTATGGACATCATGCCTGCCTGCAGCTGTCTCCTAGGCCGGCCATGGATTCACTCTGCTGGCGCCGTGACCTCCACGTTGCACCAGAAGCTCAAGTATGCTGTCGGAGGCAGCATTGTAACTGTTTGTGGCGAGGAAGATATAATGGTGAGCCATTTGTCGTCCTTCAAGTATGTTGAGATGGATGGGGAAATCCACGAAACCCTATGTCAGGCGTTCGAAGCTGTTAAAGTCAAGGACGTAGCTCCTGTAACGACCGAAAAGCCAGAGATGACTCTCTCTTCCTTCAAGGAAGCCCGGGACGTTGTTCAAGCCGGATCCACCCCAGGCTAGGGGCAGATTCTGGAAATACCTAACAAACAAGACAAGTTTGGGTTAGGATACTCTTCTACGGCTGAAGCCTCTTCTTCTCACGTGCGTCGCGAGGTAAAGGGCCGATCCAGTTTACTAGTGGCGGGGTGATATTTGAAAGCGTCAACGCGGTGTCTGAAGACGGCGAAGACAGCGACTGCGATCTGGACTCTTGGGTCCAGCCAAGCAAACCAGGCGAGAGCCTCAACAACTGGTCCATCAGGGATACCATCTAAGTGACAGGCAAAGAGTAATGATTTACTTTCTCCAATCATTGTACAACCCTATGTCCTACCCGGGGCATAGTGGTTTTATTGTCAGGGCCTTGTTTGATTATGTACATGCATTTTACCAATAAATCAAAAGGCGTTTTCCTTCGTATTCAAATGTTGTGATCTCTGTTATTCCTATTTTATATTTGTTTTGAAAAACAATAAAATGGCAATGGGGTTTGTGCTAACCTGCATATCCTTGTTTTAAGCTTAACCCTTGTTATTGTAGGATCCACATAGCAGATGACATCGACTCTGGACCTTCTACGATTCACTTTTACTTTGATTTCCCGATCTATCAAGCCGAAGAAGAGATTGATGAAGACGAAGACCTTCCCGAAGAGTTGGCCCGCTTGTTGAAACAAGAAGAGAAAGTTATTCTGCCTCACGAAGAAGAGATCGAGATTGTGAATCTGGGTTCTGAAGAACTGGTCAGGAATATCAGGATAGGAGCTGCACTGCAGAATGATGTCAAGCAGAGATTGGTCGAGATGCTGAGAGAGTACAGTGACATCTTTGCTTGGTCATACGAAGATATGCCCGGACTTGATACTGACATCGTGGTCCATCACTTGCCGCTGCGAGAAGATTGTCCTCCCATTAAGCAGAAGCTTAGAAGGACGCGACCAGATATGGCCGTTAAGATCAAAGAAGAAGTGCAGAAACAACTTAATGCTGGCTTCTTAGCGGTCACCACTTACCCTCCGTGGGTCGCCAACATAGTGCTTGTACCGAAGAAGGACGGTAAGGTGCGAATGTGCGTTGATTATCGGGATTTGAATAGGGCGAGCCCTAAAGATGATTTCCCGCTCCCCCATATTGATGTGTTGGTCGACAATACAGCTCAGTTCTCCGTATTTTCGTTCATGGATGGCTTCTCCGGTTACAATCAGATCAAGATGGCGCCGGAGGACATGGAGAAAACTACGTTTATTACACCTTGGGGAACGTTTTGCTACAAGGTAATGTCTTTCGGTCTGAAGAACGCAGGGGCCACTTGCCAACGAGCTATGGTTACTTTGTTTCATGATATGATTCATCATGAGATTGAAGTCTATGTTGATGACATGATTACGAAGTCCCAAACGGAGGAAGGACATCTGGTCAATTTGCTGAAGCTTTTTGAGAGGCTTAGGAAGTCCAGGTTGAGGCTGAATCCTAACAACTGTACTTTCGGAGTACGGTCCGGAAAACTACTGGGGTTTATCGTGAGTGAAAGAGGCATCGAGGTTGATCCTGTGAAGATAAAAGCAATACAAGAAATGCCAACGCCGAAAACCGAAAAAGAAGTTCGTGGTTTCCTGGGCAGAATAAACTACATTGCAAGGTTTATCTCTCAGCTCACGGCCACGTGTGAACCGATGTTCAAACTGTTAAAGAAAGACCAGGCGATTATCTGGAACGAGGATTGCCAGAGGGCATTTGATAAGATAAAACAGTATCTACAGGAACCTCCGGTCTTGATACCCCCAGTGGCCGGAAGACCCTTAATCATGTACTTGACAGTTCTTGAGAATAGTATGGGGTGTGTTCTCGGTCAGCACGAAGAGACGGGCAGAAAGGAGCACGCCATTTACTACTTGAGTAAAAAGTTCACAGATTGTGAATCACGTTACTCGATGCTGGAGAAAATGTGTTGTGCACTAGCCTGGGCTGCCAAACGTTTACGACAGTACATGCTCACCCATACCACCATGCTAATTTTGAAGATGGATCCGATCAAGTACGTCTTCGAGAAGCAAGCGCTTTCGGGAAGGATTGCTAGATGGCAAATGGTGTTGGCGGAATATGACATTCAATACGTTTCCCAAAAGGCCATCAAGGGAAGCGTATTGTCTGAATACCTCGCCGAACAGCCGATCGAAGATTACTAGCCGATGAAATTTGAATTCCCTGATGAGGATATTATGTTTCTCAAAGCGAAAGATTGTGATGAACCGTTGCCCGACGAGGGACCAGATAGGAAATCCCAATGGAAATTGATATTTGACGGGGCGATTAACTCTTATGGAAGTGGCATTGGGGCGATCATCACGACTCCCCACGGATCCCATATCCCATTCACTGCGAGACTGACGTTATCCTCAATGGTCCAATAGAAATTACTATGACCAATGTGGATAATGTAGTTGTGCCAAAGCCCGAAGCACAATGGACCGATGACGATGAGAAAAAATACAATTATGATTGGAAAGCCAAAAATATCTTAATCTCCTCATTAGGTGTAGATAGGGCTGGCAATGAACCAAACCAACTCGAAGATAGTCCGAAATTCGACTCGACAATTAAATCGTTGAACTAGGTTCATGAACCAAATGAGTTGAGTATGAGCGAAAAATTAAGTTCGTTAACTAAATGAGCTGAACTTGAACTATACATAGTTCGCCTCGTTAGGTTCATGAGTCAACTCGATTACATATGAAAAGAATTATACTGTCTTTAAGATTAGGTTTAAATATTTACTTCAAATCATAGACAAATTTAATCTTCAATTTAGTAGTTTTTGAATTAGACTCTCAAATGTATCTCTTGAAAGTTGTGTAGGTTTTGAATTAGTAGATTTCGAAGATAAAGTTAAATTTCAATATGATAACTTTTATTTTATTTTAATATTTTATTTTAAAAATATATATTTATTTAAAATGTCAAATATACTAAAAAATATATATATTTAGAAAAATAGTTTTTAAGTTCATGAACCATGTGAGCTGAACCTAATGAGATGAACCTAACGAGTCGAACCGAACTGTTCGTGAACTTATAACGAGTCGAGTTTGAGCTTAAAAAAAAGTTCGTGTCGAACTTGAACTCGAACTCGAATTCGAACAATTATTAACGAGTCGAGCCGAGCTAAGGTGAGTTCGACTTGACTCGACTCATTTCCAGCCCTAGGTGTAGATGAATACTATCGTGTATCCCATTGTCCTACTGCTAAGGCCATGTGGGATTCACTACAAATCGCCCATGAGGGGACGAACGATGTTAAGTTGGCTAGAATCAACACATTAAAACAAGAGTTTGATCTCTTTTTCATGGAGCAAGGGGAAACCATTGCTGACATGCAAAAGAGATTTACTCATCTCATCAATCGTTTACATTCATTAGGTAGGCATGTTTCCAATGATGTTGCTACTAATAAGATCTTGAGATGTCTTAACAGGGAATGACAGCCAAAAGTGACCGCCATCAAAGAAGCACATGATCTTACCTTATTAGACTTGACAACATTGTTTGGCAAACTACAAGAGCATGAACAGGTACTATTGAGCCTAGACCAACGCGAAAAGATGGAAAAGAAAGACAAAACGAAGGTGAGTGAAAAGAAATCGATAGCTCTTAAGACTTCCTCCTCGAAGTCTCAAGCAAAAGAGCAAAGTGATTATTCCTCAAGCGACGAAGAAGAAGAGGACAAGAGCGAAGATATGGGGTTGTTCGTTAAACGGTACAACCGTTACGTGAGAAAGAACGACATCCAACATTCCGAGAAGAACTTGGTAAACTTCCAGAAACAAATCGAGGTACTCCAAAGATGATGACTCAAAAGGTAAAAATACTAGAGGGACGTGCTACAAGTGTGGGAAGCCCGATCACTACAAACCGGACTGTCCGATGAACAAAAAGGCAAAGGAAAAGGAATCATCAAAGTCATACAAGAAACCATCAAAGCCAAGGAGAGCATACATAGCTTGGGAAAACGACAACGACTCTTCCTCCTCTGATGAAAGCTCTAGTGATGAAGAAGAGTCTGTGAATCTATGCCTTTCCGCACATCGGAAAAATAAGAAAAAGCAGGTAAAATGTGTCGAGACCACCGAGAGAAGATGGGTTCTCGACTGTGGATGCTCAAGACACATGTCTGGAGACATATCCTTATTCATAAACTTCGTGGCTAAGAAGAAAGGGTATGTAACTTATGGTGATAACAACCGCGGAGCAATACTAGGTAAAGGTAGTGTAGGTAATCCCTCTTCTACTACGATTTCCAACGTGTTGCTTGTCGAGGGCCTTAAACATAATCTGCTTAGCATTAGCCAATTATGCGACAAAGGATACAATGTATCATTTTCAAAAGATTGTTGCAAAATTGTGCATGATAATGACAAGAAGAATATGTTTAATGGTTTTAAAGTAAACAACATATATATGCTTGACTTAAATGAAGTATCGTTAACAAGCGACAAATGCCTCATAACAATGAGGGAAGACTCATGTCTATGGCATAGGCGTTTAGCGCATGTTAACTTTGACTTACTAAATAAGGTAGTCTAAAAAGACTTAGTCTTAGGACTTCCCAAAATAAAGTTCACCAAGGACCACCTTTGTGATGCTTGTCAAAAAGGGAAGCAAACGAGGATCTCATTTAAATCCAAAAAGATCGTTTCAACAACGAGACCTCTCAAACTTCTTCATATGGACTTATTTGGGCCGTCTAGGATTAAAAGTCTAGGAGGAAACTATTACGGGTTCGTAATAGTGGACGACTTTTCTAGGTTTTGTTGGACCATCTTTATAGTAAGTAAGAGTGATACATTCGCCGCTTTTGAAAGGTTTGCTAAGCTTTCCCAAAATAAGTTAAATACAAACATTGTATCAATTAGAAGCGACCATGGAAGTGAGTTTGAAAATCACTTATTTGAAGAATATTGCGATAACCATGGTATAGATCATAACTTCTCCGCTCCACGCACCCCTCAACAAAATGGGGTTGTGGAGCGCAAAAACCGAATTTTAGAAGAATTAGGAAGAACAATGATTAACGAAAGTGGTTTACCGAAATATTTTTGGGCCGACGCCATTAGTACGGTGTGTTATATTTTGAATAGGGTGCTTATTCGCCCCATTCTAAATAAAACACCGTATGAGCTTTTAAAAGGGCAAAAGCCAAATGTTTCTCACCTGCATGTGTTTGGTTGTAAATGTTTTGTATTAAACAATGGAAAGGAAAACTTGGGCAAGTTTGATTCCAAGGCCGACGAAGGTATCTTCCTTGGATACTCTCAATCGAGTAAAGCATATAGAATATATAATAAACGATTACTTGCTGTAGAAGAGTTTGTGCATGTTACTTTTGATGAGTCCTATCCGAGAAATGTCGGAAAGGATAGTGTTGTTCATGGTGCAGGTACATCTACGGAAGACATACTCAAAGGTGGCGAGACGGGGATTGATCAACCTGACGAAGTCAAAGTTGAGGAGGATAAAGATGTACACCATGAGGTAACCGAGGAAGTTCATCCGCCTTCAAATGATGATCTCCCTCAAGCTTGGAAGTCTCCCAAAGATCATCCAATTGACAATATTCTTGGAGACATCACAAAGGGTGTAACAACTCGATCGAAGCTAAGTAATTTCTGTTATCACTTCGCGTTCGTTTCACAAATGGAACCTAAAAACCCTAAGGAAGCCCTACTCGATGAACACCGGTTTTTGTCAATGCAGAAGGAACTAAATCAGTTCACTAGAAATGAGGTTTGGGACCTTGTCACTCCTCCGCAAGGTCATCGAGTAATCGGCACCCGATGGGTGTTTAGAAATAAATTGGACGAAAACGGAGTAATAACTCACAACAAGGCGCGTTTAGTCGCGCAAGGGTATAACCAAGAGGAAGTCATCGACTATGAGGAAACTTATGCGCCGGTTGCCCGACTCGAGGCTATACGCCTTTTGCTTGCGTTCGCTTGTGCGAAGAATTTTAAGTTATTTCAAATGGACGTTAAGAGTGCATTCCTTAACGGGTACATAAATGAAGAAGTCTATGTTGCACAACCTCCTGGTTTTGAGTCTCATGAGTATCCTGATCATGTCTACAAACTGAAAAGGGCTTTATATGGTCTCAAACAAGCTCCTAGAGCTTGGTATGAGAGACTAAGTAAATTTTTACTTGATCAAGGTTACTCAAGAGGAAAGGTTGACATTACTCTCTTCATTAAACGTCAAGGAAAGCACTTAATTCTTGTACAAATTTATGTTGATGATATCATATTTGGATCTACTAACATGAGTCTCGTGAGAGAGTTTTCTGAGCTTATGCAGGGTGAATTCGAGATGAGTATGATGGGTGAACTCACATACTTTCTCGGTTTGCAAATCAAGCAACTGAAAGAAGGAACGTTTGTGAGCCAAACAAAATATTGTTTGGAGCTTCTCAAGAGATTTGACATGGCAAATTCAAAAGCCATAGACACTTCTATGCCAACATGTGTAAATATGAGTAAAGATGAAAGTGGTAAGGACGTTGAGGTAGAAAGGTATAAAGGTATGATTGGCTCTCTTCTCTATCTTGCTGCTTCTCGTCTCGACATTATGTTTAGCGTGTGTATGTGCGCCAGATACCAATCATGTCCTAAGGAATCCCACCTAAAATCTGTCAAATGTATACTTCGATACCTATCTGGTACTCCGAAGTATGGATTGTGGTATTCCAAAGGTAATGATGGCTCATTGGTAGGTTTCTCTGATTCCGATTTTGCCAGTTGCAAATCGGATAGGAAAAGCACCAGCGGTACGTGTCACTTATTTTCAAATTCCTTGGTCAGTTGGCACAGCAAGAAACAAGTGTCTATTGCTCTGTCAACCGCCGAAGTGAAATACGTAGCCGCCGATAGTTGTTGTGCGCAAGTCCTATGGCTTAAGCAGCAACTATTGGACTTCAATTTAAAACTAGAACGTGTTCCAATATTTTGTGACAATACTAGTGCTATAAACCTTACCAAAAATCCGGTGTTACATTCTCGTACCAAACATATAGAAATTCGACACCATTTTCTGAGGGATAATGTAGAGAAAGGTGACGTTGTCTTTGAACACGTTGACACTAAAAATCAACTAGCGGACATTTTCACAAAGTCTCTAGCCACTGAACCTTTCTTTCATATCCGTCGAGAACTTGGCATTCTCGACATTTCTGATCGGGTTTAATGATTGCTAGTTTCGTATTACTCTGTTTACAACTATACTCTTGTACTTCTAACAAGTTGAGCTTTGTTGCAAGCACAAGTATGTTGTTATCAAGTGTTGTCGGTATAGAGGTGAATTGCTCATTCTCTCTCTCTCTCTCTCTCTCTCTAAACATTCATGACTTAAACTAGTATATCGTTTGACTATCATGGTAATTATATATATATATATATATATATATATATATATATATATATATATATATATATATATATATATATATATATATATATATATATATATATATATATATATATATATATATATATATATATATATATATATATATATATATATATATATATATATATATATATATATATATATATATATATATATATATATATATATATATATATATATATATATATATATATGACATTTGCTGCAAATACTATGTGTTTTGGATGCAAATTATATTGTGAAAGTGTAAATAGGCATTAAGTGCGGCATTCTACATGACATAAAATGAAAAACTGAGTTTTTGATCACTATGAGTCGACCAAAACAGGGCAGCGGTCGACGCATGCTGTATACTTTCAAAATTATCAAAAATCACACAGTATGCGTCGACGCATGCAGAGGTTATGGTCGACGGCTCGCGCAAAAACCCAGAATTTTTTTTGCTTTTAAAAATCGTTCCGTCTCTTCACTTCTCCATTAAATGTGCAGTAAACATTTACTATGATTTGAAAGTGCATTCTTGTAACTTGCATCTAGACATCTACTGTGTCCCCTTGTCTCCTCCCTCTTTCCAAAACCCTAAACCTTCTTCTATAAAAAGGGATAGTTCTCATCTTCTCCAAACTCATCTCCAACTACTCTCTCCAAAGGCATTGAAGTTAATCTCTACCAAAATCTCCAAAAATCATCATCAATGGCTTCTCTGTTTTGCAAAAATACCGGAAAGAGATCAAGGGCCTCATCATCCGCTTCAGTACCCGTTACCGCTGTCTCACTAGTTCCTCCACCTGCAGTTTAAAACTTCAATAAGAATATCAGCAAAAGAGCAGTCGTTCCGCAACATGCATTCTACAAGGCAACGGCGGAGTGCATGCATCTCACCCAAATTATGTCTCTGCTGGAGTTTCAAGGGTTTTTTAATTTTCTGGAGTGCAACAGGAAATACAGTGAGGATTTAGTTCGGGTGTTCTACACTAGTCTGCGTGACAACTTTCAAAGTCAATATTTCCACACCTCTGTCGGTAATAAACTGGTAAACGTAAATTCTGAAGTCTGGAATAAGTATTTTGATTTGACTGTAGCTGCTGATGCACCACCTCTTCATGAGGTAACAGACTCTCACACGGTGCCGGGATACGAGTTTAAGAGTGCTCTGAATG
The DNA here is from genome assembly GCA_963859935.3 of Lathyrus sativus. Classification (NCBI taxonomy): domain Eukaryota; kingdom Viridiplantae; phylum Streptophyta; class Magnoliopsida; order Fabales; family Fabaceae; genus Lathyrus; species Lathyrus sativus. The sequence continues at coordinate 265,453,348 of OZ012739.1, read as the reverse complement.
ACATGCTCAAAAGGACCTATTCAGATGCTATTGTCAATAGTGATGTCTTTCCTAGAACGGTTACAGTAGGCAAACTCCAAACAGGGGAGCGCATCCTTCAGTGGATTGCCGCTCGCATCCTGCGACCGAAAAAAGGTGGTATGTCCCGAGTCGAACAAGCTGAGGTACATCTCATCTATATTTTGAAACATAAGATCAAAATAAACTGGCCATATTATATTGCAAGCAGGATTTTTGCTCTGAGAGATTCAGGCCGAGGCACTGCTCTAGCTTATGGGTCGTTTATTTCGAAGGTTCTCACCGCAACAAATGTTGTATACCCATCATTTCCTTGTGTTTCAGTATCCTCTGACAAAGAATTCAGTACCAAAACCTTTGCCATGATGGGATATTTTTGGTGTGATGAACGACAAACATACAAGTTTGTTCGTCGAGCAAACATTCCTCGGGTGACTCATGAATCTGATGACAATTCTGAACAGGAAAGCGAAGAGCAAGATGAACAGGAAGATGATGAAGAAAATGCAGCGGAAGAGGTACAAGAACCCGTATGTGAGACGCAAGACTATTATCAATCGCTGGTTCAACATGAGATTCTAAATACTGATTGGCTCCAGCATTCAGCTCCATCTGAAGAACAGGAAGAAGGTTACACAAATCAGGGATGGGGTGAGTGGCAGTACACAGGCTGGACCACCCTGGGTAGATTCTATGATCCATACCACGGCTACCCTCAAGATCATCAACCTTCTCAGCACTCATCACCTCCTCCACCATCGAACAACTCTGAAATACTTAATATGTTGCAGTCCATGCAGTTAGATCAACAGACCTTCATGAGGAGTCAAGATACGCGAATGGAACAGATCAGAGCTGAGCTTCGTACTCAAAATGAAAGGTTAAATTCATTTTCAACTAGGATGGATGCCCGCTTTGAAGCTCTTGTTGCATCCAATGAAAGGCAAGACATGGAAATCACTGACAGTCTCCATCACCTCAACATGTCCGTGGAAGCGTTTGTGGACTTCTCGATTCCTCACCGCAATCCAGATGTTGCATACCGGGGGAGGGGCCGAGGTCGGGGCCGGGGATATTAGTTACATAGTTGCATGTTTTCACTGTGTATTTTCCGTTATTTCGTGTTATGTTTGTCTGAATATTTCGCCCATTTGCATGTATTCACTTCATTGTCTATTAATTCCAGTTTTTGTTCATTATCACTCTTATGTGTGAAGTTTGGTAATTGACTAGCTATCACCTCCTGTATGTTTTTTTTGTTAATTGACGAGTTCTCTTTCTCTTTTTGATGTTGTCAAAGGGGGAGAAGAACATGTAGCAAGCACCAAAGCCAAGCCAGGATGTTCACAACAGTTGATGGATGGTTGTTTGTTTTGCAGTCTCAAATTACAAAAGAAAGGGGGAGCTTGTGTATACATTGCATATTGTTGTGTTTTTGGTTGTTTTGGTTGTATACAGGTTGTCATCATCAAAAATGGGGAGAATGTGAAGGCAAATCGCCACACATCACATGAGTCTGCAAGACATCACTCGATATAGGTTTCGATGATGACGAATTACAACCTTGGATGAATTGGCAATTGTAAATTCCAAATCTACCAAACAAATGCAACGTATCACCTACCATATCCTTTTATCTTTGTCAAAAAACTGTTATAATAAATATAATATGTGTAGATAAAATGTGGTCATGACAAGAGGCATGAAAAACCACAAGAATATCAATTTTTGCAGGTTTGCAGGGCATGAGTCGACCATAGGGTTGGCACATGCATCAGTGCATTTTTCCACTGGTCAGTGCATGAAGGTTTGAGTCGACCGCAGGGTCGGCGCATGAAGAAATTACTCTTCAACGGGTCAGCGCACGCCGACTGTATGGTCGATGCATACTAATACATTTTGCAGATTTCCAAAAGTGCAGGCTATGCATCGACGCACAAACCTAATGTGGTTGACCGTTCGTACGAAAATGCAGTTTTTAAGTGATTCCCTCTATTATTTAAAAAGATGTTATGTCTTTGTTTGGTTTAGTACTATATATATACAAGTTCAACCACTTATGTCATTTTAACATTTGATAAAAACTGATTCATGTGTTCAAGAATAAGAAAGAGTGAAATAGGTGTCCAAGATTCATCATCTTCATCTTCAATATCTCACAACACATCAATTACACACAGCCATTTTTGAAGTGCATTGTGAGTGATTAAAGGTGATAAGGTTCGAAGCTTAGATTGGGTAATCTAGTTCGGGTTGAAGCTTGTGACAGGTTCTTTTTTGAATAAAACCGTTAGGGTTTTATCCTCCAATATTGGTTTGAACTTTGGGGGTTTTTGGACGAGATTTTTCATCAAGGGTCAACTGAGCGAAGGTGATTGTGAAGAGGTGTTCTTCAACAGTCTAGTAGCGGATTCAGTGATATTGAGGGGAAGATCTCGGGTTCGATTCATTGTAGTTGAGATCAGCCGGGGCCGAAGGTTTGAAGAACTAAGGGTTATTCGATAAGGTGGCTGGAATCGGAGGTCTATCAACAACGATCGGAGGACTTGATTCATCTTGAATCAAGGGGCAAGGAGTGAAAGCAACATTCAACGTCTTGAGATTTCTGTTGTATATTTGTTGTTCAATCCTTGTATAAACTGTTACATTCAACAGGTGATATCTATTAAATCTATCTCAATTCTAGTTTTAGAACTGAGGGCAGACGTACCCCGAAGCGAGGACGACGGGGGAACTGCCTCACCAAATACTTATCTTCTCTATTTTTCAGCATTTTCGTTTTAGCTTAAAAATAAGTGATTTTTGTATAAGCATTATTGTCAAACTGTGATATCAATTGAGTAAGAGGTTAAAACTCTGTTTTTGAATCCAAAGTACAATAAGACATTGTACTAGGCTAGTTGGAATCACTTACTCAACATAAATATCACTTGGAGTGTTTTGCACACCAAGTGTTTGACAAATTGCCTAAACCAAAATTATCTTACTTGTGTATCTAGTTTTGGTTTGCTCTTTAAATCATTGGAACTAGGAATCCTAACAAGTGAATTAGATCATTGATAAGTGTGATTAGTGTTGTGATTCTCTTTTCCATATTGTCATTAATCCAAAGGCTTATTGCATATCCGGTTTTCCAATAACCGTTCGTTTTAGACTATATTTTCCTCGGCCGCTTCCGCACTTAAAACATATTTTCAAAACCAATTTTTAAATTGGTAGCGCCGACTCAAATTTTTAATTGGGATCTATTCAACCCCCCCCCTTCTAGATCCGTGCCATAGTCTAATAAAAACTTCATGAGACACATCGAAAAGTTCATAGCTTCACCAAAAAACTCATAAAACTACATAGAGGAGGTGTAGACTTACTTGTGAGAGGAGGATATAAATGACGGAGATCGGTGACGGCAGCGGAAAGGCGACAACAATGATGAAATCTCGGAAAAGATTTCGGTAGGGTTGAGGAGCAAATGTGCAAGTGCGAGGGGGCTCTCCCCCTATTTATAAGTCTGGCAAGGGAAACGAGGCTACACTAGGCACTCAAGAGCACCTATGTGTAGACGCCGTTAGGCATTAATAACACGCGACACATAGCGCTAGGGGACACCACGAGAGTCCCCTCAGCTTGCCTTGTGCCTGGTGTCACACCCTAATTTTTGACCTTAAGATCCCACCTCCTTGTGCTTATTTTCTTGCTTGTTTTATTTTATTTTTGTTTATTACGGCTAACCAGTTTGTGCAATTGCAATAACGCCAAGACTCTTAAGCATCACAAAGACGTGACCAGTACATCTGGGTTTAAAGTTCACCACTCAAGAATTTAAGTTCAACTTAAGAAGATTTTTGCATATGAATAAGGCTATCACATTCAATTCAAAGATTCGGAGAGTACCAATCATTTTCAAGAGTCAGCTTGCAAGGGATCGTGTTGTAACTACAAAACGGATCTAGACCATATCATAGCTCTACCTTCCCTTGTCCATCATTCTACTCACACTCGATTTTCACATATTATGGACAGTGTTAGATATTCGCATTGAAGAGTGTTGACAGTTTATTCGAATATTGTCAAGAGATTTGAGTTTCGTCCTTGTTTCAAAAGATGACTAACGTTGAAGCTAAAGAACTAAGAATGTTATTTACTTGTCTCAAGTCTTATTATAAGGAGGTTATGCACATCATGTGGATACTTTTTTCTAAAAAATTAAAGAAGGGAGATCTTAGTATTAACCATGGGTATACATCTGGATTTACATTTGCCAATAAGAATGCCACTTCATACAATTATTCAACCGGATGACCGCACTAATATCTGATAATTTGTTCATGACTTCTACATTATTATGGTAATATATGAGCACCATAGGAGCAACTCAGTAAATTGTATACAACAATCTCATCATTGGAAACTAAGTCCTACAACCCTACGTGACTTCACAGTTTTAAGAAACAGTGGATCGGTACAATTATGAGCCTTAATCCGAAACAAGTTAGTATAAACCAGTGCCGGAACTACGGGAACTTCCTCATCCTCGAGACTACGGGCGTGTCTCTCAGAGCTGCAATGCAAATCATGCCGCAGGCTGTAAAACTGGACGAGCTGCAGGTGCGTACCGGGAATGTGGAAATCCTGCAAAGCCATCAACAACACAGACACCCGTATATTACTACAAACATCCGAATGGAAGCAGGGTTTGAAGCAGGGTTGTATAAGAGTTTTACCTTCAGATGGTGCTCCCAGTGCCGCAAAGAAACGTGATAGACCACCTGGTCCCTGTGTCAACGGTCGGCAGTTGCTCACGAGAATATGCAGAAGGGCTTCGAAAGATGCACGCCTGGCCATGAAGTCAAACAGCGCACATGAATTAGAAGCAAACAGAACCAAGTCAACAAAAGAACATTGCATAGCCACAAGTGGAAGGGGCTAATAGATCCTCCAATATCATTTAAAGAAGTTAGGAGCTCATACTTGGGAATTCTCGAGTAAACTACAATACGAGAGTCCCCTCGTCTTCGCATCTCCGAATTGTTAATCCTTCTCTCTCGTGTTCATCTCAATGAGGAACTTCAATCACCACGTTGAAATGATTGATGTTGCTTGTACCTACACACTATCAAAAGATAATATTGGTAAGTTTAAGTAAATGCGGTTTCGACACGAAACTAGAATATCACTATTGTTATCAGGGGATGAAATCATCATGCACTCAATAAAAGCATTCTTTGCACACATGTTCAGCCATACGATTGTGGATTAATACAAAGTGGGATGCATAACTTGTGGAGTCATAAGGACGAACTGCCATAACAGACCTAACATCATGTAAAGAGAAGACCAAAGATTACCTTTTCAAAATTATTAATTGGTAACTCAGATGTTGGAAAATCAAATTCACTTGCAAGATTCGCCAGGGTTGGTTCTTTTTATCCTAATTCTAAGTCAACTATAGGATTAGATGTTTCAAACTCAGAAAATGGAGATTAACGAAAGGAAGTGAAAGCGCGGATATGGGACATAGCTGGACAAGAGAGGTTTAGAGCGGTTACCTCGGCATATTATAGGATTGCAGTTGGAGCACTTTTGGTATATGACATTAGCAGGCGCCAAACGTTTGATAGCATTGGTCGATAGCTTAACGAACTTCACACTCACTCTGATATGAATGTTATCACTATGCTTGTTGGGAACAAGACAGACCAAGAAAACCCCTTGAACTCGAAACAGGCTCATACTCCAGGAATCAATCCATATCCACCACCTGCTTTTAACATAAGGGGAGCTATTCAGAACAATGTTATCAACAAATAGAAGATTAAAAGAAAAATCTGCCAAAACTGGCTTCCCCAATGCCCGTTCGTACAACCTCGACTAGGGTCACCTTCACCCTCCAGGATACTTCTTGTCTACATACAACCGTTGTCCTTAACTCCTCGGAACCACTCGCGAACAGCCACACCAGCCAGGAAACAACAACTGTTAGAACAATCTCAGGTGATTTAGGATGCAACAAGAATTAAGTCTTAAGCCAGAAACGTTTCCACAACGTGTTACCTCAGGACAAGCTCTGAGTATGCTCAGCAGCAGTAATCACCTACAAGAAGCCAAAGATTTATTTTTCAAGGCAAGCCCAGCATACAATAGTTGAAGTCGTCAGGATTCTTCTTTCGCTTGCAGCCACCAGCTCACACTCCTGATTCAAACCAAAGCCACCAGCGAGAATTGGCTTTTGCCTTCATCGACTTCAAAGCAACCAGGACGCAGTACCCCAACTTTCCCAACATCATCATTCAAACACATGAAAAAGAAACGAGGTTAGGATACGAGACAAACTAAAAAAACCAGAGGAATAGAAATTGAATTGAAAGAATATACCCTGCGAGCACTTGAGACTGTTGTTCTTCATCACCAGTTTTTCGTGAAGGTTCCTGCTACAGACGCATCAAGCACGAATCCTCCCCCTCTGGGCTTCTAATCCATCTTTTGGCCCAAGACATTTGCTTCCCGCACCTGCCAAAACGCAAATCTCGAACTAGTAAATCCTTTGAAGAATATACCATTGGAATATCCAATCCAAATCCAAGACATTGAACCTGGACAGATAAATATTTAACGAAATTGATACAGAATCATAGATTGAATTTTCTTATTTAACAAGCATTTAACGAAATTGGGCGAAAGGGTAAAGTTTTCAAATTTGATATATCCCAAATTGGAAAATCCAAATCAACATTCAAAGACAGCAATCAAATCTCAATCAAGACACTTTCAATTCGAGACCTATAAAAGGAGGCTAAAGAGAAAGAGAAGAGCGATCAAAAAAAATTTCGTAAGACACCGAAAATCACCATCGTAAACCTAGTAAATTGAGAAGAGAGAACGCTCATCTTTTCCGTTGAAGAAGCTAATCCCAGCCACCGCGAGCTCAACCGACGGAGCATCCGTTCTTGTCATCTCCAAACACCGCCATCGCCAACATTCGGTAAACTCTTGTTCTCATTAATCTTATTGAACTACTGACGTTTCTGAGTTGATTTCAGGTTCGAAAGTGGAAGGAAGCGACGGATGAAGAGATCGATTGCGATCTGAGAAAGGTGGAAGAGATGCTAATCGAGCGATTTTGGGAACGAAAGGGGGCTTAGGGCTCCATCATTTCGTTTTTCCCCCATTTGTTCTGTTCGTGTATCTCGTAGAAGTGGTTCCTAAATACACACTCACGACACCACACATATTTACCATTAATCAACTCTCTAACCCTTTTTTTAACTAATTAATCGCCTTTTTTCTAAATAAACTAATAACATTTTACTAATCAGTTTTTTTAACTATCTTGCTAATTAATCTTTTAATAATCCATCCTAGTTAATATTTGTTTATTTTTTATCTTAATTTCCAATTTAATCAACCGTACTCTTTTTATAACTAAAAAACAACTTTTTTTTAATCCTATTAATCCCTATTACAATATTTTGCTAATTTAATTTTAACTTTTTCATTCTAATAACCTTTTTTTAAAAAAATAGTATTCCTTCACTATAAAAATAAAATAAAAAGACTTTTATAAATAATTACACCTTTTGTCAATTTGTTTAGTTAATAATAAAATCCCTAGTATAGTAATCAACTTTTAGAAATAAATAATTAAGTCAATTTGATCAATATAATTTAATAAATAGCCATAATAGAAAATAACCACTTCACTTAAGCTTTTATAATAAATTAAGTCATTGAAGTTTTTTATTTAAAATCTTTAATCTATAACTAATCTCTTTTAAAATCGACCGATTAAAATCAACTCACATCGTAAAACTCAATCTAATCGTGCACGCTCACGCTTACACTTCACAATTCACTCTCACACACTTCAGCGCTTTCATGCGTATGTGTATGCTTTACTTACTTGCCCTTTACTATTTCCGCAACTTATTTCTTACAGCAATTTACATTACCGCATTTATTCTCGCATCGCATTCCGTCCAAAGGAAAAACCTACACATGATTCAACAATCGTGTGTAGTGCACATCATTTGCATCATATTCCCCATGATCCTTGATCTCATTCAAGTTGATCTCTAGGATAGATCCTACCCCATAGGAAGGACCATTATCCTTTACAACATAGAAAAAAACAAAACAACTCATACAATATTCAAACACAATAGAGAAATAGATGTTAATGATCTTACGCGAGATAGAATCTCCACTCCACATCAATACAATCAATACGTAGAGACTTTGCCTTAAGAGAGATAGAGGTGTGCTCATCGATCAATATCCGAGGACTTGAGCCCTTCTCTTAAGACGATGCAAAGACTATTTTCCTACAATTTGTGGTGGTTAAATCTCCCTTAAAGTGACAACTCGTCTCATTCTCCTAAAATCAATCAATCAACTACCCTAAACCCGTAGGAACTTTGACCACAGTCAAAGAACTCCTCAAACCCTTTAGGGGAACTACAGATACTCTGATTCCACTCCCGTAAGGATATGTAGGCATAAGATGCGATATCTTATCGAGTATACTTAGAAATAAACCCCTAGGTCTTTTAACCTTAAGCAAATAAACCATAGCAATAAACAACATAAAACAAGAGGTTCTTGTAGAGTACTACAAAAACTTAGGATGCTAGCACCTTCCCTAAGTTTAACCGACCCCCGAACCTATAACTCTCTAGCTTGCATTTGCATTGCATTGTGGGTATTTCGATCTTTATCCCTTCTTTGGATAAATCAAAGTTCGGTTGCAAAACGAATTAGATTCAAACTAACCAATAGTTTGGTATCCAAATTTCACCGCGACAGAAATGGCGACTTCACTGGGGACACCTCAGTGGGTTTCCCTATCTTGTTTCTATTTGTTTATTGCTTTATATTTGTTATTTGTATAATTGTTTACTTTTTTGTTTATTACTTTTGGATTGATACTCTTGAATGGTGAGACAAAGTCCTACACCCTGTAACACGGTGGGAGAACTGACTTTAAACAATGTTGCGGATAGCAAGAGTCGCCACCGACTTTTATTTTATCCATAAGGAAAGGTTATAAAAGAACAGGAAAGACCTTAGAGAATATTTTGGGTCCGGGGGGTAGGTTATGAAAAGGGAAGGTGTTAGCACCCTTTTCATCCATGGTTATCCATGGGCTCTTAGGTACTTAAGCTCACTTTTGAATTGTTTTGAAAGTGTAGTGTGTGAATAGCAAAAAATTTCAGAATAGTTTAATAATAATCCGTGTATGGATGTGAAAAAAACTTGTTTGAAAATTTTGTTGGAAATTTGTTTAAGTGTGAAAAAGTTTTGAAGTGAGCAAGCACCTAGGAGTAACCTACCCTAATGTTTAAAGGTCTTTCTTATTCTTTATTCTTTCCTTTAGTAAGACTATCCCTACTATAATGGAGTAGGTAGTCCTTACTTTGGATGTTAAGGGGTATGTGAGGGACAATTTGACTTTGAAGGCCATTGTGGGATGTAATAAGCACATATAAGGGACCATCATCATTTTTCGAAAGGGACTCGATTCGTAAAGGCAACCATAAGGGACTTTGATGATTTTTCTATTTGAGGGACTTGCTTTATACACCCCACTTAACCATTATTCGTAGGCAACTTGAGGGATATCCTTAGGAAGTGAGACGGCGATTAAAATCGACTTACGTGTGTGACGTGTTTATTTTAATTATCTTTATTTAAAAGTGATCTAAATTTATTTTAATATTACATACATGTTGTTACACTCCCTAATTACTAACCATAATAATAATTAAATAATTAAACAACTTTACATCCAAGAAACAATTACAAAATAATAAGCAAAATAATTAAATAGCAAAGATAAATAAAATATAAATAAGCAATAATAAATAATAAAGGGGGTTAATTCTAAGTTTACTCGGCAAGACATCGCATCTTGTGCCTACGTATCCTTACGGGAGTGGAATCAGAGTAATCGTAGTTCCCCTCAATAGGGAGGTTAGAAACTTCTTGACTGTGGTCAAGGTCTCAAGGGGAATAAACGCATCTTAAGGACACGCTTACGTGGAGTGTAGAAACTCCAAATCTCTACGTTGAAATGTTAAGTTGTAATTAGGTTTAAATTAGGGATTCCACGGCGGGAAACCCTAAAATGAGCGCGGCGGCTCTTTGACCTAATGCTAAGGGTAAAATTGTAATTTTGCCTGCGGCGAGGCATTTGTGAAAATTAGGGTTTGTAGTTTGTAGTTTTGAGGATTTGAAATTGAATGTGTGAAGTTTTACGGACTATTGGCGCGGCGGCCAAACAGTTAGACCTAACCTTCGGATGTGTGCAATGTGACAGAAATAATAGTAAACGCGTGAGATAATTGAATCATGCAAACAGAGAGATAATGTCATAATTTAAACCATGCAAGCAGAAATTTAAAGGCAGAATTTAAAGAGCGATTGTTAAGTTCGCGAGGTTACATGAGAGGAGCAGATACAATATGATAATGAAATTTGAATTGAACAATAATAAAATAAAATAAATAACGGTTCTAGTTATTATTTTAAAAAAAAGATTTTAGTTATTATTTTAAATTTATCTAAAAAAAAGTTTTTCTTAAAAATAATAGGTTTTCATATTAATTTGGAAAAGATGTTAATGTTATTTATTTTAAAAAACAGATTTTTATATTATAACAAATTTTAATAAATTAATGATAACAAAAATAATAATAATGGTAATAATAATGATAATAATGATAATAATAATAAATAATGATAATAATAATAATAATAATAATAATAATAATAATAATAATAATAATAATAATAATAATAATAATAATAATAATAATAATAAAGCAATAATGAATTTTAAATGTGCCAAATAAACCAACAATGTTGCTAACGCAGAAATGCGCTCATCGCAACCAGATCTAAATCGGACGAAACAAAATTTATCGCAAAGAAAAAGAAATTAAGCAAAAGATAGTATTATTGCTCACACAAAAATGCGATCATCGCAACCAGATCGAACTAACACAAATGTCACGCGTCATGCACACAAATGTGCAAACATCGTATCGACATAATTCGATCAAAAATCTTATATATATAAACTCTAACAATTTAAAAATTATATATATATAAACGTAACAGTAATAGATAAAGAAAAAGAAATAACGGTAATAGATGAAGAAAAAGAAATAACAGTAAAAGATGAAGAAAAAGAAACAACAGTAATAGATGAAGGAAAAGAAATAACGGTAAAAGATGAAGAAAAAGAAACAACAGTAATAGATGAAGGAAAAGAAATAACGGTAAACGATGAAGAAAAAGAAACAATAGTAATGGATGAAGAAGAAAACTAAATAACGGCAAACGACACTCACTCCTCTTAGGTTTTTTTCATTCTCTCCTCCTTTTTCCAACAAGGCAACACATGTATATATAGGGAACAAATTAGGGTTAACACCAAATTGTCAATAATGTCCCTAAAGCCCATTTTAAAGCCCAAACTAAATAATTAGTTAAGAAAAAATAAAATTTAAATAATTTAAAATAATTAAAATAAACTTAAAATAAAAACTAATAATCCTATTGATTCCTAAAATAAAAAATATTATAAAAGGAACAAAATTTTTTTCAATATTTTTTATTTTATGATTTTTTGGATATTTTTATGAATAATTTAGAAAAAAGTGAAAAAAATAATATTTTAAAAAATGATTTAATTAAAATACGAAAATAATAATTAAATAATAATAAAAAACTATTTTTGTTATTTTTTTAATGAAAGATAGAAAAATTTAGAGTAAAAATAATAAAAAACAAAAAAAATGACAAAGGTGAGATTCGAACTCTCAACCTCTCACACTCATAACTCCTTACACATGTCCTCCTGCCAATTGTGCCATTTTTACTTTTTAGAAAAAAAATGCATGCCATATGATATTTACCTGCAAAAAGTCAAACGACTACACAAATTTGTTAGTAATTGATTAAATGCAATGAAATGCGACGACAAATCTTAGGGCAAAATTTGGGGTATTACAGTTATTATGATAATATTTCTCACCCAACCTCTCTTTGATGTTGGCAAAAAAAAATCATGAAGTTTGACTTTGGTTTGACCACAGTTGACCTCAGTTTGACCTTTTAACTGCATTGACTGCTTTTGACTTATCTGATCATCTGACTGAGCAAACTTTTGAGAAAAGTCTTGAAACTTGACATGGGGGTTCTTATACACATATAAGATGTTATGAAGCTCACTTGAAGTCTTGGAAGTCCATTTAGCCTGATTAAAGTCAAAACCCTAGTTTTGGATGCACTGCTTAGGAGGTGCATTGTCTGAGGGAATTGTCAACTCTTCTGACCAATTGTGAATTTTGTGAACCTTGTGAACCTTCTTGGAACACAAAGTCTTGTATTGTGAGGGCAAATTTTGGGGTGCAACAGCTGCCCCTGTTCAATTTTCTGAAACCTGAGGGGTTAGATTGGTATATTTGCCAGTCGTAACCTGGAAGGTTGAAGGGGATTGAACACAAAAGCCCAAAAATTTGCACTCACCAGTGCATGGAGTGATATTGATGGTTGGTTGAACATGATTGAGTGGGCTTAAAGATGCCACTAGGGGAAAGTTCTTCAGTAGTATAATGAGAACTGTCAGGAGTCTGGAGTAATACTGATGTAACAGCATGTCTTCATGAGGATAGAGCAATCAATAATGATAACCCTAAAGCAGTCTTGAAGTGATAAATCTGACCTCAGGAGGATAGAGCAATCAATAGCTCTAAAGCAGTCTTGAAGTAATAATGGCTTCAGGAGGATAGAGCAATCAATAGCTCTAAAGCAGTCTTGAAGTAATAGAATGGCTTCAGTAGGATAGAGCAATCAACAACTCTAAAGCAGTCTTGAAATAATAATGTGATATGTCTTCAGGAGGATAGAGCAATCAATAGCTCTAAAGCAGTCTTGAAGTAATGATTTCAGGAGGATAGAGCAATGGATAGCTCTAAAGCAGTCTTGAAATAATAATGTAATTTCAGGAGGATAGAGCAATGGATAACTCTAAAGCAGTCTTGAAATAATTAGATGGCTTCAGGAGGATAGAGCAATGAATAGCTCTAAAGCAGTCTTGAAGTAGTAATATGACCTCATGAGGATAGAGCAATGAATAGCTCTAAAGCAGTCTTGAAGTAATAGGATGATTTCAGGAGGATAGAGCAATCAGTAGCTCTAAAGCAGTCTTGAAGTCATGAGAGGCTATCAGGAGGATAAAATAACCCTGAGGTTACAATAAAGCAGTCCCAAAGTAATAAGAAGCTCATCAGGAGGATAAAGTAACCCTGAGGTTACAATAAAGCAGTCCCAAAGATCATAAGATTGTTTGTTGGATAATTAACCTGAAAACAAGGTAGCATTCTGTATAACAACATTAGTTTATGCTTTATGTATGCATGTATGACATGATGCACTTAGGTAATGTACTATAGACATATATGTTATGGTATGATGTAAATGATGTATGTATGCTATGACACTGCTGGAAGTGTCTGGATATCCTTGTATAACAACTGCTGGCCAAGGAAAATAAATCCCGATTCGTTGTTGAAGAATATATAACCCTCCGTCTGCTGGGGATAACAAGGTATAGATAACCTCCCGTTGTTGGGGATAACAAGGTATAGATAACCTTCGTTTTCGTTTGATAGTAGGATAAGTATAACATCCCGTCTTCGTTCATCGTGCCCTTATTGGAAAGTAATTTCCCGTATATCCGTATGAGGATAAAAGAGATGGATATAAATTCCAGGGGAGATTAGACTTTGTGAAAATGGCTTAGTCCTACTGATGGTTTGTAACTGTCTTGTAAAGATGAACCTGCGAAGCTTCGTTGAAATCCTGCCCTCGTTCGTCCTTAGTAAATACTATTACTGCATTTTCATGCATTTCTGGTAAACATCAATCATATTAAAAGCATACATGCATTTCTGGTAAACATCAATCATATTCAAAGGTATACATACATTCAAACACAACCAATGGACGTTTCGCTTATGTAAATAGGGTAAAAGTAAATCTGGATTCAAAAGATGGAGTTTATTTATATCAAAAGTGACCCATACACGGGTAAGTTTGTACAAGGAGACATAAACCCTAGTAAGAGAATTTTGTCATGAAGTTTTACAAAAAGAATCAGCTATGTGGGAAATAATCCTATTGAGTTTCAATTCTACTATTGCCACTCAAGTATCTCATCTTCTTGCTGTTGAGACGGAAACGATTGGATTGAGCTTCATTTGTTTGAGCTTGAGTAAGTAGTACAACTGGTTGCAGTTTCATGAGTGATCCAAACGAGACATAGTCATACGCTTTAATCCCTAACTTTTGCCTGGATTTCCCTTTCAGGTTTTCAATCCACCGGGATACCCTTTTTTGCCCAAGCCGCCTTTTCAGGCTTTCGACTTGCCGGGTGTACATCTTTTTATATATATATCCCTAATTTTTGCCCAAACCCTTTTGGTTTGCCGGGATGCCCTTATTTTTGCCTAGGCCTGTCAACTTAGCGGGTCTCTTTTTATGCGTAGTATTTTTTAACTATGTCTGCGTTTACAGGTTGTGGGAAGTCTTCACCATCCCAGCTGATCTCACACATAGATGCCATGGTGGCCAATGCGACTGCCAACTGATTCTCTCTTCGTGGAATATGTCCAAAAGTAATCTCTTTGAAATGTGGGATCAAAGACAACACATGTTCTCTGTAAGGAATGAGATTATCATGCTTTGTATCCCAATATCCTTTAATCTGACTTACTACCAGAGCTGAATCTCCATACACCTCAAGGCACTGAATCTTCATATCAATAGCAACTTGCATACCCATGATACATGCCTCATACTCAGCCATGTTATTGGTACAATAGAAACAAAGTCTGGCAGTAATCGGGGTATGACAACCTTCAGGGGAACTAATCACAACACCAACACCATTACCATGTGCATTGGAGGCACCATCAAAAACCATAGTCCATCGGGATCCTTGTTCAGGTCCGTCATATTGTCCAGGTTCTTTGGTAACAGACATAATGTCTTCATCAGGGAACTCAAAATTCATTGACTGGTAATCACCTACTGCTTGATGAGCCCAATGATCAGCAACAACACTCCCCTTAATGGCCTTCTGAGTAGTATACTGTATATCATATTCCGTCAAGATCATTTGCCATCTTGCAATTCTTCCGGAGAGAGCAGGTTTCTCAAATATGTACTTGATTGGATCCATCTTCGAAATCAACAAGGTAGTATGGGTCAACATATACTGTCTTAGTCGGCGAGCAGCCCATGCCAAAGCGCAGCAAGTTTTCTCGAGCAGTGAGTATCTTGTTTCACAGTCGGTAAACTTTTTGCTAAGGTAGTATATTGCCTGCTCTTTTCGACCAGACTCGTCATGTTGCCCCAATACACACCCCATTGAGTTGTCTAATACTGTTAAATACATAATCAAGGGTCTTCCATCAACTGGTGGCATTAAAATTGGAGGTTCTAGCAAATATCTCTTGA
Organism: Lathyrus sativus; assembly: GCA_963859935.3. Taxonomy (NCBI): domain Eukaryota; kingdom Viridiplantae; phylum Streptophyta; class Magnoliopsida; order Fabales; family Fabaceae; genus Lathyrus; species Lathyrus sativus. Next base: position 265,437,808 of record OZ012739.1, on the reverse strand, counting down.
TTTCATCAAAGGCAGTCTGGCACTCATCATTCCATTCCATCACCTGATCTTTCTTCAACAACTTGAAGATTGGCTCACAGATGGTAGTTAATTGGGAAATAAATCTTGCAATGTAGTTCAATCGTCCCAAGAAACCTCTAACCTCCTTCTCAGTACGGGGAGCTGGCATCTCTCGTATAGCTTTCACTTTTGCAGGATCCACTTCAATACCTTTTCCACTGACAATGAAACCCAGGAGCTTTCCAGATCTAACTCCAAAAGTACACTTGTTTGGATTTAATCTCAACCTGTATTTCTTCAACCTCTCAAACAACTTGTGCAGATGATCAAGATGTTGTTCTTCATTCTGAGACCTGGCTATCATATCATCCACATATACCTCTATCTCATGATGAATCATATCATGAAACAAAGCCACCATAGCACGCTGATATGTTGCCCCTGCATTCTTCAAACCAAATGGCATTACCTTATAGCAAAAGGTGCCCCACTGTGTCACAAATGTAGTCTTCTCCATATCTTCAGGTGCCATCTTGATTTGATTGTAACCAGAGAAACCATCCATAAAAGAGAATACCTTATGCTGAGCAGTGTTGTCTACCAGAATATCAATATGAGGAAGTGGAAAGTCATCTTTAGGGCTAGCCTTGTTCAGATCTCTGTAGTCTACATACATACGTACCTTACCATCTTTCTTAGGAACTGGTACCACATTTGCAACCCACTGAGGATAAGAAGTTACGGCCAAGAACCCTGCATTGAATTGTTTCATTACCTCTGCTTTGATCTTTTCTGACATTTCAGGACGTATACGACGAACCTTCTTCTTCTTTGGACGACAATCTTCTTTCACTGGCAAACGGTGAACCACAATGTCTGTATCCAACCCTGGCATATCTTCATAAGACCAAGCAAAGATCTCCACATAGTCACGTAGCATCTGAATCAACCTGCTCTTGACACTGTCCTCTAAATCAGCCCCTATCTGGACCTCTTTTCTGTTTTCTTCAGTTCCCAGATTCACAACTTCGACTGGCTCTTCATGTGGCTGTATAGCTTTCTCTTCTTGTTGTAACAACCTAGCAAGCCCTACAGGTATTTCACAATCGTCCTCGTTTCCGTCTTCAGTTTGATAGATCGGATTCTCGAAATTGTAATTGGCAATAGTAGAACTGTTATCAACTGGATCCAGAGTGGATGAGGATCTGCATTTTAGTGACGTGGGTGTGTGTAAGAACACATAGCTGATAAAACAAAAATAAAAGAAAAAGAAAGACAAGGAACACAATATTTACGAAAACGAAACGTCCACTGATTTTATTGAATGCAGTATGCAAATGAAATGACAACCCGTAACAAGCACACCATTGTGCCCCGGGTAAGGCACATGGCTTGAAAGTTTTAATTGTTCCAGAAATTACAAATTTAAAAACATAACACAGTAATAGTATTTACTCCTGACTAAAGGAGATAGGGATAACATCTTCAGCTTTCCAATTATTGAGTCCAGCACCCACAGTAGGAAAAATCCATGCCTCCAAGTTGTAGTCTTCATCTTGATCTCCCACAGCATTGATAACCCCTTGATTGGTGATACGAACAGCACGGGCACGACGGACAGCCTTCTGGGACTCTTCTTCCACCACAGCTTTTGCATCATTGAGGGAGGCCATTGCCATTGTTGGAGGGTTTCTGATGACCACAGGAACCTTCTTCACAGCAGGAGGAGTCACACAATCCTTAACAGCCCAGGGAACCACTTCAAACGACTGACATGGAGTTTCAATGTATTCACCTTCTACTTCCAGATACTTGAAAGTGTTTACATGGCTGACAAAGTATTCTTCCTCTCCAAAGATAGTAACAACTTTTCCATTCACCGGATATCTCAACTTTTGATGTAATGTGGAGGTCACAGCACCTGCCCCATGGATCCAGGGACGACCAAGCAGACATGAGTACGAAGGACGAATATCCATCACATAGAATGTAGCAGTGAACACCTGAGAGCCAACCTTGATTGGAAGATCAATTTCCCCATGCACTACTCTTCTAGAACCATCAAAAGCCTTTACCACAATATTATTGGGCTTCAATACCGTATCTTCAGGACTCAACTTGTTCAGGACTTCCTTAGGCAACACATTCAGAGAGGAACCATTGTCTATCAGCACATGAGACAGGGTAGTGCCCCTGCATTCAATTGAAATATGCAAGGCCCTGTTATGATCCCTCTTGGCAGGGGTCAAGTCAGCATCAGAAAATCCTAACCCGTTGTCATAGGTCAGGTGAGCAACACAATTCTCAAACTGGTCCACAGAAATTGCACTGGGTACATGAGCCATCTTTAGAAACTTGATCAATGACTTGGCATGAGCCTCCGAACATAATAACAGGGAGAGCATAGAAATCTTTGAGGGAGTATGCCCCAGCTGATCAACAATATCATAATCACTCTTGCGAATGATTTTCAATACTTCTTCCATCTGCTTAGAGAGGTCATCAGCAGCTGGCACATCAGTAGATACAGGCTCAATAACAGGACCCTTGCCCCGAGCATCAGTGGTGGAAGTAACAGCAGGAGTAACTGCACTCTTAGAAGCAACTGGAGGAGAGAAGACTCTTCCACTACGGGTGATCTTGCTAGATCCAGCAATATTATCAATGTCAACAGGCATATCAGGTAAAGGCTCCTGCTTGACACCATGGATGTAAACATCAGACCCATAGTGCCAAGGCACAGCTTTGTCAGATGTATAAGGAATAGGACCAGGAGTGGTAATGATCAGAGGAGCTACTCTGGCTTCAGCAACAACTTTCACAGGCCTTTCAGCAGTAATCTTGATTGGGCCCTGATGAGTGATTTTAATGGGACCCTTTGAAGTGATTCTTAGTGGTACTTTGTCAACCATGTCAACCTCTTCAATCTTCTTACCCTGAGTCAGATGATCCACCATACTTTCTACAGATGCTGGTCTTCTTTCAAACACTATAGTATATTTATCCATGAGATGTTGAATCCCATATCTCAAAATGAAGCAACTATCCGGCTTATAGGTACAATATAGACAATCTTCATGACAACCTGGAAAGATCCCAGCTTGTACTAACCTCTTTTTGATAACAGACAATGGTGTGCTCAACTCCATAACTGAATAGACATGCAGATCTTCATCAATATCTTTATCAATGGCGTTGACAGTCTTCTCGTGATTTGGCATTGGAGCTGTAATCACATTTGGAGTACCTGGTGGATCAAACTCAATTTCTCCAGCATCAATCATATCCTGAATTTTGTTCTTCAAGACCCAGCAGTTATTAGTATCATGTCCTGGACAGTTTGAATGATATGCACATCGTGCATTGGGATTGTACTTGGAGAGGTAACATTGGGATTCTGAGGGGCCTCCCTCAGGGTAATAAGTTCAGCTTTCAACAAGTGTTGCAATGCCTGAGCCATTGACATGTTGATCTTCGTGAACTGTCTTCTAGCCCTCTGTTGGTTGCCTTGAGGCTGCTCTGTTGTTGCAGGAGTTGGATTTGAAATATGAACTGCACTAACAGACTGATGCCTTCTGTTACGATCAGGCTGACCATACACAGCATTAGATTCTCTCTTCCCAGTGGGAGGCTTCTTTGCAACACCTGATGAAGAAGTGCCCACTTGGATCTTACCACTCTTGATACCATTCTCTACTCGCTCTCCTGTCATGATCAACTTAGTGAAGTCAGATGATGAGCTTCCAATGAGATGACTGTAAAACGGACCATTCAGCGTACACATGAACATATCAACCAACTCCCTATCAGTCAAAGGGGGTTGAACTCTTCCAGCTAAGTCTCTCCACTTCTGAGCATACTCCTTAAAGCTTTCTTTGGCACCCATAGACATGCTTTGAAGCTGCATGCGAGTGGGGGCTAAGTCAGCATTGTATTGATACTGCTTGTAGAAAGCTTCAGCAAGGTCATTCCAATCTCTGATGTTGACACTCTCCAACTGATAATACCACTCTAGCTGAGCTCCAGATAAACTTTCTTGAAAGAAATGGATCCACAACTTTTTATCAGCAGTGTGGGGTTGAATTCTTCTGACATAAGACCTCAGATGCAATTTGGGACAAGAGACCCCATCATAGACAACAAATGTAGGAACTTTGAATCCAATGGGTATGACCACCCCAAATATCAAGCTCAAATCCTCAAAATCCAGCCCAGATGATTTCTGTAATTCCATAGCATCCATTCTATCCACCAGCATCTTGAATTTGTCTTCGTTAGGCTCATGGTAGTAGTTAGCCTCAGAATCAGAGTCCCCCATAGTGTTGTGGAGACTGCCTCTCTCCTGCTCAGATTCTTCAGATTCATAGTCTTCAACCTGTTCCTTGGTCCTGACAGGACCTTTGAACCTTCTTCCCATGTTGAGCAACCCAGCAGACCTTCTAGCTTTCTTAGTCTTCTTGGCCAGCAGTGTCTTCAATTCATCCTGCCCCTTGGATAGGTTCAGGATCAGCTCTTGGAACTGTGCATTCTGTGCCTGGAGATCCTTAACTGATTGTTCAAGAGCCATTGCTGAAATAAACAGCGAGAAGATGAGAAACCTGTGCACAATTATAAACCTGTGATGCAATGATATGGGAATGCATATGCAATGTTTTCAAGGACCGCAGGATTTAAATTTGCTTAAACAAACAAGAAAGTAACTTTTTATTAGTAATAACTTGTTTTGCCTTTTAGGCTTACAAAAAATGAAAACGAAATAAGTACAAAAGATGGGGTTTTAAGTCTCCCATGGACGTTTCCTCTTGGTGTTGAGGTATGAGTTGAGGTTTCGTTCCTCATGAAGTAGCTTTGTTAGCTCTAGGATCCTTGCTTGGCTTGCTTTGTAATGAGCCTCGAAAGTATCCCTTTGCTCTTTCAGTTGGATCCATGATCTCTGCAAGTCTTCCATATCAGTAGGCATGTCTGGGTGAAGGATGGTATAAGCTGTGTCTCCTTCAGCAACAGGTTCCATGGTAACTGGTAGGACGGCAGGATATGGCATCATGAGTGTCTGAGCACGAGATCGTACCCATCTGAGATAAGCCTCCATAGGAATAGTGTACTTAGGCTCCAGTGTCTTGCTGTCAATCCTGTTTACCTTTCCCCAAGCTCGGATGAATCTCTGACGGTAACCCTGAAGATCGTTGTCGTAGTCAAACACAATGCCCTGAATCAACATGTCATGTGGACCATCGCTCCGGGCGTAACCAAACTGTCGTAAAGCTAGAGATGGGTTGTAGGTGATGCCTCCTCTTATGCCTAGAAGTGGCACATTAGGAAACTCCCCACAACGGTCAATGATGGTGACATTCTCCATATATCTGGAGCACCAATGGATGTCTGAGTGAGAAAGTGACATGATCCTCTTGGACCATCTGAACCCTTGCTCATTCTTCATTACTGAGCGAGGAAGGTGAGAAATAAACCACCTAGAAAGTAAAGGTATGCAGCACATCAAAGTTCCTCTTGCCCTTGTAGTACGGGTGTGAAGAGAATGTAGGATGTCTCCAAGTAAGGTAGGCACTGGATTGTGACTCAGGAATATGTTGATGGCATGAACGTCTATGAACTGATCAGGATTGGGGAACAACACTAAGCCATAAATCAATAAGGCTAAGATCTCCTCAAAAGCATCGTAGCTCATAGCCTTCAAGAACATTTGAGCTTTATCCACTAATACCTTGGCAAGAATACCTTTAACTCCACTTCTCGTCTCTAGAACAATGTCAGACTTCTTTAGATGTAGAGCTGCAGCAATAACTTCTGGTTTAAGCTCCTTCTCTAAGCCTGTGAATGGCTTCTGGTCAAGAACAGGTATACCCAGAAGTTTAGAGAACTCCTCCATGGTTGGAACCAGCTGATAATCAGGAAATGTAAAGCAATGGTGCTTAGGGTCAAAGAACTGAAACAGCACACTCATCATGTCTTCACTGAACCCTGGAGTAACTAGATCCAATAAGTGACCATGTCTCTTGTTGAACTGGGAATGATCAGGCACTAGGGAAACCAACTCCTTGAGCTTAGCAGGTATCCCTACAAAGTTGATCCTGATGGTGTTTCTACGAGCAGAAGCCATGACCTGCAACAAAGAACAAAGATAAATCCTTTGGTCCTTGAAATGGTTAGGGAAAATGATATGCTTATGATGCATGATGATGTCATGATGTCATGCTCAATCACAAACATGTGGCACACACAAACAAGTCACACCATAGCCCTAGGTTTAAAGGCTTGCATGAGGTTCAAAGGCAAGTACCCTCCCCTGAAGTTAGATGGTTCATCCTGTCCTACAAAAGTAACCAGGTTCTAAGGGATCTCAATATCATTGATCCTTCACAAGGGTGGTTGTTCAGAAGGCAACTTACTTGCCAACCAAAACCCTCCAAGTTTAAGATCTCAATGAGCGTAGTATCGAGTGTCAACCAACTTCAGTCTGCACCAAAGCCGGTTACCTCACTACTTTCTAAAGGCCAAGATGAGTTAACTAGGGTTCTAAAAGTCAGTTAGTGCATTGACAACATATGGCAGCCTCAATATTATCCTCAACTTGACTTAAGGAATATAAGCACCAACCAAGAAGTCGCACTAACTATGGCCACCAGATCAACCGTATCGATATACGTCGTACAGTTTCCTTGGTCTATTGCCATTTACCTAAGGTACACTAGATCCGGGTTAGGACCTTTCACACATAAGAGCACCCCAACAATATAATAATAAAGCAAACAAGGCAAACAATTTAAAGTGATCTTAATTCCTAAGGGTACCCCTCTTAAATAGATCCCCAGCAGAGTCGCCAGTTCTGTAACACGGTGGGAGAACTGACTTTAAACAATGTTGCGGATAGCAAGAGTCGCCACCGACTTTTATTTTATCCATAAGGAAAGGTTATAAAAGAACAGGAAAGACCTTAGAGAATATTTTGGGTCCGGGGGGTAGGTTATGAAAAGGGAAGGTGTTAGCACCCTTTTCATCCATGGTTATCCATGGGCTCTTAGGTACTTAAGCTCACTTTTGAATTGTTTTGAAAGTGTAGTGTGTGAATAGCAAAAAATTTCAGAATAGTTTAATAATAATCCGTGTATGGATGTGAAAAAAACTTGTTTGAAAATTTTGTTGGAAATTTGTTTAAGTGTGAAAAAGTTTTGAAGTGAGCAAGCACCTAGGAGTAACCTACCCTAATGTTTAAAGGTCTTTCTTATTCTTTATTCTTTCCTTTAGTAAGACTATCCCTACTATAATGGAGTAGGTAGTCCTTACTTTGGATGTTAAGGGGTATGTGAGGGACAATTTGACTTTGAAGGCCATTGTGGGATGTAATAAGCACATATAAGGGACCATCATCATTTTTCGAAAGGGACTCGATTCGTAAAGGCAACCATAAGGGACTTTGATGATTTTTCTATTTGAGGGACTTGCTTTATACACCCCACTTAACCATTATTCGTAGGCAACTTGAGGGATATCCTTAGGAAGTGAGACGGCGATTAAAATCGACTTACGTGTGTGACGTGTTTATTTTAATTATCTTTATTTAAAAGTGATCTAAATTTATTTTAATATTACATACATGTTGTTACACTCCCTAATTACTAACCATAATAATAATTAAATAATTAAACAACTTTACATCCAAGAAACAATTACAAAATAATAAGCAAAATAATTAAATAGCAAAGATAAATAAAATATAAATAAGCAATAATAAATAATAAAGGGGGTTAATTCTAAGTTTACTCGGCAAGACATCGCATCTTGTGCCTACGTATCCTTACGGGAGTGGAATCAGAGTAATCGTAGTTCCCCTCAATAGGGAGGTTAGAAACTTCTTGACTGTGGTCAAGGTCTCAAGGGGAATAAACGCATCTTAAGGACACGCTTACGTGGAGTGTAGAAACTCCAAATCTCTACGTTGAAATGTTAAGTTGTAATTAGGGTTAAATTAGGGATTCCACGGCGGGAAACCCTAAAATGAGCGCGGCATCTCTTTGACCTAATGCTAAGGGTAAAATTGTAATTTTGCCTGCGGCGAGGCATTTGTGAAAATTAGGGTTTGTAGTTTGTAGTTTTGAGGATTTGAAATTGAATGTGTGAAGTTTTACGGACTATTGGCGCGGCGGCCAAACAGTTAGACCTAACCTTCGGATGTGTGCAATGTGACAGAAATAATAGTAAACGCGTGAGATAATTGAATCATGCAAACAGAGAGATAATGTCATAATTTAAACCATGCAAGCAGAAATTTAAAGGCAGAATTTAAAGAGCGATTGTTAAGTTCGCGAGGTTACATGAGAGGAGCAGATACAATATGATAATGAAATTTGAATTGAACAATAATAAAATAAAATAAATAACGGTTCTAGTTATTATTTTAAAAAAAAAGATTTTAGTTATTATTTTAAATTTATCTAAAAAAAAGTTTTTCTTAAAAATAATAGGTTTTCATATTAATTTGGAAAAGATGTTAATGTTATTTATTTTAAAAAACAGATTTTTATATTATAACAAATTTTAATAAATTAATGATAACAATAATAATAATAATGGTAATAATAATGATAATAATGATAATAATAATAAATAATGATAATAATAATAATAATAATAATAATAATAATAATAATAATAATAATAATAATAATAATAATAATAATAATAATAATAATAATAATAATAATAATAATAATAAAGCAATAATGAATTTTAAATGTGCCAAATAAACCAACAATGTTGCTAACGCAGAAATGCGCTCATCGCAACCAGATCTAAATCGGACGAAACAAAATTTATCGCAAAGAAAAAGAAATTAAGCAAAAGATAGTATTATTGCTCACACAAAAATGCGATCATCGCAACCAGATCGAACTAACACAAATGTCACGCGTCATGCACACAAATGTGCAAACATCGTATCGACATAATTCGATCAAAAATCTTATATATATAAACTCTAACAATTTAAAAATTATATATATATAAACGTAACAGTAATAGATAAAGAAAAAGAAATAACGGTAATAGATGAAGAAAAAGAAATAACGGTAAAAGATGAAGAAAAAGAAACAACAGTAATAGATGAAGGAAAAGAAATAACGGTAAAAGATGAAGAAAAAGAAACAACAGTAATAGATGAAGGAAAAGAAATAACGGTAAACGATGAAGAAAAAGAAACAATAGTAATGGATGAAGAAGAAAACTAAATAACGGCAAACGACACTCACTCCTCTTAGGTTTTTTTCATTCTCTCCTCCTTTTTCCAACAAGGCAACACATGTATATATAGGGAACAAATTAGGGTTAACACCAAATTGTCAATAATGTCCCTAAAGCCCATTTTAAAGCCCAAACTAAATAATTAGTTAAGAAAAAATAAAATTTAAATAATTTAAAATAATTAAAATAAACTTAAAATAAAAACTAATAATCCTATTGATTCCTAAAATAAAAAATATTATAAAAGGAACAAAATTTTTTTCAATATTTTTTATTTTATGATTTTTTGGATATTTTTATGAATAATTTAGAAAAAAGTGAAAAAAATAATATTTTAAAAAATGATTTAATTAAAATACGAAAATAATAATTAAATAATAATAAAAAACTATTTTTGTTATTTTTTTAATGAAAGATAGAAAAATTTAGAGTAAAAATAATAAAAAACAAAAAAAATGACAAAGGTGAGATTCGAACTCTCAACCTCTCACACTCATAACTCCTTACACATGTCCTCCTGCCAATTGTGCCATTTTTACTTTTTAGAAAAAAAATGCATGCCATATGATATTTACCTGCAAAAAGTCAAACGACTACACAAATTTGTTAGTAATTGATTAAATGCAATGAAATGCGACGACAAATCTTAGGGCAAAATTTGGGGTATTACAGTTATTATGATAATATTTCTCACCCAACCTCTCTTTGATGTTGGCAAAAAAAAATCATGAAGTTTGACTTTGGTTTGACCACAGTTGACCTCAGTTTGACCTTTTAACTGCATTGACTGCTTTTGACTTATCTGATCATCTGACTGAGCAAACTTTTGAGAAAAGTCTTGAAACTTGACATGGGGGTTCTTATACACATATAAGATGTTATGAAGCTCACTTGAAGTCTTGGAAGTCCATTTAGCCTGATTAAAGTCAAAACCCTAGTTTTGGATGCACTGCTTAGGAGGTGCATTGTCTGAGGGAATTGTCAACTCTTCTGACCAATTGTGAATTTTGTGAACCTTGTGAACCTTCTTGGAACACAAAGTCTTGTATTGTGATGGCAAATTTTGGGGTGCAACACACCCGAACTTGAGTGAACTTAAGATAGGATAGTGATATGTTCAAAGAGGCTTATAGGGGGTGGAATCCCGACCAAGCTGACTTGAAAATCACGCTCAATTGAGGCCCTCTCGAAAGTTGTATTGTTGAATGAGTTCTTAATCGTGAAAACATGCACTATATTTGATGTTGGAGCCTATGATATTGAGGACCGTAGTTACCTTAACCCCACTTTGGCCTTTATTAGGATGTAGTGCGGGGCTATGAGGGGGTGTTGCACCCTAAAATTTGACCAACATTTATTTACCCATCAAGTGTTTGAAGGTTGATACCTTTGTCAGAAAGCTTAAGAGGTCCTCAGAAGAATTGGTTGAAACCAAGATTGTGTGCTTCATAACTTGAGAGTTGTGGGTGCTCCTCAGATGATTCTGATACTATGAGGATAGACTTGAAGCCTTGAGAAAGTTTATGAGATGTCTTGAAAGCCATCATGAAGCCCAGAGAGGTCATTATGCAAGAATTCAGAAGATTCAACCATGACTGGTAGAATTAGGGTTTGACTGGGTCAACCCTAAGTCAACTAATGATTTGGAGAGGGTTGAGACCTAATCCAAGAGCCATGGGATCATGGAATGATGTATTGAGATACTATAAGGATGATTCCTAGACCAACTCATCATGATTGAGGAGTTTGAGAAGTTTTAAGCTAGGGTTTCTAAGGATTGACAGTGTAAAATCCCCTAGTTTGATCCCTATCTTCCAGGCAGTTTTAGCTCAAGATGTGATTGCCATCTCATCTTCCCCACAACATGAATGTTGTATAGCTTGTTCTTAGCTTTAATTTGAGTGGTAGAAGTCCTTGATAGGATTTGCAGAGCTCAAGTTATGGTTTTGGCAAATTACAGGTCATCTGAGGTATGTGAATCTGGGTCCTTGAAAGTCACCCAACTTGCAGACAACTTTTGCCCTAGTAGGATGATTCCTATAATCTCTTGGTCAACATGAATGTTGAAGAGAATCTTCTTAGATTTCTAGAGAGTACTAGAAGTCCTTGATAGGATTTGTAGAACTCAAGTTATGGCTTTGACAAGCCAAGGGCATTTTGGTCATTTGGAAGTTATAGGTCATTTCAAGCATATGGCCATATCTCCTACTTCCAAGCTTCAAATGGAAAAACCTTCAACATCAAAGTTTCTTAGAATGATGTTTTAAGGCTAGTAGGGTGGCCATGAGATGTTGAAAAGGCTCATAGCAAAAAGTGATAAAAATGACCTAAAAATGAGCCATAAGTTAATTCAAGTGAAATGGAAAATCCTAAAATCCAAGATATAAACCCTAACCATGTCATATGATAGGTCATTTTGACTCCAAAGGACATTTTAAGAACAATGGTTCAGCCACAATTTTGATTTGAGGCTTAAATTTTGGGGTTGCTTTGTAAAAGTCTTGCTTGCATAATGGGGTACCAAACCAAAACAAAGAAAAGCTTCATAAACAAGGTGTTTAAGCTTTGTATCTTGTCCAAAATACCACTTAAGGAGAAAATGAAGTTAATTACTCAAGTTATAGGGATTTTGTCATGATATATCACATGGTGGGAAGTGAAATGCAAGTTACCATATCATAGAAAATTCAAGTCCTTTCTAGATGATTCTAAGAGGTTCTAGATCTTTCTAAACATCTCTATATATTGAATGCAATCTCCATTGGTGAAAGATTGGTGATTGTTGATGTTAATGGTGGTAGAGAAAAGAGATTGAACCAAAATTCTCCATTTTGCAAATTGTATTGAAACTTCATTTTTCTCTTCATTACCCTTCCATTTCTTTCCACAAATCATCACTACAAACCTCCCTGAACATGTTCATGCTAGAGTAAGGTTCCATTGTTGAAGAATTGGAGCTTTCCAAATGAAGTTGCAAGAGAGCAAAAAGGATTGGATCTGAAGATACAAGCCATCTCCATTAAATCTTGTGCAAGCAGAGTATTGTTCATCACTTGAGGACCATTCTTGAGGATCTACAAGGCCTGATTCGAAGCTTTTCAACACCTACCATTGCAAGAGTCAAGGTAAGCAAAATCACTTCCACACTTTGATTTAGGCATGGCTAGGGTTAGTTCTTGTTGTGAAACTATTAGAGACCATTAGGTGATTCATTTGGATGAGTTTAAGGCCAATTGGTGAGGTTTCTTCCATGGTGGTTGATTCTTGATGGAGTTAGAATGGGTGATTTAATGGATGATAATGCACGATTTTTGGTTGGTTGTAATCAGCATGGCATGAGGATTAATTATGTATAAAGATTGTTGAGTTTTGTGATGGTCAAAAACTGAAGAAAGTTTGAGTGCATGATGTTGTACTGTTCGGGTAGGATGATAGAGAGAGTTTTAATGCAAACCAATGCTACAGTTGTATTCTACGTAAAATTCTAGTCAAAATTGGTTCTTGGATCATGGCATTTGGTGGAGTATTGAGGTCATACGAAGAAGATGAAGTTGGTGCATGGGAAGCTTGTATTTTCATGGTGTTTCTAAACCCTAATATCCAAAGGTTGAAGATGATGCATGGGCCGTACGATCACGCCAAGACCATTTGACCAAGGAGCCAATCGGATGGCCGAGATTTAAGCACGAAATTGGAAGAAGAAATCTGCAGCAAAACGCTGCGTTTGGGTTTAATGAATCATCATGGGCCTCACACGAATTGCTCTCCCCACCCCCGTTTCCAAAGCCCAATTGATTTTAACTACAATTCTATGCTATTCGCACCATTTTCTTTCTTTTTTTTGTTTCATTTAATTTGTTTTTTTCTGAATACCATGGGCCACGCGCGTACTGCTAGGCGCACCCCACCTCCTGGGCCCATCATAATAATCAACTGAATGATATTTCTTCTTGCACCCCTCATCAATTCTCATTTAATTTTTTCTCCAAATTTTATTAATCTTCAAAAATTCATAACAAAATGAAAAATGCATATTTTTTTAATGAGACTTTTTTTCCCATTTTCCATTTTCTGTCTAGAAAAATATAAAACCATAAAATAGCCATTTTATTTCATTTTTATATTTTTTGCACATTTATACTTTTAATTGCTTTTTTTAATTCTTTTAGTTGATGCAAGATTTTGTAGAATTTAATTAGGGTAGTTCCCTTAGGATTTTTAATTCAATCTTTTTAGGATAATTAGATTAATGGTTTAGGTTCCCCCTGATTTAATTTCATAATTTTGTGATAATTTTTAGGGTAGTTTTAATTAGGTAGCTTTAAGTAGTGTAGAATTTGATTAAAACTTTAGTATAGGTCAATAACAATTTTAGATTTAGGTTTTGTAGGGAAATTTAGCCTATGGGGAATATATGGGACTTAAGGGTAGTTATGTAGGGTCCCCTAGCATTTATATTAGGATTTAATAGAATAATATACTATTTTTGGTTGATTTTTTAATTGAATGATTGTTTGTGTGGCCTTTAGGGCAAGTTTTGTTTAGTTTGCTTTGCTTTGGAGTTTCCCTTTGGTTTGAGGAGCTTGGCATCTCATTGTGGAGCATGGTGGAGCATACTAGAAGATTGGAAGAGGCTTGGAGGAGCTTGAGGAGCTTGTTCTTCTTTTCTTTTTATTGTTTTAGGGTTAGGATTAGGGAGAGCTTAGATGTAGATAATTTCTTTCTCAAACATGGATAGTATTCTTCACATCCATTCCTCCCTGTGATTCAAAGTCCTTCCAGGGTATACACCTCTCTCCTTTGAAGGGATTAGTGTTATACCTAGGAGGTAGAAATTTTGAGGGAACCCTTCATTTGATATTGAACCCTTATAGGTCACCTTTGGTGATCAAATAAGCAGTTCAATATCCCCCAGCTTATCCAGTAGTGATTTTTCTCTGTTTGATTTGTCTAGAGAGCTGTCAGAGCCTGAGCATGAAGATGAAGACTTCATTGAAGATTGTTGAAGAGGATGAATCCCTGAGTAGTGCCATTCCAGCTGAAGCTTAAAGAGCATGAAGATCAAGTTGATACTTGAAGATCCCTGAAGATAGTGAAGCCTGAAGGTGGAGCTGATCAAAGAAGCTGAAGCTTAAGGGAGAAGATGAGTTGAAACTCATATTGTAGGGTTGAAACCTGGAAAGCAGTTGATGATTGAAGTCTGAAGACTGAGTTGCTGCTGGAGGAGCTGAGGCTTTCTTCTGTTTTTCTTTTCTGTATTGTGTGTTTTGTTTGATTTGTCTGTTGCATTAGACTAAGTCCATCTAGAATAAGTAGAATCTAGGAGCATGATTGCACTAGAGGTTGAGTTTCTCCCTCTGCTTGTATTGTTATTGTGTGGCTTTGCTTGCGGGTATTCGGTAGAGCCCAGCTCCCTTGCCCATGTGGTTTGTTTGCCTGATGGCATTTTCATTTCTTTTATCTGTATGATTGCAGTTTGCTGTTTATTGCTTGATAGCATGTTGTTTATATTTCAGTATGATTACTGTTATTTCATGACTGGCTTGAGGTTGAGACGAGCTTGTGGAGGCTGAAGCCCCACACACATTTCCTCCCTCACTTGCATTGCATGCATTTTACTATTAAGCTGATGCTTTGTCTGTTTGGTGTATCATTGACATGATCCCTTAGGACTCTCATTTCCTTTGATAAGGATTTGATGATAGACTTTTAGGTTGAAACCTATGCATGACAACTTCTAGGAGTTCCCTGTTCAAACCTCAACCATAGGATGAATCCATGGCATGATAACAGTAGGACTTGATAGTCTCCCTCCTAGTTGGGCCTGTTCTCTTCTCACCTCAAAACAGTTTAAGATACAGTAATCATGAATGATTTCTTTCGTACGTTACGAGCCTTAAGCTATCCGAGAAAGGATTGTGGGAGAGTTTCTTTTCCACAGTCTGGATGTTTAGTATGGTACCCCTTGGGTGACATGCGACGCATTCACTCTCAGGTCATAGTCTCTAGTGCGGTTGAAATCGCAAACACAATAAAAAACACTTCTTTCAAAACAGGAAATAAACCTTAGTTTCCCGAACTACGTGAGCTCTGATCTCTCATACCTGTTGAGAGTATGTAGGCACAAGATGGCGATGTCTTGGCGAGCTACCTTCCCCCATAACCCTTCGTAGGCCGAACTACGTTGACTCTGATTTCTCATTCTCTGATGAGAATACGTAGGCATAAAGTGCGACGCTTTGCCGAGTCATTTTTCTTTTCCTTTTCAGCCAGCCTTGATAGGTAGATAGAATAAAACCAACCCGTCCAAGTAAACTAACAAGTGTGGATCCCGTCGAGTACGACGGACGTGAGGGGTGCTAATACCTTCCCCTTGCGTAACCGACTCCCGAACCCAGACAATGGTTGCGACGACCTTGTCTTACCCTTTTTCGTCAGGTTTTTCCGATCGTTTCCTTTCCCGCTCTGAGGGATAAATAACGAAAGGTGGCGACTCTTCTGTCATGCCGGCACCTTATTTTCGCGAAAGCGACAGCTGGCGACTCTGCTGGGGATCGAACCCAGAATCTCTGGTTTTCTGGTTCCCTATGAGAGTCAATCCTACCGCTTATGTGTTTACCTGCTGGGTTGCGTTTATTTATCGCATTTTTACTTCTCGCACTTTATTTCCCGCATTTTATTTTCAGTATAATATAATTATTTGTGCTGTTGTGGAATGGGAGTTCTGATGAGTGAGAAGCCAGACCCAGGCTTGAGTGCACCATAGAATTAGAGTGGAAATTAGTGGGTGCGTGCTTGCTTTGCAGGCACTAGTGTCTCATGAAATCCACGCTCAGACGAGGTTCATCCGGTTGGCTTCACTTTCAACCCTTTGGGTTGAGACGGTTGCTGGTTTGGTGGATTGTCGACTCTGGGGACCGATCATTTGTGATTCAGCTAAGTGAGGCCTCTTCATGAGCTGGTGATGCCACACCTTCTGGGTATCGTATCACCCCTCTTGAAAGTCTGTGACGCTGATGAACGCATAGGATGTCGTACCTTGAGTCAGTTTAGGTCCATACCTGTGAGTGGGATTGGGTTCATTGCAGGAAACTTTGACCTTCAGACTACCTGGTTTTCTCGACAGTGAATCAGTTATATTGGTACCAGGGTTTCCCAGTTGCAGATTTGTCTGTTCTTGATGGAGCAGGTTTTGATCAGAGGGTCTTATCATCAGGTGTATGTCTGTTCTTGATAGAGCAGGTTTGATCAGAGTATTGTCATCAGTGGGTTGTTCTTGATAGAGCGGATTTCTGGGGTCTGAAGATCTCATCAGCAGATGTTGTTTGTTCTTGATAGAGCAGATTTTTGGGGTCTGAAGATCTCATCAGCAACTGTGTGTTTGTTCTTGATAGGGCAGATCTTTGATTTGGGGTTTGAAGACTTCATCAGCAGATATTTCTTGATCATACATCCGAGGTCCTTATTATCAGACATTTGTTCTCGACAGAGCAGAATTTTGATCTTATGTATATGGTCCTATCAGATGGTTGTTCTTAGCAGATCAGATCAGTGGTCTTACACCGGGGTTTTCTTCTCATCAGTGATTGTTGACACAAAATATCCACAGCGGCTATCCGGATATATTATTGCATGCCTGCATTTTGCATTAGTTTGCATGTTCATTTGCATTCCAGTAACGTGTGTCTGTGTTGCAGGTACCGTTTCCCCGATCCAGGATTTCTCGCCTCCTATTGTATTATTATGGCCTCTCTCAGGAAGACTGTTGCGTACAAGTTCCCGACCCCTGATGTGTCGAAGTTGATTGGTTTGATAGCTCTAGCAGGTGATTCTGTGAAGGATGGGTTCAGGAAGTCTTATGGCAGGTTGCTCAGTCTGGTTTGCAACCCTTCTACGTTCGAGCTGAATGGGTTACATGCTTTGTTGCAGTTCTATGACCCTCCACTGAGATGTTTCACTTTTCAGGACTTTGTTCTCGCGCCGACGCTGGAAGAATATGCTGATTTGCTGGGTGTGCCTATCAAAAGGCAGATGCCTTTTGTCCACATGGATGCTGAGCCTGATCTGGCTGGTTTAGCTTCTTCACTTCATTTGGACGCCTCAGAGTTAGTAGTGACTAGTTGGAACAAGGTTCCTGGGTTCTCCTTGCAGTTTCTGGTAGCTAAGGCTCAGCAGTGTGCTAAGGACAGATGTTGGGACGCGTTTAATGCCATCCTCGCTTTATGCATATATGGCATTATCCTGTTCCCTAACATGCCTGATTTCGTAGACTTTGATGCATTTCACATCTTTGCTTCAGGGAATCCAGTCCCTACTTTGATCGGAGATGTCTACCACTCAGTGCACTACAAGAATGAGAACCGGAGAGGGAAGAATGTCTCATGCTGTGTACCGTTGTTGTACAAATGGTTTGATAGTCATTTGCCCAAGAGGGGTTCTTTCGTCTTGTCTGCAGCCACAGCTGAGTGGCCGGAGCGTCTGATGGGTTTGTCTGCAGAAGATGTTGATTGGTTCGTTGACAGAGACAGGTTAGGCACTGAGGTGATCTTCAGTTGTAGTGGGTTTCCTAATGTACCTCTGATAGGTAGGAAGGGTTGCATCAACTACAATCCGTCGTTGCTAGTTCGTCAGTTCGCATATGCCTTGAGGACTCCGTCGAAGGAGGAAGAGGTACAGGAATCTCTGTACCTCACGGGTACTTTAGAGGGGGATTTGTTGTCCAAGCTTCAGCGTGCATGGAACAGTATCAGCAAGAGAGGAAAGCCTTTGTTGGGAAAGAGCAACAGTCAAGCCTACCCTCCTTATTCAGCTTGGATCAGAGCCAGAGCCAACGCTATAGGGATGCCATTTCCTTATACCAGACCAGAGAGTCCTCCACCAGTCGAAGAGCCTACTACTGTGTCCATTCATCAGCATAACCAGGTACTAGCTGAGCGGGATGAGCTGAAGCGGGCGAACGCAGAATTGGAGAAGGAGTTAGCTCAGCTTCGAAGTGAGAGGAACGAGGCCGTCCATGCTTTCAAAAAGCAAACAGAGTCGGTGAACCAACTGGGTACAGACTTGGCAAAGCAGATTGCTGATCGTGAACGCTTGGGTCAAGACTTCAGGGCTGTTAATGACGTATTAGCTACGAAGAAGCAGCATTTGGACGAGGCATATCGGAGGATATCTAAGTTCGACCAGCACTGGAAGGCTGCCCTGGCCACCAGGAAGGAGCGAGAGGACAAGCTGATGCTGCAGATCTCTAAGCTGGATGCCGAGGTGAAGGACAGTGAGCGAAGGTTTGATGAAGAAACTGCCCGCAGGTACGCCGCCGAAGGCCAACTCAATAAAGCCCTTGCCAACCTGAAGGAGCATAAGCTGATGTTCGAGTCTAAGAAGTGGAAACTGGAAGATTGCTTCGGCGAAGGAGCATGGGAAAGTTCAGTTCATGGACTTCAGTATACTATTGTGCAGAGGGAACTGCTCGTCGAGGGGTTGCTCACTTTGCCAGATCATCCGGAGACGAAGGAGTTATTAGCAGAGTATCGCGCCCGTGGCCGTGCTTGACTAGCTTGTATCCCTTTTGTTTTGATCTTTGTTGTATGCTGACCATCACCAGACTTGTTGGCTGAGGTCACGCCATTGATTTGTTTTGTACTCGCTGATGCTATGTACTGCCTTGATAGGCCTTTCCTTATATATATGAGATTGATGTTTCCATGATTGGGGCTCGGACTTCTTCTTCTTATTATTATCAGCACTGGCACTAAGGCACTAGGATCGGGGGAAATCTCCCAAGCACACAGACACACGCATGCATCTGCATGAAGCATCTGCATGGCGTACATTTTGTAGTTTTTCCTAACCTTTAATGTTTGCAGGTTTTTCAGGTTCGTAGGTTCTAAGTTGTTTCCGGTCTCCAGGATTGATCAGAGACTCATTCACCGTTATTCAACTCGAGCTAATCAGACAAGGATCATGGATCAAGTGCAGTCAGATGTTCAAGAGCTCCGTGAACGGATGGATCGTTTTATGGAACTGATGCAGGTAGTCGCTAATGGTCAGGACCAGCTCCGGACTTTGGTTCAACCTTTGATCTCCAGGGTTGATAGTAACGGCATACTTCATGGCGGGGCTGTGCCTACTCCTCCTCCAGTTGATACTCCGCAAAATGTTGTTCCTGTTGCCGGGGGCAACGGCAGTGCTAATGGAAATGTGATGGCCAATATCGGACTCAATGCGACGGGCGTCGGCAATGGTAGTCTGGGAGCTAATGTCAACATCGGGCCGGTCAACGACAATGCTGGCGTCGGAAATCTGTTGGTGCCTCAACCGTGGCTTGAGGATCATCATGATGATGTGTTTTCTCAAAGAGGTGCGGAAGCAGAGTTGAATGCTGAAGCACGGCTCAGGTTTAAAGCACTAGAAGACAAAATGAGAGATATTGAGAATCAGAATGCATTGGGCGTTGATATGTACAAGCTGGGGTTAATTGTTGATTTCAAGGTACCGCCTAAGTTCAAGGTGCCTGTCTTTGAGAAGTATAAGGGTACTACTTACCCTCGTGTCCACCTTCGATCTTATTATAGGAAGATGTCTGCCTATTCCGACGATGAGAAGTTGCTGATGCACTTCTTCCAAGATAGCCTTTCTGGTCCGTCCCTCGAGTGGTACATGGGCTTGGAGCCCACTACCGTGCGCACCTGGAAAGATCTCGCTGAAGCGTTTGTCCTCCATTATCAGTACAATAGCGACTTGGCCCCAAACCGAGTTCAGCTCCAGAACCTCTCGCAGAGAAATAATGAAGGCTTTAAGGAGTACGCCCAGCGGTGTCGTGAGTTGGCTGCTCGGGTTCAACCGCTGATGGTTGAGCGCGAGCTCGTGCAGATGTTTGTTGCTACCCTCCCGGGAATCTACTATGAAAAGTTAGTCAGTGGCATGTCTGGGACGTTCTCAGCTCTCATCACCATGGGCGAGCACGTCGAGAATGGTATTAAGATCGGAAAAATTCAAGGTGAATCATCCTCAGCTGGAGGAGGTGGAAAGAAACCTTACGCTGGTAAGCGTCGAGAAGGGGATGCGAGCGCTGTCACCAACGCTCGGAGAAAGGGCAAGGGCCCTCAGCAGCAGATAGCCAGTATAAATATCCCAGCAGCTCCGCAACCGCAGCAGCAGCAGCTGCAGCAACAGAATCAACAGGGATATAGAAAATACCAGAATCGGGCTCCTTTGACAAACCGTCAGTTCGAAGCACCACCTATGTCGTATGCGCAACTCTTGCAGACTTTGCTTCAGCTTCAGTTAGTTCAGAAGAGGACGATGGCTCCCTTGACAGGGGCACCACCACCAGGGTATGACACAAATGCCACTTGCGATTTCCATACAGGGGCACCAGGCCATACGATCGAGAACTGCAAAGCCTTTAAGCACAAGGTGCAGGACCTGGTAGATGCCAAGATTATTAACTTTTCCGATAATGTGCCCAATGTCACCAAAAACCCTATGCCTCATCATAGGGGAGGCGGAGTGAACGCCATTATCGAAGAGGAGAGTGGAGATCTGTTGACTGATGTCAAAGACCTCAAGACGCCGCTTAGTTTCGTCAAAGCTAAGTTGTTGAAGAAAGGGTTCTTTCCAGGATGCGGAAAGTTATGCATGGACTGTGCTACACATTCTGATGGGTGTGAGCAGTTGGTAGAAGGCATCCAAAGTCTGATGTCCGAGGGTATTTTGCAGTTCAGTCGAAGAGCTAAAAGTGTAGCAGGAGAGGTAGTGTTGAAGCAGGCCGATGAAGTCGCCACCATCACCATTCCTCGTCAACCTATTACTATTTCTGCGCCCCGACCGCCTACAATCACTATTACCAGAGCTGGGTCAATCCCATTCGAGAGCACTAACGCCATTCCGTGGCATTATGGCGCCGAGGTCTATTGCAATGGTCAGAAGTTAGAGTTGGAGCCGTATGGGTCGACTATGCAGAATCTCGCAGGAGTCAATGGTATTACTCGAAGCGGAAGAGTGTTTGCACCGACAGAGGGTGTAGCAGAGAAAGTGGTCAGAGCTGAAGCTGCTGATAAGGGTAAAAGCAAAGCCGTTGAAGAGGTCCCTTGTGGGGAAGAGAAGGATTTGCTAGTCAAAGATGCCGAAGAATTCATGCGGTTAATCAAGAAGAGCGACTACAAGATTGTAGACCATCTTCATCAAACTCCGTCAAAGATTTCTATTCTCAACCTGTTGCTGTGTTCTGAAGCGCACCGCAACGCGTTACTAAAGGTATTGAATGATGCCTACGTACCGCAAGAGATATCCGTGAATCAGCTAAAAGAGGTGGTAGCCCATGTTAATGCTGGCAACGGGCTAGGTTTCACAGATTTAGAGCTGACTCCTAAAGGGAGAGATCACAACAGCGCCTTGCACATCTCGATAGAGTGCAGAGGCACAATCATGTCGCATGTCCTGGTGGACACGGGTTCGTTGCTTAATGTGCTTCCGAAGAAGGCATTAATGAAGTTGGACACTCGTGGATTGCTTTGCACGCCCAGTGATCTGGTGGTGAAAGCATATGACTGAACTAAGCGCCACGTTTTCGGAGAGTTGACCCTGCCGATTCAAGTTGGTCCGAAAACGTTTGACATGGTTTTTTATATCATGGATATCATGCCCGCCTACAGTTGCCTCTTAGGTCGGCCATGGATCCACGCTGCTGGTGCCGTGACGTCCACGCTGCATCAAAAGCTCAAATATGTGTCGGGGGAAGCATAGTAACCGTCTGTGGTGAGGAGGACATTATGGTGAGCCACTTGTCATCCTTTAAGTATGTTGAAATGGATGGCGAAATCCATGAAACTCTCTGCCAAGCATTTGAAGCCGTCAAGGTGAAAGAGGTAGCTCCTGTCGTCACAGAGAAGCAAGAGATGAATCTCTCCTCATTCAAAGAAGCTCGGGCCGTCGTCGAAGCCAGTTCCACCCCAGGCTGGGGGCATATTTTGGAGATACTGATCAAGCAGGATAAGTTTGGATTGGGGTATTCTCCTGAAGCTGAAGCTTCATCTTCTTCGTCTAGCAGCACGTTGTTGCACCCCAAAATTTGACCAACATTTATTTACCCCTCAAGTGTTTGAAAGTTGATACCTTCATCAGAAAGTTCAAGAGATCCTCAGAGGAATTGGTTGAAACCAAGGTTGTGTGTCTCATGACTTGAGAGTTGTGGGAGCTCCTCAGATGATTCTGAGACTTTGAGAATGGACTTGAAGCTTTGAGAAAACTTATGAGATGTCTTGAAAGCCATCATGAATCCCAGAGAGGTCATTGAGCAAGAATTCAGAAGATTCAACCATGAATGGTAGAATTAGGGTTTTGACTGGGTCAATCCTAGATCAGCTGAAGATTTGGAGAAGGTTTAGCCCTAATCCAAGGGCCATGAGATCATGGAATGATGTATGGAGATGTTATAAAGATGATTCCTAGACCAACTCATCATGATTGAGGAGTTTGAGAAGTTTTGAGTTAGGGTTTCCAGGGATTGTCAGTGTAAAATCCCCTAGTTTGATCCCTATCTTCCAGGCAGTTTTAGCTCAAGTTGTGATTGATATCTCATCTTCCCAACAACATGAATGTTGTATATCTTGTTCTTAGCTTTAATTTGAGTGGTAGAAGTCCTTGATAGGAGTTGCAGAGCTCAAGTTATGGTTTTGACAAATTACAGGTCAGCTGATGTGTGTGAATCTGGGTCCTTGAAAGTCACCCAACTTGCAGACAACTTTTGCCCTAGTAGGATGATTCCTATGATCTCTTGGTCAACATGAATGTTGAAGAGCATCTTCTTAGATTTCTAGAGAGTACTATAAGTCCTTGATAGGATTTGTAGAACTCAACTTATGGGTTGAACAACACAGGGGTATTTTGGTCATTTGGTGATTATAGGTCATTTTAAGCAAAGGCCATATCTCCTATTTCCAAGCCTCAAATGGAAAAACTCAAAACATCAAAGTTGTTCAAAATGGGATTTTAAGTATGTATAGAATCCCCTAGAATTTTACTAGAATATTGTATAGTATTTTAGTATTTTTAATTGATTTTTGAATGTATGGTTAGTATGTGTGTTGCTTAAAGGCATAGTTTGTATTGTTATGCTTGCTTTTCTTCTCCTTTGAGTGTGTGAGCCTTGAAGATTGAGTTGAAGACCTTGTGGATCATCATTGGAGCTTTGAATACCTTGAAGAGGAGTTTAGTTTTAGCTTTTGGTTTGTTTATAGGATCATAAGTGCATAGGTAGGGCTTTAGATAGAATAATTCCATTCAATAAACAAGGAGTGTCTTGTTCACCTCCTTCTTTCTCTATGACATAAAGTCCCTTAAGGGTATTCACCTCTCTCCTTTGGAGGGATTAGTGACCTTGCCCTATGAGGTAGAACTTTGAGAGAGCCTTCCTTTTTGATGTTAAGTCCTTAATGGCATCCTTTGGAAGTCAGTGAGCACTCTAACATCCTCCCCTCATCTTGTTGACTGGGTCCTGCTTGATGGAGCATTTGGGTTGTTGAAGATAGCAATGAAGATGATAAAAGATTTGATTGAAGATCCAAAAGCCATTGAAGATAGAAGCTGAAGCTTTGAAGAGGATGATTCCTTGGAGATTGTTGAAGTCTGAAGACTTTGTGAAGATCAAGTTGGTACCTGAATATCCCTGCAGATAGTGAAGCCTGAAGATGGAGCTGATCAAAGAAGCTGGAGCTTAAGGGAGAAGATGAGTTGATACTCATGTTGTAGGGTTGATACCTGGAAAGCAATTGATTATCTGAAGTCTGAAGACTGAGTTACTGCTGGAGGAGCTGAGGCTTTCTTCTGTTTTTCTTTTCTGTATTGTTTGTTTTGTTTGATTTGCCTGTTGCATTAGATTAAGTCCATCTAGAATAAGTTCAGGCTAAGAGCATGATTGCATTAGAGGTTGAGTTGCTCCCTCTTCTTGTATTGTTACTGCGTGGCTTTGCTTGCGGGTATTCGGTAGAGCCCAGCTCCCTTGCCCATGTGGTGTGTTTGCCTGATGGCATTTCATTTCATTCCTTCTGTATGATTGCAGTTTACTGTTTATTGCTTGATAGCATGTTGTTTATTTTTCAGTATGATTACTGTTATTTCATGACTGGCTTGAGGTTGAGACGGGCTTGTGGAGGCTGAAGCCCCACACACATTTCCTCCCTCACTTGCATTGCATGCATTTTACCGTTAAGCTGATGCTTTGTCTGTTTTGGTGTATCATTGACATGATCCCTTAGGACTCTCATTTCCTTTGATAAGGACTTGATGATAGACTTTTAGGTTGAAACCTATGCATGACAACATCTAGGAGTTCCCTGTTCAAACCTCAACCATAGGATGAATCCATGGCATGACAATAGTAGGACTTGATAGTCTCCCTCCTAGTTGGGCCTGTTCTCTTCTCATCTCAAAACAGTTTAAGATATAGTAATCATGAATGATTTCTTTCGTACGTTACGAGCCTTAAGCTATCTGAGAGAGGATTGTGGGAGAGTTTCTTTTCCACAGTCTGGATGTTTAGTATGGTACCCTTTGGGTGACATGCGACGCATTCGCTCTCAGGTCATAGTCTCTAGTGCGGTTGAAATCGCAAACACAATAAAAAACACTTCTTTCGTAAACAGGAAATAAGTCGTAGTTTCCCGAACTACGTGAGCTCTGATCTGTCATACCTGTGTGGAAGTACGTAGGCATAGGATGCGACGTCCTAGCGAGCAACCTTCAACCTTTCCCCCATAACCCGCCGTAGGCCGAACTACGTTGACTCTGATTTCTCATTCTCTGATGAGAATACGTAGGTATAAAGTGCGACGCTTTGCCGAGTCATTTTTCTTTTCCTTTTCAGCCAGCCTTGATAGGTAGATAGAATAAAACCAACCCGTCCAAGTAAACAAACAAGCAAGGATCCCGTCGAGTACGACGGACGTGAGGGGTGCTAATACCTTCCCCTTGCGTAACCGACTCCCGAACCCAGACAATGGTTGCGATGACCTTGTCTTACCCTTTTTCGTCAGGTTTTTCCGATCGTTTCCTTTCCCGCTCTGAGGGATAAATAACGAAAGGTGGCGACTCTTCTGTTGTGCTGGCACCTTATTTTCGCGCAAGCGACAGCTGGCGACTCTGCTGGGGACTTGATAGTTTCCTAGGGATCCAACGTCCCGAAAGCGAGTCAGTTTTGGGATCCAACGTCCCTTAAGAGAGTCAATCCTACCGCTTGTGTGTTTACTTGTTGGGTTGCGTTTATTTATCGCATTTTTACTTCTCGCACTTTATTTCCCGCCTTGTATTTTCAGTATAATATGATTATTTGTGCTGTTGTGGGATGGGAGTTCTGATGAGTGAGAAGCCAGACCCAGGCTTGAGTGCACCATAGACTTAGAGTGGAAATTAGTGGGCGCGTGCTTGCTTTGCAGGCACTAGTGTCTCATGAAATCCACACTCAGACGAGGTTCATCCGGTTGGATTCACTTTCAACCCTTTGGGTTGAGACGATTGCTGGTTTGGTGGATTGTCGACTCTGGGGACCGATCATTTGTGATTCAGCTAAGTGAGGCCTCTTCAAGGCTTGATGATGCCACTCCTTCTGGGAATCGTATCATCAGTTTTGAAAGTCTGTGACGCTGATGAACGCATAGGATGCCGTACCTTGAGTCAGTTTAGGTCCATACCTGTGAGTGGGATTGGGTTCATTGCAGGAAACTTAGACCTTCAGACTACCTGGTTTTCTTGACAGTGGATCAGTTATGTTGGTATCAGGGTTCTCAGTTGCAGACTCGTCGGTTCTTGATAGAGCAGGTTTTGATCAGAGGATTTTATCATCAGATGTATGTCTGTTCTTGATAGAGCAGGTTTTGATCAGAGTACTGTCATCAGTGGTTTGTTCTTGATAGGACAGATTTTGAGTGGGGTCTGAAGATCTCATCGGCAGATGTTATTTGTTCTTGATAGGATAGTTTTTGAGTGGGGTCTGAAGATCTCATCAGCAGCTGTGTATTTGTTCTTGATAGGGCAGATTTTGATTTGGTGTCTGAAGACTTCATCAGCAGATGTTTCTTGATCATGCATCTGGGGTCCTTATTGTCAGCCATTTGTTCCTGACAGAGCGGAATTTTGATCTCGGTCCTATCAGATGGTTATTCTTAGCAGATCAGATTAGTGGTCTTACACCGGGGTTTTCTTCTCATCAGTGATTGTTGATACAGAATCTCCACAGCGGCTATCCGGATATATTATTGCATGCCTGCATTTTGCATTAGTTTGCATGTTCATTTGCATTCCATTAACGTGTGTCTGTGTTGCAGGTACCGTTTCCCCGATCCAGGATTTCCCGCCTCCTACTTTATTACTATGGCCTCTCTCAGGAAGACTGTTGCGTACAAGTTCCCGACCCCTGATGTGTCGAAGTTGACTGGGTTGATAGCTCTGGCAAGTGATTCTGTGAAGGATAGGTTCAGGAAGTCTTATGGCAGGTTGCTCAGTCTGGTTTGCAAACCTTCTACGTCCGAGTTGAATGGGTTACATGCTCTTCTGCAGTTCTATGACCCTCCTCTGAGGTGTTTCACTTTTCAGGACTTCGTTCTCGCGCCGACGCTGGAAGAGTATGCTGATATGCTGGGTGTGCCTATCAAAAGGCAGATGCCTTTTGTCCACATGGATGCTGAGCCTGATCTGGCTGGTTTAGCTTCTTCACTCCATTTGAGCACCTCTGAGTTAGTGGTGACGAGTTGGAACAAGGTTCCTGGGTTCTCTTTGCAGTTTCTGGTAGCTAAGGCTCAGCAGTGTGCTAAGGACAAATGTTGGGACGCATTCAATGCCATCCTTGCTTTATGCATATACGACATTATCCCATTCCCCAACATGCCTGATTTCGTGGACTTTGATGCATTCCACATCTTCGCCTCAGGGAATCCGGTCCCTACTCTGATCGGAGACGTCTATCACTCAGTGCATTACAAGAATGAGAACCGGAGAGGGAAGAATGTCTCATGCTGCGTACCGTTGTTGTACAAATGGTTTGATAGTCATTTGCCCAAGAGGGGTTCTTTCGTCTCATCTGCAGCCACAGTTGAGTGGCCTGAGCGTCTGATGAGTTTGTCTGCAGAAGATATTGATTGGTTCGTTGACAGAGACAGGTTAGGCACCGAGGTTATCTTCAGTTGTAGTGGGTTTCCTAATGTACCTCTGATAGGTAGGAAGGGTTGCATCAACTACAATCCGTCGTTGCTAGTTCGTCAGTTCGCATATGCTTTGAGGACTCCACCGAAGGAGGAAGAGGTACAGGAATCTCTGTACCTCACGGGTACTCTAGAGGGGGATTTGTTGTCCAAGCTTCAGCGTGCGTGGAACAGTATCAGCAAGAGGGGAAAGCCTTTGTTGGGAAAGAGCAACAGTCAAGCCTACCCTCCCTATTCAACTTGGATCAGAGCCAGAGCCAACGCTATAGGGATGCCATTTCCTCATGCCAGACCAGAGAGTCCTCCACCAGTCGAAGAGCCTACCACTGTGTCCATTCATCAGCACAACCAGGTATTAGCCGAGCAGGATGAACTGAAGCGAGCGAATGCAGAGTTAGAAAAGGAGTTAGCTCAGCTTTGAAGTGAACGGAACGAAGCCGTGCATGCTCTCAAAAAGCAAACAGAGTCGGTGAGCCAACTGGGTGCAGACTTGGCAAAGCAAATTGCTGATCGGGAACGCTTGGGTCAAGACTTCAGGGCTGCTAATGATGTACTAGCTACGAAGAAGCAGCATCTGGAGGAGGCATATCGGAGGATATCTAAGTTCGACCCGCATTGGAAGACCTCCCTGGCCACCAGGAAGGAGCGAGAGGACAAGCTGACGCTGCAGATCTCTAAGCTGGAAGCCGAAGTAAAGGACAGTGAGCGGAGGTTTGATGAAGAGACCACCCGCAGATACGCCACCGAAAGCCGTCTCAACAAAGCTCTTGCTAACCTGAGGGAGCATAAGCTGATGTTTGAGTCTAAGAAGCGGAAACTGGAGGATTGCTTTGGCGAAGGAGCTTGGGAGAGTTCAGTTCAGGGGCTCCAGCATACCATCCTGCAGAGGGAACTACTCGTCGAGGGGTTGCTCACTTTGCCAGATCATCCAGAGACGAAGGAGTTATTAGCAGAGTATCGCGCCCGTGGCCGTACTTGACTAGTTGTATTCCTGTTGTTTTGATCTTTGATGTATGCTGACCATCACCAGACTTGTTGGCTGAGGTCATGCTGTTGATTTGTTTTGTACTCGCTGATATTGTGTACTGCCTTGACAGGCCTTTCCATATATATATGAGATTGATGTTTCAATGATTGGGCTCGGATTTCTTCGTCTTCTTATTATTATCAGCACTGGCACTAAGGCACTAGGACCGAGGGAAAACCTTCCACGCACACAGACACACGCATGCATCTGCATGAAGCATATTTGCATGGCGTACATTTTGTTATTTTTCCTAACCTTTAATGTTGACAGGTTTTTCAGGTTCGCAGGTTCCGAGCTGTCTCCGGTCTCCAGGATTGATCAAAGACTCATCCACCGCTACTCAACTCGCGCTAATTAGACAAGGATCATGGACCAGGTGCAGTCAGATGTTCAAGAGCTCCGTGAACGGATGGATCGTTTTATGGAACTGATGCAAGTGGTCGCTAATGGTCAGGACCAGCTTCGTACTTTGGTTCAACCCTTGATCTCCAGGGTTGATAGTAATGGCATACTTCATGGAGGGGTTGTGCCTACTCCTCCTCTAGTGGATGCTCCACAGAATGTTGTTCCTGTTGCCGGGGGCAAAGGCAGTGCTAACGGTAATCTGATGACTAATATCGGACTCAATGCGGCAGGCGTCGGCAATGGTAGTCTGGGAGCCAATGTTAACATAGGGTCGGTCAACGGCAATGCTGGTGTCGGAAATCTGTTGGTGCCTCAACCGTGGCTTGAGGACCATCAGGATGACGTATTTTCTCAAAGGGGTGTAGAAGCAGAGTTGAATGCTGAAGCTCGACTCAGGTTCAAAGCGTTGGAAGACAAAATGAGAGACATTGAAAATCAGAATACATTGGGCGTTGATATGTCCAAACTCGGGTTAATTACTGATTTCAAGGTACCTCATAAGTTCAAGGTGCCTGTCTTTGAGAAGTATAAGGGTACTACTTGCCCCCGGGTCCACCTTCGATCTTATTACAGAAAGATGTCCGCCTATTTTGACGATGAGAAGTTGCTGATGCACTTCTTCCAAGATAGTCTTTCTGGTCCATCACTCGAGTGGTATATGGGCCTGGAGCCTGCTACTGTGCGTACCTGGAAAGACCTCGCAGAAGCGTTTGTCCTCCACTATCAGTACAACAGCGACTTGGCCCCCAACCGAGTTCAGCTCCAGA
Organism: Lathyrus sativus; assembly: GCA_963859935.3. Lineage (NCBI taxonomy): Eukaryota > Viridiplantae > Streptophyta > Magnoliopsida > Fabales > Fabaceae > Lathyrus > Lathyrus sativus. The sequence goes on along the minus strand of OZ012739.1, from coordinate 265,408,166 downwards.
ATCTCTCACAGCGGAACAATGAAAGCTTTAAAGAATACGCCCAGCGGTGGCGTGAATTGGCTGCTCGGGTTCAACCGCCGATGGTTAAGCGCGAGCTAGTGCAAATGTTCGTGGCTACCCTTCCTGGAATCTACTATGAAAAGCTGGTCAGTGGCATGTCTGGAACATTCTCGGCTCTCATCACCTTGGGCGAGCATGTTGATAACGGTATAAAGATTGGAAAAATTCAAGGCGAATCATCCTCAGCTGGAGGAGGTAGTAAAAAACCTTACGCTGGCAAGCGTCGAGAGGGAGATGCCAGTGCTGTCACTAATGCTCGGAGAAGGGGCAAGGGCCCTCAACAGCAGATTGCTAGCATAAATATCCCGGCAGCTCCTCCTCCGCAACAGCAGCAACAACCGCAGCAACAGAGTCAGCAGGGGTACAGGAAATATCAGAATCGGGCTCCTTTGGCAAGCCGTCATTTTGAAGCTCCACCTATGTCGTATGCGCAGCTTCTGCAAACTTTGCTGCAGCTTCAGTTAGTTCAAAAGAGGACGTTGGCTCCCTTAACAGGGGCACCACCACCGGGGTATGACGCAAATGCTACTTGTGATTTCCATACTGGGGCACCAGGCCATATGATTGAGAACTGTAAAGCTTTTAAGCACAAAGTGCAGGACTTGGTGGACGCCAAGGTCATTAACTTTTCTGATAGCGTGCCCAACGTTACCAAAAACCCTATGCCTCATCATAGGGGAGGCGGAGTGAACGCCGTTATCACCGAGGAGAGTGCAGACTTGCTGACTGATGTCAAAGACTTGAAGACGCCGCTTAGTTTTGTCAAGGCTAAGTTGCTGAAGAAGGGCTTCTTTCCTGGATGCGGAGAGTTATGTATGGCTTGTGCTACACTTCCTGATGGGTGTGAGCAGCTGGTAGAAGGTATCCAAAGTCTGATGTCTGAGGGTATTTTGCAGTTCAGCCGAAGCGTTGAGAGTGTATCAGGGGAGGTCGTGCTGAAGCAGGCAGATGAAGTTGCCACCATTACCATTCCCCGTCGACCTATTACTATTTCTGCGCCCCGACCGCCTACAATCACTATCACCAGGGCCGGGCCAATCCCATGCGAGAACACTAATGCTGTTCCATGGCATTATGGCGCTGAGGTCTATTGCAATGGTCAGAAGTTAGAGCTGGAGCCGTACGGGTCGATTGTGCAAAATCTCACTGGGGTCAGTGGTATTACTCGAAGCGGTAGAGTGTTTGCGCCAGCAGAGGTTGCAGCAAAGAAAGTAGTCCGAGCTGACGCTGTGGATAAGGGTAAAAGCAAAGCCGTTGAAGAGGTCCCTTCTGGGGCAGAGAAGGATTTGCTAGTTAAGGATGCTGAAGAGTTCATGCGGTTAATCAAGAAAAGCGACTACAAGATTGTAGATCATCTTCATCAGACTCCGTCAAAGATCTCTATTCTTAACTTGTTGCTGTGTTCTGAAGCGCACCGCAACGCGTTACTGAAGGTATTGAACGCTGCCTACGTGCCGCAGGAGATATCAGTAAATCAGCTAGAAGAGGTGGTAGCCCATATTAATGCTGGCAATGGACTAGGTTTCACAGATTTAGAGCTGACGCCTAAAGGGAGAGATCACAACAGCGCCTTGCACGTCTCGATAGAGTGCAGAGGCACAATCATATCGCATGTCCTGGTGGATACGGGTTCGTCGCTTAATGTGCTTCCGAAGAAGGCACTGATGAAGTTAGACACTCGTGGATTGCTTTGCACGCCCAGTGATCTGGTAGTAAAAGCCTTTGACAGAACTAAGTGCCACGTTTTCGGAGAATTGACCTTGCCGATTCAAGTTGGTCCGGAGACGTTTGATACGGTTTTCTATATCATGGATATAATGCCTGCCTACAGTTGCCTCTTAGGTCGGCCATGGATCCATGATGCTGGTGTCGTGACGTCCACGCTGCATCAAAAGCTCAAATATGCTGTCGGGGGAAGCATAGTGACCGTCTGTGGTGAGGAGGACATCATGGTGAGCCATTTGTCATCCTTTAAATATGTTGAAATGGATGGCGAGATCCATGAAACTCTCTGCCAAGCATTTGAAACCGTCAAGGTGAAAGAGGTAGCTCCTGTCGTCGCCGAGAAGCAAGAGATGAATCTCTCCTCATTCAAAGAAGCTTGGGCCGTCGTCGAAGCCGGTTCCACTCCAGGCTGGGGGCATGTGTTGGAGGTACCGATCAAGCAGGATAAGTTTGGATTGGGGTATTCTCCTGAATCTGAAGCTTCATCTTCTTCGTCTTTGTCTCGTGGGAAGGGGCCGATCCTATTCACCAAGGGCGGAGTGATTTTTGAAAGCATCAACGCAGCGTCTGAGGACAGCGGGGATAGCGATTGTGATCTTGACGCCTGGATTCAGCCAAGCAAGTCGGGCGAGCGCCTCAACAATTGGACCATCAAGGAGATTATCTAGCTGACAAGTGAAGAGTAATGATTTGCTTTTTACAATCTTTGTACAACCCTATGTCCTGCCCGGGGCATAGTGGTTTTATTGTCAGGGCCTTGTTGGATTATGTACATGCATTTTGTTAATAAATAAAAGGCGTTTTCTTCGTACTCAAATATTGTGTTCTCTGTTATTCCTGTTTTATGTTTATTTTGAAAAACAGCAAAATGGCAACGGGGTTTGTGCTAACCTGCATATTCTTGCTTTAAACTTAACCCTTGTTATTGCAGGATCCACATAACAGACGACATCGACTCTGGACCCTCTACGGCTCACTACGATTTCGATTGCCCGATCTATCAAGCCGAGGATGAGATTGAGGAAGACGAAGACCTTCCGGAAGAGTTGGCCCGCTTGTTGAGACAAGAGGAAAAGGTTATTTCTGCCTCATGAGGAGGATATTGAGATCGTAAATCTGGGTTCTGAAGAGCTCGTCAGAAATGTCAGAGTAGGGGCTGCGTTGCAGAATGATGTCAAGCATAGACTGGTCGAGATGCTTCGAGAGTATAGTGACGTCTTTGCTTGGTCATACGAAGATATGCCCGGACACGACACAGACATCGTGGTTCATCGCTTACCGTTGCGAGAAGATTGCCCTCCAGTCAAGCAGAAGCTTAGGAGGACGCGACCAGACATGGCTGTAAAAATCAAAGAAGAGGTCCAGAAGCAGTTGGACGCAGGATTTTTAGCCGTTACCACTTACCCTCCGTGGGTCGCCAACATAGTGCCTGTACCGAAGAAGGACGGTAAGGTACGCATGTGCGTCGATTATCGGGATTTGAATAGGGCGAGCCCTAAGGATGATTTCCCGTTGCCTCATATCGATGTGTTGGTCGACAACACAGCCCAGTTCTCTGTGTTTTCATTCATGGATGGCTTCTCCGGTTACAATCAGATTAAGATGGCACCGGAGGACATGGAGAAAACGACGTTTATCACCCCCTGGGGAACATTTTGCTATAAGGTGATGCCCTTCGGTCTGAAGAACGCAGGGGCCACTTACCAGCGAGCAATGGTAACTTTGTTTCATGATATGATTCATCATGAGATCGAGGTCTATGTTGATGACATGATTGCAAAGTCCCAAACGGAGGAAGAGCATCTGGTCAACTTATTGAAGCTTTTTGAGAGGCTTAGGAAGTTCAGGCTGAGGCTGAATCCTAATAAGTGCACTTTCGGAGTGCGGTCCGGAAAGTTATTGGGGTTTATCGTTAGTGAACGAGGTATCGAAGTTGATCCTGCGAAAATAAAAGCTATTCAAGAAATGCCAGCGCCGAAAACAGAAAAAGAAGTTCATGGTTTCTTGGGCCGAATAAACTACATTGCAAGGTTTATCTCTCAGCTCACGGCCACTTGTGAACCGATGTTCAAGCTTTTAAAGAAAGATCAGGCGAATACTTGGAACGAGGATTGCCAGAAGGCATTCGACAAAATAAAGCAGTATCTTCAAGAACCTCCAATCTTGATACCCCCAGTGGCTGGACGGCCATTAATCATGTACCTGACGGTTCTGGAGAATAGTATAGGGTGTGTTCTCGGTCAGCACGACGAGACGGGCAGAAAATAGCATGCCATTTATTATTTGAGTAAAAAGTTCACTGAGTGTGAATCTCGATACTCGATGTTGGAGAAGACGTGTTGTGCATTAGCTTGGGCTGCCAAACGTCTACGACAGTATATGCTCAATCACACCACTATGCTAATTTCGAAGATGGATCCGATCAAGTACGTCTTCGAGAAGCAGGCTCTTTCGGGCAGGATTGCCAGATGGCAAATGGTGTTAACAGAATATGATATTCAGTACGTCTCCCAGAAAGCCATTAAGGGAAGCGTATTGTCTGATTACCTTGCCGAACAGCCAATCGAAGACTACCAGCCGATGAAGTTCGAATTCCCTGACGAGGATATTATGTTTCTCAAAGCGAAGGACTGCGATGAGCCATTGCCCGATGAAGGGCCAGATAGGAAGTCTCAGTGGAAGTTGATATTCGACGGAGCGGTTAATTCCTATGGAAGTGGTATCGGGGCTATCATCACGACTCCTCACGGATCCCACATTCCGTTTACTGCGAGACTGACGTTTCCAGTTACCAACAATGAAGCGGAGTATGAAGCATGTATTATGGGTCTAGAAGAGGCAATTGATTTGAGAATCAAGAATCTAGACGTATATGGTGACTCAGCGCTTGTAATCAATCAGATTAAAGGGGAGTGGGAAACTCGTCAAGCGAACTTGGTGCCGTACATGAATTATGCCAGGAGGCTGCTTTCGTTCTTCGATCGAGTGGAACTCCATCATGTACCCAGGGCTGAAAATCAGATGGCTGATGCCTTAGCCACGTTGGCTTCAATGTACAAAGTCAATTTTTGGAATGAGGCTCCAAGAATTGTGCTTTCGCATCTTGACAGACCGACATTTGTCTTTGCAATCGAGGATGCCGCCGACGGCAAGCCATGGTTCCACGACATCCAGACCTTCCTTATGACTAAGGAGTATCCTGCGGGTGCGTCAACCCAGGATAAGAAGACTCTGAGGAGGCTATCTAGAAACTTTTATCTCAATCCTGATGGAGTGCTGTATAAGAGAAATCACGATCTCGTGCTACTCAGATGTCTAGATGAGAAAGAGGCAAGTATGCTCATGGAAGAAGTCCATGAGGGCACATTTGGTACGCACGCCGGCGGGCATGCCATGACGAGAAAGATCCTGAGAGCAGGATATTACTGGCTGACTATGGAGTCGGATTGCTTCAGATTCGCGAAGAAATGTCATAAATGCCAGATTTATGCTGATAAAGTTCATGTGCCGCCGTGCCCATTGAATGTCATGTCCTCCCCTTGGCCGTTCTCCATGTGGGGCATAGACATGATAGGCAAGATCGAGCCCACTGCATCCAATGGTCATCGTTTCATTCTGGTAACCATCGACTACTTCACCAAATGGGTGGAGGCAGCCTCGTACGCTAATGTGACCAAGCAGGTGGTAGCTAAATTCATAAAGAGGGACATCATCTGTCGCTATGGAATTCCCGAGCGGATCATTACTGATAATGGTTCGAATTTGAATAACAAGATGATGAAGGAGCTGTGCCAGAGCTTCAAGATTGAACACCACAACTCATCTCCTTACCGGCCGAAGATGAATGACGCTGTTGAAGCGGCCAACAAGAACATAAAGAAGATTGTTCAGAAGATGGTTGTGACATACAAAGATTGGCACGAGATGCTGCCGTTTGCCTTGCACGGTTATCGTACGACGGTGCGTACGTCGACCGGGGCAACTCCTTTCTCCTTGGTGTACGGTATGGAAGTTGTCCTACCGTTAGAAGTGGAGATTCCTTCTTTGCGAGTTTTGGTTGATGTGAAACTCGACGAGGCAGAATGGATTACGAATCGTTTGAACCAACTCAGCCTGATGGACGAGAAGAGGTTAGCATCGATTGCATTTGGTCGCCTGTACCAAAGCCGAATGAAGAAAGCTTATGATAAGAAGGTGCGTCCTAGAAGCTTTCAGACGGGTGATCTCGTCCTGAAGACGATTCTTCCACCACACTCCGATCATCGGGGCAAGTGGACTCCGAATTACGAAGGGCCGTATGTCGTCAGCAAGGTCTTCTCGGGAGGAGCTTTGTTGTTATCCACGATGGATGGTGAAGATTTTGCGTCCCCGGTGAACGCGGACGCGGTTAAAAAATACTTTGCTTGAAAGAGACCCGCTGGACCAAAAAAAGAAAGAGTCCAGGCAAAAAGGGGGCATCCCGGCGAACCAAAAACAGAATAAAAGGTTCGGGCAAAAATTAGGGATATATTGAAAAATGTGCACCCGCGAAGTCGAAAACCTACACTGGGCGGCTTCGGCAAAAAAGGGTATCCCGGTGAACTGAAAACCCGTAAAGGGCGGTTCACTCAAAAGTTAGGGATTTGGATAAGCAAATGACTGCGTTCCGCGTGTGGACTTTCATTGTTAGTGGTTTGGAGGACCCGATGGCCGTTTATCTGAATCAATCTCTTCCGAAGCTGAAGCGTCGGAGAAGTATCGAAGTCGAGCGGGTCTTAGAGGGATCAACTCATGGTGTTCGTCTACGCCTCATTGCCGACATTTGTATATACTGATGTATATTTATGTTTTATTTTTGCGCGGCTTCCTCATTCTAGGGGCTTGCCTCTGTTGTAAAACATTTTTGCCCATTCAGGGGTCACCATCAATAAAAATGCATATTATTCAGCAATTCTGCTTGCCTATTTAGCATTTATCTGTTTTGTTTGCGAATGAAAACGCCGATGTTTTTTTAATAAAATGCGCATACATAAACTTACGGGCCTAGGCCCATTGATTGTTGAAACAGTTAATTACCTGAATATTGTCACAAGATAATAATCTTGATAGGCCCCTTTGAGGAGGGTATCTTGTTTGTTTGTTTGTGTTGTTGCAGGTGTAGCACCTTCCAGACAGTGCGCCGTGCGCATCCCCGAAGCGGGACGAGTCCAACTTCTCCAGCAGAGTTCAGTAGTCTCTCCTCCGCAGAATCTGGACGCAGAATAGTGAGCATTGATATGTCTCCCTAGGCAGAGATGATTCTCTTCCCCAAGCAGACGCATCCTGAAGGAACGTCACCTCATCAGAAGTGTTCAAGCGCCGAAGCTCATATGTCCCCCCGCACTGGGTCGCAAGTGCAGATTTCGTAGAAATGTTCGGGTACCGAAGCTCGTGTTTTCTCCAGTAAAGTCTCCGCAGCAAGTGCTTTCCCCAGCACCGGGTCACAAGTCCAGGTCTCATAGGAAGCTATTCGTACGCCGAAGTATGCCGTAACTGATGGTGCCAGACTGAGGTCTCCCGCGGAATGGAAATTCCCCACTAGAGCCGTATTCTCTCCCGAAGTCGGATGATTCCCCCTTCCCCAGTGGAGTATTGAGCAGCTGAAGTTGTTTCCCCACAGAGTTATCATCCCCAGAAGGGTAGCCGAGACGGCCGCGCAGTTCATTCTCGCGATTGATATCAGCAGGTCCAAGTTCTCGCAGAGCTTCGTTCCCCTGCAGCAATCAACTGAAGTTGTTTTCCCTGCAGCAGTCGACCGAAAGATCACTTCCCCAAGCGGAGTCCAATTGATATTGGCGTGCAGTTTTTCTCCTCAGCAGGATGATTCCTCTATCTGAGTAGTTCTTTCTCCTTGACAGGAGGATCTCCCCTCGGCATTTATTTTGCTAATGGGATCGCATCATATTGCATGATTGCATGGCATTTAGCATAAACGCATAGCATTCCCACCGTGTGGGGCATGGCGTCGAAGCATAGGCATCATACGCATGATCTAGGTTATTATCATTCTTGTTTACAGGTGTACCACCGAAGGATCAGTTGCTCAGGATGATTCCTGATATTCTCCCCAACAAGGTCGTTTTCTTAGGATGATTCTTAAGACCCCGGTGTAATCCCCACAGTCGCTCGCTCAAGATGATTTTTGAGATCCCCAGCGAAGTCTTCAGTTCAAAACGACTCTTGAATTCCTCAGCAGGGCCGGTTGCTTAAGATGATTCTTAAGACCTCAGCGCAGTTTCCCGAGTTGGTTGCTTAGGACAATTCTTGAGCTCCCCAGTAGCGTCCCCAGCAAGAGTTGCCCAGGAGGATTCCTGGAATCCCTAGCAGAATAAAGTCTCCAGAAAGGTTATCAGTTCAGGATGATTCTTGAAGGTGCCCGACAGAGTTGTTTGTTCGAGATGATTCTTGAAGTCCTTAGCAGCGTGATATGTTTGCTCCAACAGTGATGTCTAATCTGAAGATTGACTTCGTAAACGCCTGAAGGCGATATCAGAAGGTTCCTGTGGATTCAGATTTCCTGGTTGATGAATCAACGTTTGTCTGAAGACAAAGTTCAAAAGTTTGTAGATGCAGCTTTTGTATGCAAGGTGATCCGTGCTGGCCTGAAGACCAAGTCAGTTGTCCTGAGGTGATGATTGATTGCGATCAAGTGAATAGTGCTTCTTCTGACTGAAGTCGAATATGTTTCTCCAGCTGAAGCGGAGTTTTGCCTGAAGGCAAAGTGTTTGAATCCCCGTAGAGTCATGAATGGCTCAGGATACCACTTCTCTGACTGAAGTCATAGATTTCCCAAGCTGAAGCGAAGGTGCCTGAAGGCAAGGTTATCCCCAAGGTCATGAATGACCTAGGATTCATTTTTCGGACTGAAGGCCGAAGTATATCCCTGAATGAAGTCACAGATACTCTATAGCAGAGGCGGAGTTGCCTGAGGGCAGGTCCATGTATCCTTGCAGGCCAAGGACCATTTCTTCAGACTGAAGTCGAAGATACCTCCTGCAGAGTTGCCAGCAGGCAAAGTTTCCATCCTTGAAGGACAAGGATTCCATCTTCAGAAGTACTTGAATATCTTTTCTAGCTGAAGCTGGAAATGGCCAGGGGCCAGGGTTTCATATATCTTTAATGTTGAATTTCTACGGTTTTTCAGTATGCAGTAGTATTTGGATGTTCGTTATGGTTCTGAGGGTGAACCCCAGATGAGAGTGTGCTTGGTTGAGTCTCTCATCCCCAGCAGAGTAGCTTCAAACACGCAAGTGTACCTGTTGTTCCATCTACTAGGGGTGAACCCCAGGTCAGAATTGTTCAGTGTTTGTGTTCGACGGCGAGGTTGAATGTTTGTTTTGACGGCGAGGTCAAATCATGTTTGTGTTCGACGGCGAGGTTGAATGTTTGTTTCCAACGGCGAGGTTGAATGTTTGTTTGACGGCGAGGTCAGACTCTCTAAATCCCCAGCAGAGATGATGTTTGTACGACGGCGATGTCGAGTGCCTCTCAAAGTGATGTTTGTTTCCGACGGCGATGTCAGATTCAGTTCTCCAGCGGCGAGGTTGGGTGTTGTGGTTGTCTGAAGGCAGTATCAGGAGAATTTAATGTGGATAACTGACGGCGATGTCAGATCAGTATTTCTCCGCCTAGTTGTGGAGCAGCTAGTATTGCAGTATTCGAAGAGTTGAGCAGTTGGCAAATTTTCGGGTTTACCGGTATTCAACCGTCTTGCACCTTGATTGGCTGAGAGCCGTTCGCTTCTCACCCAGTCAGGTTCAAGCCGTTTGAATAGGGGCAGCTGTTGCACCCCAAAATTTGACCAACATTTATTTACCCCTCAAGTGTTTGAAAATTGATACCTTCATCAGAAAGTTCAAGAGATCCTCAGAGGAATTGGTTGAAACCAAGGTTGTGTGTCTCATGACTTGAGAGTTGTGGGAGCTCCTCAGATGATTCTGAGACTTTGAGAATGGACTTGAAGCTTTGAGAAAACTTATGAGATGTCTTTAAAGCCATCATGAATCCCAGAGAGGTCATTGAGCAAGAATTCAGAAGATTCAACCATGAATGGTAGAATTAGGGTTTTGACTGGGTCAATCCTAGATCAGCTGAAGATTTGGAGAAGGTTGAGCCCTAATCCAAGGGCCATGAGATCATGGAATGGTGTATGTAGATGTTATAAAGATGATTCCTATACCAACTCATCATGATTGAGGAGTTTGAGAAGTTTTGAGTTAGGGTTTTCAGGGATTGTCAGTGTAAAATCCCCTAGTTTGATCCCTATCTTCCAGGAAGTTTTAGCTCAAGATGTGATTGATATATCATCTTACCCACAACATGAATGTTGTAGAGCTTGTTCTTAGCTTTAATTTGAGTGGTAGAAGTCCTTGATAGGAGTTGCAGAGCTCAAGTTATGGTTTTGACAAATTACAGGTCAGCTGATGTGTGTGAATCTGGGTCCTTGAAAGTCACCCAACTTGCAGACAACTTTTGCCCTTGTAGGATGATTCCTATGATCTCTTGGTCAACATGAATGTTGAAGAGCATCTTCTTAGCTTTCTAGAGAGTACTATAAGTCCTTGATAGTATTTGTAGAACTCAACTTATGGGTTGAACAAGACAGGGGTATTTTGGTCATTTGGTGATTATAGGTCATTTTAAGCAAAGGCCATATCTCCTATTTCCAAGCATCAAATGGAAAAACTCAAAACATCAAAGTTGTTCAAAATGGGATTTTAAGCCTAGAAAAGAGGTCATGAGTTATTGAAAAAGCTTGTAGCAAGGATTTTTAAGATTGGGTAAAAATGACCTAAAAATGACTTATAAAGTAAATGGATCCAAGTTGGAAATTGGTTTGGGAGATCCACAAATTCAAAATAGGTCATCCAATATGTCATTTTGACTCCAAACATTATTTTAAAAACAATGGTTCAAGTAGAATTTTGATTTGAGGTCTTAAAATGGAGGTTGCTTTGTAATTTTCATTCTTGCATAATAAGGCAACTTGTAAAACTTGGCATAAAGCAAAGGCAAGGCTTATTTTCCACACATTCCTTCTCAATATCTCTTGTAAGGAGATTTTAAAGCAAAATGACAAGGCTTGGCACATGAGATATGAGATGTACAATGTATCACTTCATGAGAAATTCTAAAACTTTCTAGCTCATTCTAGAAGTTCCTAGATTATTCCATTGGTTGTTATAAAAAGAGTGAATCACCATGAGGAGAAGGTTGGTGAAAGTTGCTGAGTTCATTGGAGAGAGTGAGAGAGAAAGTGCCATTGCAAGATTTCTTCAAAATCAAGCAAGCTTCCATTTCTTCATCCACAAGCCTCATCCATCTCAACTCTTGCAAACAGAAAGGTATCCACCATTGGAGGAGCATTTGGAGAAGATTTCAAGTGCCAAATCGAGCCCTAGCATCACTCACCATTGATTCTTAACAGGTTGGTAACTTGCTCCATAGGTCCTTATTTAGGTGCATTCTGTTAGAATTCTAGGTGGAAAGATAGCATGTTAGGTTAGTTGATGATGTTCTGAGAAGTAGAGAGCTTGGCATAAGGTTTCATGGCAGGTCACGATTTTTTCAAGATTGTACAACAAGCTGTATACTGAGTTTTAATGGATATGATATAGTGTAGTTTGGTTAGGGTAACATGTAGAACAAATTTGGATCATTAGATTGAAGTTCTATCAAGGTTGATAATAGAGAAAAAGGTTGGAACCCTAATGTTGGAGCTTTCGGTTTGAGCGATTTAAGATGTTTCAGTGGAAGATATGAGCACAGTTAGAATCTTGGTAACACGTAGAGCATTTTTGCCTTTGGAAGTTTGGGATTTCATTGAGTAATGGAGGAGAACGAAGGAGTTGAAACTCTGGCATGGAGTTAGGGTTTCTGAAACCCTAGATGGTGTTTTGGAGAAGACGGGTTTGTAACCGTTGGATCGTCCCAGAATTTTGACTATTTCATCTGATCGTACGGCCATGGTTTGAAATTAAAAACGGAGGGAAGTTACGAAGCCAATACGCAGCGTTTAACTTAAAAGTGAATTCCGGGCTCAGCCAACCAATGCTATGCACACCCCTGCGTATGGCCCAATCAATTTTTGAACTGAAAAAGCATGCTATTCGCACCATATCCATTCTAATTTTCTGGTGATTTTTCTTTTAATTTTCTGAAGCGCGTGGGCCTACCAAACTTGATATTCGCACCCCTGGTTCCTGGGCCCATCATGGATAATAACTGGGCGTGTTTACTTTTCTCACCCCCATCCCATTTTTCTTATAATTTCTCATTTTTAATTTCTTTTAATATGTTAGCATTTTATAAAATTCATATAAAATTCAAAAATGATTATTTTTCATTTCTTGTTTTTTTCATATTTTAATAATCAAGTCTAGAAAAATGTAAATAAATAAAATTCCATTTTATTTTTCTTTTAATATTTTTAGCATATTATTCTTGTAAATAGCCTTTTTAATTGAATTTAGTTGACACTTAATTTTGTAGAATTTCTTTTAGGACTTTCCCTTAGGATTTTTGAGACATTCTTTTTGGCATAGTTAGGTATTGAATCATAGTTCATATAGGATTTAATTCACAATTTGTAGATTGAACTTGATTAGTTTGTTAAGCATAGTCTTAGTGTACTCAAAATTAGGGTTTTAGGTTGCATAAGTGGACTTAACAATTTTGTTTTGGGTTTTATAGGCCAAATTAGTGTATGGGGAATATATGGGTTAAGGGTAAGTATGTATAGAATCCCCTAGAATTTTACTAGAATATTGTATAGTATTTTAGTATTTTTAATTGATTTTTGAATGTATGGTTAGTATGTGTGTTGCTTAAAGGCATAGTTTGTATTGTTATGCTTGCTTTTCTTCTCCTTTGAGTGTGTGAGCCTTGAAGATTGAGTTGAAGACCTTGTGGATCATCATTGGAGCTTTGAAGACCTTGAAGAGGAGTTTAGTTTTAGCTTTTGGTTTGTTTATAGGATCATAAGTGCATAGGTAGGGCTTTAGATAGAATAATTACATTCAATAAACAAGGAGTGTCTTATTCACCTCCTTCTTTCTCTATGACATAAAGTCCCTTAAGGGTATTCACCTCTCTCCTTTGGAGGGATTAGTGACCTTGCCCTATGAGGTAGAACTTTGAGAGAGCCTTCCTTTTTGATGTTAAGTCCTTAATGGCATCCTTTGGAAGTCAGTGAGCACTCTAACATCCTCCCCTCATCTTGTTGACTGGGTCCTGCTTGATGGAGCATTTGGGTTGTTGAAGATAGCAATGAAGATGATAAAAGATTTGATTGAAGATCCAAAAGCCATTGAAGATAGAAGCTGAAGCTTTGAAGAGGATGATTCCTTGGAGATTGTTGAAGTCTGAAGACTTTGTGAAGATCAAGTTGGTACCTGAATATCCCTGCAGATAGTGAAGCCTGAAGATGGAGCTGATCAAAGAAGCTGGAGCTTAAGGGAGAAGATGAGTTGATACTCATGTTGTAGGGTTGATACCTGGAAAGCAATTGATTATCTGAAGTCTAAAGACTGAGTTGCTGCTGGAGGAGCTGAGGCTTTCTTCTGTTTTTCTTTTCTGTATTGTTTGTTTTGTTTGATTTGCCTGTTGCATTAGATTAAGTCCATCTAGAATAAGTTCAGGCTAAGAGCATGATTGCATTAGAGGTTGAGTTGCTCCCTCTGCTTGTATTGTTACTGCGTGGCTTTGCTTGCGGGTATTCGGTAGAGCCCAGCTCCCTTGCCCATGTGGTGTGTTTGCCTGATGACATTTCATTTCATTCCTTCTGTATGATTGCAGTTTACTGTTTATTGCTTGATAGCATGTTGTTTATTTTTCAGTATGATTACTGTTATTTCATGACTGGCTTGAGGTTGAGACGAGCTTGTGGAGGCTGAAGCCCCACATACATTTCCTCCCTCACTTGCATTGCATGCATTTTACCGTTAAGCTGATGCTTTGTCTGTTTTGGTGTATCATTGACATGATCCCTTAGGACTCTCATTTCCTTTGATAAGGACTTAATGATAGACTTTTAGGTTGAAACCTATGCATGACAACATCTAGGAGTTCCCTGTTCAAACCTCAACCATAGGATGAATCCATGGCATGACAACAGTAGGACTTGATAGTCTCCCTCCTAATTGGGCCTGTTCTCTTCTCATCTCAAAACAGTTTAAGATACAGTAATCATGAATGATTTCTTTCGTACGTTACGAGCCTTAAGCTATCTGAGAGAGGATTGTGGGAGAGTTTCTTTTCCACAGTCTGGATGTTTAGTATGGTACCCTTTGGGTGACATGCGACGCATTCGCTCTCAGGTCATAGTCTCTAGTGCGGTTGAAATCGCAAACACAATAAAAAACACTTCTTTCGTAAATAGGAAATAAGCCGTAGTTTCCCGAACTACGTGAGCTCTGATCTCTCATACCTGTGTGGAAGTACGTAGGCATAGGATGCGACGTCCTAGCGAGCAACCTTCAACCTTTCCCCCATAACCCGTCGTAGGCCGAACTACGTTGACTCTGATTTCTCATTCTCTGATGAGAATACGTAGGCATAAAGTGCGACGCTTTGCCGAGTCATTTTTCTTTTCCTTTTTAGCCAGCCTTGATAGGTAGATAGAATAAAACCAACCCGTCCAAGTAAACAAACAAGCGAGGATCCCGTCGAGTACGACGGACGTGAGGGGTGCTAATACCTTCCCCTTGCGTAACCGACTCCCGAACCCAGACAATGGTTGCGATGACTTTGTCTTACCCTTTTTCGTCAGGTTTTTCCGATCGTTTCCTTTCCCGCTCTGAGGGATAAATAACGAAAGGTGGCGACTCTTCTGTTGTGCCGGCACCTTATTTTCGCGCAAGCGACACACGTCACGGGTTAAGGGGCCAATCCTATTTACCAGTTGCGGAGTGATCTTCGAAAGCATCAACGCGACGTCTGAAGACAGCGGGGATAGCGATTGTGATCTTGACGCTTGGATTCAGCCAAGCAAGCCGGGCGAGCGCCTCAAAAATTGGACCATCAAGGAAATTATCCAGCTGACAAGTGAAGAGTAATGATTTACTTTTTACAATCATTGTACAACCCTATGTCCTACCCGGGGCATAGTGGTTTTATTGTCAGGGCCTTGTTGGATTATGTACATGCATTTTGTTAATAAATCAAAGGCGTTTTCTTCGTACTCAAATATTGTGTTCTCTGTTATTCCTGTTTTATGTTTATTTTGAAAAACAGTAAAATGGCAACGGGGTTTGTGCTAACCTGCATATTCTTGTTTTAAACTTAACCCTTGTTATTGCAGGATCCACATAACAGATGACATCGACTCTGGACCCTCTACGGCTCACTACGACTTCGATTGCCCGATCTATCACGCCAAGGATGAGATTGATGAAGACGAAGACCTTCCGGAAGAGTTGGCCCGCTTGTTGAGACAAGAGGAAAAGATTATTCTGCCTCATGAGGAGGATATTGAGATCGTAAATCTGGGTTCTGAAGAGCTCGTCAGAAATGTCAGAGTAGGGGCTGCGCTGTAGAGTGATGTCAAGCATAGACTGGTCGAGATGCTTCGAGAGTATAGTGATGTCTTTGCTTGGTCATACGAAGATATGCCCGGACTCGACACGGACATCATGGTTCATCGCTTGCCGTTGCGAGAAGATTGCCCTCCAGTCAAGCAGAAGCTTAGGAGGACGAGACCAGATATGGCTGTAAAAATCAAAGAAGAAGTCCAGAAGCAGTTGGATGCAGGATTTTTAGCCGTCACCACTTACCCTCCGTGGGTCGCCAACATAGTGCCTGTACCAAAGAAGGACGGTAAGGTACGCATGTGCGTCGATTATCAGGATTTGAACAGGGCGATCCCTAAAGATGATTTCCTGTTGCCTCATATCAATGTGTTGGTCGACAACACAGCCCAGTTCTCCGTGTTTTCTTTCATGGATGGCTTCTCCGGTTACAATCAGATCAAGATGGCGCCGGAGGACATGGAGAAAATGACGTTTATCACCCCCTGGGGAACATTTTGCTATAAGGTAATGCCCTTCGGTCTGAAGAACGCAGGGGCCACTTACCAGCGAGCAATGGTAACTTTGTTTCATGATATGATTCATCATGAGATCGAGGTCTATGTTGATGACATGATTGCAAAGTCCCAAACGGAGGAATAGCATCTGGTCAAACTTATTGAAGCTTTTTGAGAGGCTTAGGAAATTCAGGCTGAGGCTGAATCCTAACAAATGCACTTTCGGGGTGCGGTCCAGAAAGTTATTGGGGTTTATCGTTAGTGAACGAGGCATCGAAGTTGATCCTGCGAAAATAAAAGCTATTCAAGAAATGCCAGCGCCGAAAACAGAAAAAGAAGTTCGTGGTTTCTTGGGCCGAATAAACTACATTGCAAGGTTTATCTCTCAGCTCACGGCCACTTGTGAACCGATGTTCAAGCTTTTAAAGAAAGATCAGGCAATTACTTGGAATGAGGATTGCCAGAAGGCATTCGATAAGATAAAGCAGTATCTTCAAGAACCTCCAATCTTGATACCCCCAGTGGCTGGACGGTCTTTAATCATGTACCTGACGGTTCTGGAGAATAGTATGGGGTGTGTTCTCGGTCAGCACGACGAGACAGGCAGAAAAGAGCATGCCATTTACTATTTGAGTAAAAAGTTCACTGAGTGTGAATCTCGATACTCGATGCTGGAGAAGACGTGTTGTGCATTAGCTTGGGCCGCCAAACGTCTACGACAGTATATGCTCAATCACACCACTATGCTAATTTCGAAGATGGATCCGATCAAGTACGTCTTCGAGAAGCAGGCTCTTTCGGGCAGGATTTCCAGATGGCAAATGGTGTTAACCGAATATGATATTCAGTACGTCTCCCAGAAGGCCATCAAGGGAAGCGTATTATCTGATTACCTTGTCGAACAGCCAATCGAGGACTACCAGCCGGTGAAGTTTGAATTCCCTGACGAGGATATTATGTTTCTCAAAGCGAAGGACTGCGATGAGTCGTTGCCCGGCGAGGGGCCTGATAGGAAATCTCAGTGGAAGTTGATATTCGATGGAGCGGTTAATTCCTATGGAAGTGGCATCGGGGCTATCATCACGACTCCCCACGGAGCCCACATCCCGTTTACTGCGAGACTGACGTTTCCAGTTACCAACAATGAGGCGGAGTATGAAGCATGTATTATGGGTCTAGAAGAGGCAATTGATTTGAGAATCAAGAATCTAGACGTATATGGTGACTCAGCGCTTGTAATCAACCAAATTAAAGGGGAGTGGGAAACTCGTCAACCGAATTTGGTGTCGTACATGAATTATGCCAGGAGGCTACTTCCGTTCTTCGATCGAGTGGAACTTCGTCATGTACCCAGGGCTGAAAATCAGATGGCTGATTCCTTAGCCATGTTGGCTTCAATGTATAAGGTCAATTTTTGGAATGAGGCTCCAAGAATTGTACTTTCGCGTCTTGATAGACCGGCATTTTTCTTTGCAATCGAGGAGGCCGCCGACGGCAAACCATGGTTCCACGACATCCAGACCTTCCTTATGACTAAGGAGTATCCTGCGGGTGCGTCAACCCAGGATAAGAAGACTCTGAGGAGGCTGTCTGGAAACTTTTATCTCAATCCTGATGGAGTGTTGTATAAGAGAAACCATGATCTCGTGCTACTCAGATGTGTAGATGAGAAAGAGGCGAGTATGCTCATGGAGGAAGTTCATGAAGGCACATTTGGTACGCACGCCGGTGGGCATGCCATGACGAGAAAGATCCTGAGAGCGGGATATTACTGGCTGACTATGGAGTCGGATTGCTTCAGATTCGCGAAGAGATGTCATAAATGCCAGATTTATGCTGATAAAGTTCATGTGCCGCCGTGCCCGTTGAATGTCATGTCCTCCCCGTGGTCGTTCTCCATGTGGGGCATCGATATGATAGGCAAGATCGAGCCCACCGCATCCAATGGTCATCGTTTCATTCTGGTAGCTATCGACTACTTCACCAAGTGGGTGGAGGCAGCCTCGTACGCTAATGTGACCAAGCAGGTGGTAGCTAAATTTATAAAGAGGGACATCATCTGTCGTTACGGAGTTCCCGAGCGGATCATTACTGATAACGGTTCGAACTTGAATAACAAGATGATGAAGGAGCTGTGCCAGAGCTTCAAGATCGAACATCACAACTCATCTCCTTACCGGATAAAGATGAATGGCGCCGTCGAAGCCGCCAGTAAGAACATAAAGAAGATTGTTCAGAAGATGGTTGTGACATACAAAGATTGGCACGAGATGCTGCCGTTTGCATTGCACGGTTATCGTACGACGGTGCGTACGTCGACCGGGGCAACTCCTTTCTCCTTGGTGTACGGTATGGAAGCTGTCCTGCCGTTAGAAGTGGAGATCCCTTCTTTACGAGTTTTGGTTGATGTGAAACTCGACGAGGCAGAATGGATTACGAATCGTTTGAACCAACTCAGCCTGATGGACGAGAAGAGGTTAGCATCGATTGCATTTGGTCGTCTGTACCAAAGCCGAATGAAGAAAGCTTATGATAAGAAGGTGCGTCCTAGAAGCTTTCAGACGGGTGATCTCGTCCTAAAGAAGATTCTTCCGCCACACTCCGATCACCGGGGCAAGTGGACTCCGAATTACGAAGGTCCGTACGTCGTCAGCAAGGTCTTCTCGGGAGGAGCTTTGTTGTTATCCACGATGGATGGTGAAGATTTTGCATCCCCGGTGAACGCGGACGCAGTTAAAAAATACTTTGCTTGAAAGCGACCCGCTGGACAAAAAAGAAAGAGTCCAGGCAAAAAAGGGGCATCCCGGCGAACCAAAAACAGAATAAAAGGTTCGGGCAAAAATTAGGGATATATTGAAAAAAATGTACACCCGCGAAGTCGAAAACCTACACTGGGCGGCTTCGGCAAAAAAGGGTATCCCGGTGAACTGAAAACCCGCAAAGGGCGGTTCACGCAAAAGTTAGGGATTTGAATAAGCAAATGACTGCGTTCCGCGTACGGACTTTCATTGTTTAGTGGTTTGGAGGACCTGAGGGCCGTTTATCTGAATCAATCTCTTCCGAAGCTGAAGCGTCGGAGAAGTATCGAAGTCGAGTGGGTCTTAGAGGGATCAACTCATGGTGTTCGTCTATGCCTCGTTGCCGACATTTGTATATACTGATGTATATTTATGTTTTATTGTTGCGCGGCTTCCTCATTCCAGGAGCTTGCCTCTGTTGTAAGACATTTTTACCCATTCAGGGGTTCATCATCAATAAAATGCATATTATTCAGCAATTATGTTTGCCTGTTTAGCATTTATCTGTTTTGTTTGCGAATGAAAACGCCGATGTTTTTGATAAAATGCGCATACATAAACTTACTGGCCTAGGCCCATTGATTGTTGAAACAATTAATTATCTGAATATTGTCACGAGATAATAACCTTGATAGGCCCCTTTGAGAAGGGTAATTTGTCTGTTTGTTTGTGTTGTTGCAGGTGTAGCACCTTCTAGACAGTGCGTCGTGTGCATCCCCGAAGCAGGACGAGTCCTCCTTCTCCAGCAGAGTTCAGTAGTCTCTCCTTCGCAGAGTTTGAACGCAAGATCGTGAGCATTGATATGTCTCCCCAGGCAGAGATGATTCTTTCCCCAAGCAGACGCATCCTGAGGGAACGTTACCTCATCAGCTGATTCGCGCGCCGAAGCTCGTATTCTCCCCCGCACCGGGTCACAAGTGCAGGTCTCATAGAAATGTTCGGGTGCCGAAGCTCGTATTTTCCCCAGTAAAGTCGCCGAAGCAGGTGTCTTCCCCCAGCACCGGGTAACAAGTGCAGGTTTCGTAGGAAACTATTCGTACGCCGAGGTATGCAGTAACTGATGGTGCCAGACTGAAGTCTCCAGCGGAATTGAGATTCCCCACCAGAGTAGTATTCTCTCCCGAAGTCGGATGATTCCCCCTTCCCCAATAGAGTGTTGGAGCAGCTGATGCTGTATTCCCCTGCAGAGTTGTACTCTCCCCCGAAGTCGGATGATTCCTTCTTCCCCAGCGGAATTGAAATTCCTCATCAGAGTCGTACTCTCCAGTGAAGTAGAATGATTTCTCTTTCCCCGGCTGAGTTCGCGGACCCCAGGAGAGCCGAATCCTTGGTAGCAGTTGGGACCATGAGTGGATTTTCCCTAGCAGAGTGTTGAACAACCGATGTTGTATTTCCCCAGAGTCGCACTCTCTCCAGTGAAGCAGAAGGATTTCCTCTTCCTCAGCCGAGTTTGCAGATTCCCAAGGGAGCTGAATCCTTGGAAGTTGATCAGACCATGGTCGGTTTAGTCCCCAGTGGAGTGTTGCAGCTGAAGTTGCCTCCCCACAGAGTTGTTATCCCCAGAAGAGTAGCCGAGATGGCCGCACAGTTTACTCCCGCGATTGACATCGCTTTCCTTCAGCAGGTTCGGGTTCTCATAGAGCTTCGTCCCCTGCAGAAATCAACTGAAGTTGTTTCCCCTGCAGCAGTCAACTGAAGATCATTTCCCCAGACAGAGTCCAATTGATATTGGCGTGTCCACGTTCTCCTCAGCAGGATGATTCCTCTATCTGAGTAGTCCCTTCTCCTTGACAGGAGGATTTCCCCCTCGGCATTTATTTTGCCGACGGGATCGCATCATTGTGCATAATTGCATAGCATTTAGCATAAACGCATAGCATTTCCACCGTGTGGAGCATGGCGCCGAAGCATATGCATAATAAACATGATCTAGGTTGTTACCGTTCTTGTTTTACAGGTGTTCCGCCGAAGGATCAGTTGCTCGGGATGATTCCTGACATTCTCCCCAACGAAGTCGCTTGCTCAAGATGATTTTTGAGATCCCCAGCGAAGTCTTCAGTTCAAGATGTTTCTTGAAATCCTCAGCAGAGCCGTTTGCTTAAGATGATTCTTAAGACCCCAGTGCAGTCTCCAGAGTTGGTTGCTCAAATTGATACTTGGAGTCTCCAGCTAAGATCGCCCAGGACGGTTCCTGAAGCCCCAAGAGAGCCGAATCCTTGGAAGCTGCCCAAGCCATGATTGGTTTGTCCCCGGCAAGAGTTGTCCAGGATAATTCCTGGAATCCCCAACAAAGTGTTTGCTCAGAACGGTTATCGGTTCAAGATGATGCTTGAAGGTCCCCTGCAGAGTTATTTGTTCAAGACAATTCTTGAAGTCCTCAGCAGAGTTGATTCCTCCAGAATGATTTCGGGACCCTCGGGGCGGAGTTACTTGATAGTTCTCCAGATTCCTTAGCGGCGAAGCGTCATCCCCAACAGGTTTTTCCAACAGCGAAGTTGAAATCTCCCTTTGAAGACTCCATGATTGAAGTCCGACCGTGCTAATGAAGCAGTTATCTCAGTAATGCAGAATGCCTAATGGCATGACCGACTACGTATTACCGGTTACCATGTGACCAATTCCCCAATGAAGTTTCTTCAGCGGCGATGTTGGAGGTTTGTGTGTTTTGACGGCGAGGTCAGATTATGTTGGTTCCGGCGGCGATGTTGGATGTTTGTTTTGACGGCGAGGTCAGATTATGTGTGTTTCTAGCGGCGAGGTTGGATGTTTGTTTGACGGCGATGTCAGACTCTTCAGTTCTCCAGCGGCGATGTTGGGTATTTTGGATTCGACGGCGAGGTCAGATTATGTTTGTTTCCGGCGGCGATGTTGGATGGTTGTCCGACGGCGATGTCAGACTCTTCAGTTCTCCAGCGGCGATGTTGGGTATTTTGGATTTGACGGTGAGGTCAGATTATGTTTGTTTCCGGCGGCGATGTTGGATGGTTGTCCGACGGCGATGTCAGGCTCTTCAGTTCTCCAGCGGCGATGTTGGGTATTTTGGATTTGACGGCGAGGTCAGATTATGTTTGTTTCCGGCGGCGATGTTGGATGGTTGTCCGACGGCGATGTCAGACTCTTCAGTTCTCCAGCGGAGATGTTGGGTATTTTGGATTTGACGGCGAGGTCAGATTATGTTTGTTTCCGGCGGCGATGTTGGATGGTTGTCCGACGGCGATGTCAGACTCTTCAGTTCTCCAGCGGCGATGTTGGGTATTTTGGATTTGACGGCGAGGTCAGATTATGTTTGTTTCCGGCGGCGATGTTGGATGGTTGTCCGACGGCGATGTCAGACTCTTCAGTTCTCCAGCAGCGATGTTGGGTATTTTGGATTTGACGGCGAGGTCAGATTATGTTTGTTTTCAGCGGCGATGTTGGATGGTTGTCCGACGGTGATGTCAGACTCTTCAGTTCTCCAGCGGCGATGTTGGGTCTTTTGAATTTGACGGCGAGGTCAGATTATGTTGGGTGTTTTGTTTCTGACGGCGATGTTAGGTGATTCAGATCCTTTAGTTCTCCGGCGGTGATGTGGGGTATTTTGGTTGATCGACGGCGATGTCAGATCAGTATTTCTCCAGCCAGTTGCCATGCAACTATCAGTTCAGTTTTCGAAGATTTGTTCCCCTCAGAGTACCGTGTGCTCGTGCAGTTGGCAAATTTTCGGGTTTACCGGTATTCAGCCGTCTCGCACCTCGATTGGCTGAGAGCCGTTCGCTTCTCATCCAGTCAGGTTCAAGCCGTTTGAATAGGGGCAGCTGTTGCACCCTAAAATTTGACCAACATTTATTTACCCATCAAGTGTTTGAAGGTTGATACCTTTGTCAGAAAGCTTAAGAGATCCTCAGAAGAATTGGTTGAAACCAAGGTTGTGTGCTTCATAACTTGAGAGTTGTGGGTGCTCTTCAGATGATTCTGAGACTATGAGGATAGACTTGAAGCTTTGATAAAGTTTATGAGATGTCTTGAAAGCCATCATGAAGCCCAGAGAGGTCATTATGCAAGAATTCAGAAGATTCAACCATGACTGGTAGAATTAGGGTTTGACTGGGTCAACCCTAAGTCAACTAATGATTTGGAGAGGGTTGAGACCTAATCCAAGAGCCATGGGATCATGGAATGATGTATTGAGATACTATAAGGAGTTTGAGAAGTTTTAAGCTAGGGTTTCTAAGGATTGACAGTGTAAAATCCCCTAGTTTGATCCCTATCTTCCAGGAAGTTTTAGCTCAAGATGTGATTGCCATCTCATCTTCCCCACAACATGAATGTTGTATAGCTTTTTCTTAGCTTTAATTTGAGTGGTAGAAGTCCTTGATAGGATTTGTAGAGCTCAAGTTATGGTTTTGGCAAATTACAGGTCATCTGAGGTATGTGAATCTGGGTCCTTGAAAGTCACCCAACTTGCAGACAACTTTTGCCATAGTAGGATGATTCCTATAATCTCTTGGTCAGCATGAACGTTGAAGAGCATCTTCTTAGCTTTCTAGATAGTACTAGAAGTCCTTGATAGGATTTGTAGAACTCAAGTTATGGCTTTGACAAGCCAAGGGCATTTTGGTCATTTGGAAGTTATAGGTCATTTCAAGCATATGGCCATATCTCCTACTTCCAAGCTTCAAATGGAAAAACCTTCAACATTAAAGTTTCTTAGAATGATGTTTTAAGGCTAGTAGGGTGGTCATGAGATGTTGAAAAGGCTCATAGCAAAAAGTGATAAAAATGGCCTAAAAATGAGGCATAAGTTAATTCAAGTGAAATGGAAAATCCTAAAATCCAAGCTATAAACCCTAACCATGTCATATGATAGGTCATTTTGACTCCAAAGTACATTTTAAGAACAATGGTTCAGCCACAATTTTGATTTGAGGCTTAAATTTTGGGGTTGCTTTGTAAAAGTCTTGCTTGCATAATGGGGTACCAAACCAAAACAAAGAAAAGCTTCATAAACAAGGTGTTTAAGCTTTGTATCTTGTCCAAAATACCACTTAAGGAGAAAATGAAGTTAATCACTCAAGTTATAGGGATTTTGTCATGATATATCACATGGTGGGAAGTGAAATGCAAGTTACCATAACATAGAAAATTCAAGTCCTTTCTAGATGATTCTAAGAGGTTCTAGATCTTTCTAAACATCTCTATATATTGAATGCAATCTCCATTGGTGAAAGGTTGGTGATTGTTGATGTTAATGGTGGTAGAGAAAAGAGATTGAACCAAAATTCTCCATTTTGCAAATTGTATTGAAACTTCATTTTTCTCTTCATTACCCTTCCATTTCTTTCCACAAATCATCACTACAAACCTCCCTGAACATGTTCATGCTAGAGTAAGGTTCCATTTTTGAAGAATTGGAGCTTTCCAAGTGAAGTTGCAAGAGAGCAAAAAGGATTGGATTTGAAGATACAAGCCATCTCCATTAAATCTTGTGCAAGCAGAGTATTGTTCATCACTTGAGGACCATTCTTGAGGATCTACAAGGCCTGATTCGAAGCCTTTCAACACCTACCACTGCAAGAGTCAAGGTAAGCAAAATCACTTCCACACTTTGATTTAGGCATGGCTAGGGTTAGTTCTTGTTGTGAAACTATTAGAGACCATTAGGTGATTCATTTGGATGAGTTTAAGGCCAATTGGTGAGGTTTCTTCCATGGTGGTTGATTCTTGATGGAGTTAGAATGGGTGATTTAATGGATGATAATGCACGATTTTTGGTTGGTTGTAATCAGCATGGCATGAGGATTAATTATGTATAAAGATTGTTGAGTTTTGTGATGGTCAAAAACTGAAGAAAGTTTGAGTGCATGATGTTGTACTGTTCGGGTAGGATGATAGAGAGAGTTTTAATGCAAACCAATGCTACAATTGTATTCTACGTAAAATTCTAGTCAAAATTGGTTCTTGGATCATGGCATTTGGTGGAGTATTGAGGTCATACGAAGAAGATGAAGTTGGTGCATGGGAAGCTTGTATTTTCATGGTGTTTCTAAACCCTAATGTCCAAAGGTTGAAGATGATGCATGGGTCGTACGATCACGCCAAGACCATTTGACCAAGGAGCCAATCGGATGGCCGAGATTTAAGCACGAAATTGGAAGAAGAAATCTGCAGCAAAACGCTGCGTTTGGGTTTAATGAATCATCATGGGCCTCACACGAATTGCTCTCCCCACCCCCGTTTCCAAAGCCCAATTGATTTTAACTACAATTCTATGCTATTCGCACCATTTTCTTTCTTTTTTTTGTTTCATTTAATTTGTTTTTTTCTGAATACCATGGGCCACGCGCGTACTGCTAGGCGCACCCCACCTCCTGGGCCCATCATAATAATCAACTGAATGATATTTCTTCTTGCACCCCTCATCAATTCTCATTTAATTTTTTCTCCAAATTTTATTAATCTTCAAAAATTCATAACAAAATGAAAAATGCATATTTTTTAATGAGACTTTTTTTCCCATTTTCCATTTTCTGCCTAGAAAAATATAAAACCATAAAATAGCCATTTTATTTCATTTTTATATTTTTTGCACATTTATACTTTTAATTGCTTTTTTTAATTCTTTTAGTTGATGCATGATTTTGTAGAATTTAATTAGGGTAGTTCCCTTAGGATTTTCAATTCAATATTTTTAGGATAATTAGATGAATGGTTTAGGTTCCCCCTGATTTAATTTCATAATTTTGTGATAATTTTTAGGGTAGTTTTAATTAGGTAGCTTTAAGTAGTGTAGAATTTGATTAAAATTTTAGTATAGGTCAATAACAATTTTAGATTTAGGTTTTGTAGGGCAATTTAGCCTATGGGGAATATATGGGACTTAAGGGTAGTTATGTAGGGTCCCCTAGCATTTATATTAGGATTTAATAGAATAATATACTATTTTTGGTTGATTTTTGAATTGAATGATTGTTTGTGTGGCCTTTAGGGCAAGTTTTGTTTAGTTTGCTTTGCTTTGGAGTTTCCCTTTGGTTTGAGGAGCTTGGCATCTCATTGTGGAGCATGGTGGAGCATACTAGAAGATTGGAAGAGGCTTGGAGGAGCTTGAGGAGCTTGTTCTTCTTTTCTTTTTATTGTTTTAGGGTTAGGATTAGGGAGAGCTTAGATGTAGATAATTTCTTTCTCAAACATGGATAGTATTCTTCACATCCATTCCTCCCTGTGATTCAAAGTCCTTCCAGGGTATACACCTCTCTCCTTTGGAGGGATTAGTGTTATACCTAGGAGGTAGAACTTTTGAGGGAACCCTTCATTTTATATTGAACCCTTTTAGGTCACCTTTGGTGATCAAATAAGCAGTTCAATATCCCCCAGCTTATCCAGTAGTGATTTTTCTCTGTTTGATTTGTCTAGAGAGCTGTCAGAGCCTGAGCATGAAGATGAAGACTTCATTGAATATTGTTGAAGAGGATGAATCCCTGAGTAGTGCCATTCCAGCTGAAGCTTGAAGAGCATGAAGATCAAGTTGATACTTGAAGATCCCTGAAGATAGTGAAGCCTGAAGGTGGAGCTGATCAAAGAAGCTGAAGCTTAAGGGAGAAGATGAGTTGAAACTCATATTGTAGGGTTGAAACCTGGAAAGAAGTTGATGATTGAAGTCTGAAGACTGAGTTGCTGCTGGAGGAGCTGTGTTTTGTTTGATTTGTCTGTTGCATTAGACTAAGTCCATCTAGAATAAGTAGAATCTAGGAGCATGATTTCACTAGAGGTTGAGTTACTCCCTCTGCTTGTATTGTTATTGTGTGGCTTTGCTTGCGGGTATTCGGTAGAGCCCATCTCCCTTGCCCATGTGGTTTGTTTGCCTGATGGCATTTTCATTTCTTTTATCTGTATGATTGCAGTTTGCTGTTTATTGCTTGATAGCATGTTGTTTATATTTCAGTATGATTACTGTTATTTCATGACTGGCTTGAGGTTGAGACGAGCTTGTGGAGGCTGAAGCCCCACACACATTTCCTCCCTCACTTGCATTGCATGCATTTTACTGTTAAGCTGATGCTTTGTCTGTTTGGTGTATCATTGACATGATCCCTTAGGACTCTCATTTCCTTTGATAAGGATTTGATGATAGACTTTTAGGTTGAAACCTATGCATGACAACTTCTAGGAGTTCTCTGTTCAAACCTCAACCATAGGATGAATCCATGGCATGATAACAGTAGGACTTGATAGTCTCCCTCCTAGTTGGGCCTGTTCTCTTCTCACCTCAAAACAGTTTAAGATACAGTAAACATGAATGATTTCTTTCGTACGTTACGAGCCTTAAGCTATCCGAGAAAGGATTGTGGGAGAGTTTCTTTTCCACAGTCTGGATGTTTAGTATGGTACCCTTTGGGTGACATGCGACACATTCACTCTCAGGTCATAGTCTCTAGTGCGGTTGAAATCGCAAACACAATAAAAAAACACTTCTTTCAAAACAGGAAATAAACCGTAGTTTCCCGAACTACGTGAGCTCTGATCTCTCATACCTGTTGAGAGTACGTAGGCACAAGATGGCGATGTCTTGGCGAGCTACCTTCCCCCATAACCCTTCGTAGGCCGAACTACGTTGACTCTGATTTCTCATTCTCTGATGAGAATACGTAGGCATAAAGTGTGACGCTTTGCCGAGTCATTTTTCTTTTCCTTTTCAGCCAGCCTTGATAGGTAGATAGAATAAAACCAACCCGTCCAAGTAAACTAACAAGCGTGGATCCCGTCGAGTACGACGGACGTGAGGGGTGCTAATACCTTCCCCTTGCGTAACCGACTCCCGAACCCAGACAATGGTTGCGACGACCTTGTCTTACCCTTTTTCGTCAGGTTTTTCCGATCGTTTCCTTTCCCTCTCTGAGGGATAAATAATGAAAGGTGGCGACTCTTCTGTCATGCCGGCACCTTATTTTCGCAAAAGCGACAGGGGGTACCCCCCGAAATAGTGCTACGCGATGCTACACTGAAAAGAGGTTCTCTTGAGAATATTATTAACCATCGAGTACTTGGGAAGTTGATAATATCCGAAAGATGGGCTAATGAATTTGGGAACCTTATTAGAACCTTGTTCTGCAGGTACAATCAATATTTAGTCTGTATCCTTTGGGAATGGGTATACCCTTTGGCTCCATGCTCGTTGCAAACCTAGGATCTTTTTGTTTGTTCACATATGTGTCCTTATGTGCTTACTTGTGTTTGTTGCATTCATAAAACATCATACCGCATTTGACTTCATGGGATTTACTTTTGTTTATGAACATTGTAGGGCACTATGGATCCCAATAGAAGACACACTTTGAAATACACTTTTAAAAGACCCAAATTGGATGACCTAAACGAGTTAGTGACCTTGATTGAAGACCAAGGGAAGTTCAAGAGAAAATATGGGAAGATGATATCTTTATTGAGTCGCCAAGTAGACGAAGGACTTCTTTCCACTTTATTGCAGTTCTATGATCCGCTTTATCACTATTTTACGTTTTCAGACTTCCAACTGTTACCTACATTGGAAGAGTATTCTGTTTTGGTTAGGTTACCTATCTTAGAAGAATCTCCCTTCCCTTTCTTGGAGAAGGACCCTGAGGAAAGAGATATTGCTAAGGCTCTTTATCTAAAGGTATCTGATGTCAAAGGAAACTTAATTAGCAAAGGTGGTATTTTTGGATTGACTACGAAGTTCCTAATCAGTAAAGCTATGTTTTATGCCAATTATACGAATAAAACTCCATTCGAGGAAATCTTCGCCTTACTTATTTATGGAGTATTCTTGTTCCCAAGTTTTGAAGGGTTCGTCGACTTTAATACAATTAAGATCTTTTTGAAGAACAACCCAGTACCGACGCTATTGGGTAATGCTTATCATTCTGTGCATCTCCGAAACTCCTATGGTGGAGGAATGATCACCTGTTGTATGCCCTTACTCTACAAGTGGTTTATTTTGCACTTTCCGAGGTCTAGTTCTTTTCTGAAACTCAATGGAGGGCTTTGGTCTCCGAGAGTTATGGCATTGACCCACTCAGACATTGTTTGGTATAACCGAGTGTATGATGGGACTTTAATTATTGATGGTTGTCGTGACTTTGCTAATGTACCGTTACTTAGTTTTAATGGAGGGATCAGTTACAATTCAGTCTTAGCTCATCGACAGTTGGGATTCCCGTTGAAGGAACCGCCTAAGAGTGTTCAAGTGGAAAGCATTTTCTTTAGGGACGACAAGGAACTCCGAGACAAGATTTTGGCCGCCTGGAAATATTTGCACAAGAAAGGGAAGAAAAGCCTTGGGAAACCTAATTGTGTGTCTTTGGAGCCCTACCTTCAGTGGGTCAGAGAGAGAGCAATCAAGTTGAAGATGCCATATTCTCGTCAAGATCCTATACCTCCGAGAAGAGAGCCCACTTATGTCTTTATGTACGAAGCTGAGAAGTTAGAGGTTGCTTTGAGGAAGTTGCAACGTGAGTTAGAGTCATGGAAGAACAAGTACCAAGTAGTGGTTGCAGAAAACGATGAATTTCAGAGGCAGAACAACGAACTTCAGAAAGAGAAGGATGAACTTCAGAAGCAGCTACAGTTGAAGGATGAAGAATTACTTCCTTGCAATAAGAGGAGAGTCATGGAGGATTTATTTTTCTCCGACCCACAATGTACCATTTGGAAGTTGATTGTGGACAACCTTATCCGTGAGAAGACCCAGTTGGAAGAAGAGCTCAAGCAGCAGAATTCAAAACTTCTTTAGGGCTTTCATTAGCTTTTATTTATCTATTTATTTGGGACTTTTAAAAGCAATTATTTGTATTTCGTTTCAAATTTAATAAAACATTTTCTTTTACCGCAATGTTCATAAATAGTTGGGATCCCGTGAAGTCCTATTCATCTTGCATTGCATTCTTTCTTTATTCACTTCAAGAAACTCAATTTTATTTCGCAGGTATTGTAACCATGGACTTCAAGAGAGAAGCATTGGAGTACACTTTTCAGAGTCCTAACATTGAAATCTTAAGAGAGCTAGCAGATCTCATCGAGAACCGTCACGCTTTCGCAACAGAATATGGAGAAGTCTTCTATTTTTTCGAGCTCAAGATGAAAAGAGGGTTGTTGGAAACCCTTGTTCAGTTTTATGATCCGTTGTACCATTGTTTCACTTTTCCAGATTACCAGTTGATGCCGAATCTAGAAGAGTATTCTGATTTCTTGAGGATGCCTGTGACGGCCCGACTTATATTCACCGGCCAGGAAGAGATACCCAGTCACCAAGAAATTTCCAATGCTACTCATCTCATCTTAGCAGATGTTCAAGCGCACTTAATCACCAAGGAAGGAGTCCTTGGATTCCCAGCTGACTTCTTGATCGAAAAGGTCCGTTACCATGCTGAAAGAAAAGAAGTCCTTATCTTGGAAGCCACCTTTGCTTTATTGGTCTATGGGACCTTTTGGTTCCCTAAGATTGATGATTTTGTTGACATGGATGCAATTAAGTTGTTCATCCTCAAGAACCCAGTCCCTACTTTGTTAGCTGACACATACTATTCCATCCATTTGAAGAACGCTGAAGGGGGAGGACATATTGTTTGTTGTACCGCTCTGCTATATTCATGGTTTGTTGCCCGCCTAACTCGACATCCGTCTATTTGGGACGAGGTAGAATCACCCCATTGGTCCGAGATAGTTATGGCCCTTACTCACTCTGACATTGTGTGGTACGACCCTACCTATGGAGGTATATGTATGATTCCCAGCATCAGAGGATTTACCAACATACCGCTTATTGGGAGAGAAGGATGCATAAGTTACAATCCCGCTTTGGCTCGCCTCCAATTTGGGCATCCCATGATCGAAGTACCTGACCAAGATCTGTTGGAAGGGATCTTTCTCAAGGAAGGAGAAGATCCAGATCTGAAGATCGTCATAATTTACGCATGGAGATACATCAATAAGGAAGGAAATAATGCTTTAGGATACCCCAATTGTGCTGTCTCTGAAGAATATCTACATTGGGTGCGAGAAAGGGCTCTCAACCTCAAGATGCCATTCCCTTTTCATGAACCTATAGTGTTGACCTTTCATGATCCTTATTGGTTTGATGTAAGTGAAGTAGATCAATTGAAGGCCTCTTTGGGTGAGGCTCGGAAACTGAAAGCCGCTTGGAGGAACAAGTTTTTCACCCTCAAGGTAGAAAAAGAGAAGTCCTAGAAGCTGCCAGAAGTAGAATTTGCAAGGAAAAGGAAGGCACGAGAGGATTTATTTTCCTCCCACACCTCTT
Source organism: Lathyrus sativus (assembly GCA_963859935.3). NCBI lineage: Eukaryota > Viridiplantae > Streptophyta > Magnoliopsida > Fabales > Fabaceae > Lathyrus > Lathyrus sativus. Next base: position 265,377,274 of record OZ012739.1, on the reverse strand, counting down.
CTGGAACTGTCACCAGAGATGATCTTCCCCCAGCTGCCATGGCTTGGAAGGAATGTGTCGATCGACTCATCAGTGAGAAGGCCGAATTGCAAGAACGCATCAACCAGCTAGAAGAGGAACTTCGCGCACAGAAGGAGCATAGGGAGTAGATCTCCGAGTTTCTCTTTTTCTTTTGGTTCAATGCAATAAACTCTTAAAAGAGTACTTCGCTTTTGTAATGCTTCGAATATCAAAATAAAAATAAGTTTTTATCCAACATTATAATACCGGAAAACAATCTGAGTTTCTTGAAGTTTCATCCCGCATTCTGCATAGCATCTAGCATTATAGCATGTGCATGTGTCTCTTCTCCGCTGCGTCCTCATCTGTCTTTCTGTCTTTCTCTCGACAGCCGACGTCTCGACCATTTGACCAAGCTTGAAGTACTATTGAATGATAGTAAGGAGAACAAAGATATGGATCGCATGACTGGCTTTATAGCAAGGACCAATCCGACCAGGTCTTTCGACGACTTTGCTCAACAAATGTATGCTCCTGTGCAACTTCAGCCTGTGCAAGACAACCTGTTTATTGACCCTCAGAATACTTATACTGAAAAGGAAATGGACGATCCTAGATTTATAGCAATGGAGAAAGAACTTCGTGATCTCCAAGAATAAGTGAAGATAATGAAAGGAGATAATGCATCTGGTCTTGATGCTCATGACCTGTGTTTAGTTCTAGGCATAATTATCCCTCCAAAGTTCAAGATGCATGTCTTTGAAGTTTACAAGGGCGTCAGTTGTCCAAAATACCATCTGACGATGTTTTGTTGAAAGATGACTGGTTATATTGACAACGAAAAATTAATAATTCATTGCTTTCAATAAAGCTTGTGTGGGGCATCCTTGATATGGTACATGAAGCTGCAAAGTAACCACATTCAGTCTTGGGCAGACTTAGCTGTTGCTTTTGTGAAGCAATACAATTACAATTTGGGCATAGCTCTGGATAATAAGCATGACAATGGATCTTCCAGAGAGTTCATAGCTTCGATACCTCGTCCTCAACGTCAGTATGCAACGCCTGCTCAGCGCGAACAACAACCACCTCCCAAGCGGAAGTTGGCCTCTCCAGATCAACCGCAGCATCGACGATTCCAAAAACGGTTTGGCAATCAGAAGGTAGCTTTGGATGTTCCGAGGAAGGGAATTCGTCATTTTGACCCCATCCCTATGAAGTATGCCGACCTTTTTCCAGCATTAATCCAGAAAGGTCATATCCAGACAAGAGCTCCACCTAAGGTACTTGAGAAAATTCCGTACTGGTACAAAACTGACAAATTTTGCCCATACCATCAAGGTGCTCCGGGGCACGATGTTGAGAGTTGTTACGATTTGAAGGTTGACGTTCAAAGGTTGGTTAAGGACGGAATCTTATCCTTCAGAGGTTCCAATCCTAACCTCAACATGGTTCGCCCTCCGAGAACATGATCTAAGGTTATTTGAAAAACTCATATCAATATAGCGTCAGAAAGTATACCAGACCATTCAACGAGCCTCTCCAGTCCAAGGCGTAATAAAACCCAAGAGAGGGATTTGTTTGGATTTTCACTTTTCTTGTTTTTGTGTTTTTCGTTTCTTTGATTAAAAGCATGTTTGGCATGTAAGAACTTGTTATTTTGAATAATTAATGCAATAGAATGTTTGTCTTGAAGAAATCTATTTGTTTTACTCGTAAAATATTTTTCATAATTTATAACGCCTACTATATCCAAGCTTCTTTTCACTTTGGTGAATAATTGGAAGGAGGATGATGAAGTAAAACGCAGGATCTCTCGTTGTATGCTTCTGGATAACAACCCTACTAATGATGTAAGGCATTGTTTCAACTTCCTAACAACACCGGAAATATCTAAACTTCCAGAAACCTAGATGAAGATTTTGTTTCTTTTCCCAAACCGAACCCTCATTATAACCTGGGGCAGGGTATCAAAAAAACACCTTTCAAAATTTGGGTGGGCACAAATATACCTTAACCTTTCATTCCTTTGTTTTACAAATCAGAAACTAAACCCAGATACAACCCTCAAAGTCCTAATTGAAGTAGGGTTTAGTTTGAAAGCATACTCGATGAGATATTGTTTCCTGACTCCTATGAGCTATGCTCAAATTTGATATCGGCTTTATAAATAATGATTTCGGTCACTAGTTATGGTGATATCTCTTTTCAAAACCTCAAGACAAACGTTTGTTGCATTAATAAATTCAGAATTAACATTTCTGACTTGCTAACCTTGCTTGATATCTTAGAAAGATTACACATAAGCATCAATAATAAGTTTATTCTATTGAAACTTGAAGACTATGCTGGCCCGGGGCAAGTTTGTTTCCCAGTGGTTTGTTCCAATACAAATTTTGAAAACTCGGATACACTGTCAATCAGGGGCAGTTACGTCGAGATTTGGCGAATCTCTCTAAGAGTTTGGAAACAGTGGGACGCCATGTTTTCTGTAAAATCCTCTTTGAAAACTCTTGACTCTCGTAAACCAGATGACTCGGGGCATTTGAGGACTGATTTGACGACATCAACACCGGTCTTCTCCAGCGAAACGAATGTTTATTTCATCCTCATCTAAAGCTCAACTCTGACGTGTTCAACAGCTAAAATGACACAGGTTTCTCATTTGAAAGAGGATATTTATTTTATCCTCCGTAAAACTTCAGTTTGGGTATTTCCATCTACAATTCCAGCAAGAACCTCCCCAACAAAATGGATATTTATTTTATCCATGAAGATCCTTTTCCTTATCTTCAACAGGACAACCTCTCAGACTTATCAAAATGTTACATCCCCAAGTGGAATATTCTCTACTCCCCAGTAGAAGTTTTGAAGCCCTGAAGCAGAATTGTGATCCCACATTTGGTTCTCCGTCTATCCCCAGTGGTGCTTCTACCTTTGAAGATTGGTCGGATGTTTGCTTCGAGATGTTCTTTTCATTTCCGTTTGCCTTTGTTCATTTGTTTTGTCAGCATACGCATAACATATAGATAGATAGCATGGCATGCACACTTTGTTGCATCTCTTTGTGTTTGTTTTATTCTATCGCTTTGGCCGTGGTTACCCCTAAGTGTTTGGGTGTGTCTTATCCCTCCAAATAGAATTGTCAGCCCTAGGCAGAAAGAGCACAATGTTTATACTTTCCCCATGAAGTTCGATCCTCGTGGAAGACGGTTATTCCAGTACATTCAATTTGAGTTCATACCTCAATGGTCGAGTCTTACTTGATAGTTTTCTCTTCGGCTACTTCCCGAATTGAATTCCGATCCTTGGAAATCACAGTATGGATAATCTCCAACTTTCGGATATAGACTAAGTGTGCATTTATTTTGCACTCTATTCCCCAAGAAGAATATTCATGAAGACAGGCATTCCTCCGACAATGATATCACAGGATTTTCTCGAACATCTACATTTGGACTGTAAACATCTCTTTATTTGAGCAACTCATTTTGACTAGGATCTTATTCAAAACGACAAACGATAGTTTCTACAAGACAGTTCATTCACCCTCAATGAGTTCTTCAACATCATCAATTCGTCAAACGGCATCGCTTCACAAATCCATCAAAGAAGTCCGCCAAAGACATTACAAGACACTTCTCTTTATTTGAGAATTCCCATTATAAATATTTCTCTTCAGTTGAGAATCTGCAATGATATATGCTTCTACATCTACAACAAAGGTACTCCCCAGGAATATTTCCCCCAGTGAGTTCGTTGCACAAGATTAATTCCATCAAGTGACATATCCCCAGAGAAATCGAGGAAGTTTATCACATTAGTCTCTCTTTATTTTGAGAATACATACTTTATAAATCAACCAGCTTACATCTCTTCCGAAGATCCCTGGTGAAGTTTTACAATCTCTAATGCATTACAAATTACAATCTACAAAATTCTACAACTTACAACACATTATGGCTCACAGCCAAGAAGTTCAACAACATCTACATCTACAAATCACATCTGCAACAACATCTACAACTACAATGACATCTACAGCTGAGACCCGTTCGTGGATTCTAAATCACGAGGCGTGGGGAGGTGTTTTTCAGAAGCTGAGACCTGTTCGTGGATTCCAAATCACGAGGCGTGGGGAGGTGTTTTTCAGAAGCCAAGACCCGTTCGTGGATTCCAAATCGCAAGGCGTTGGGAGGTGATTTTCAGAAGCTGAGACCCGTTCATGGTACCCAGACCATGAGGCGTGGGGAGGTGATTTTCAAAAGCTGAGACCCGTTCATGGTACCTAGACCATGAGGCGTGGGGAAGTCTACACATTTTACTATTTCCAGTTGGATAATAAAAATAAAAAAAAGAAGAAAAATAAATACGAAACAAAACTGAATTGTGTCCCAATCAAGAAATTCATTTAGATTATTACCGACCACCATAGTTTGGTGGTAAACCTACCCTTCGATCACAAATTTCTCACCTACTGTTAAAACACCATATTCTTGGTGTATGTGCTACACTTTTATATGTTTGGAGATTCCCCATTGGTGGCTATTTCCTGTCCCCGTGGAGTCCTGCCTCGTTGGGTCTATTGCTCCTGGTTTTCTTGTGCGTTGTGTCCAGTTCCTTTCCCCTGTGACATTACTTCTTCACAAGACCGTGAAGGTGAGAAAATTACTTAGAAGGGGGGTTGAATAAGTAAGACTAAAAATCAAAGATTAGAACACAGATATTTTTATCTTGGTTCGTTGAATACAACTACTCCAGTCCACCCTCTCAAGAGTGATTTGCCTTTCTCTGTCAAGGACTTAATCCACTATTTAAATCAAACAGATTACAAATAGCAACACCTAAGAACAACTGTTCTTAGTCTTCTCAAGAGCAACTGATCCCAACTGGATCCTCTTAAGGAAAACCTTTTACAAACAATGTAAAACTTTTACAAGAGTAAGAATGCTTCTAATAAGCTGTTATCACAACTGTGATATTTCTCTTAAGTTAAGAACAAAGTTAAAGCAAAATAATATAATAAGAGCTTTGAGAGATTTGCTTTGATGAGTGATTTTGCTAGAAGTTCGATACTGAAGAAGATGGAGTGGACTTCTTTATATAGGCGCTAAGATCCAAGAAGTCTTGTTACGTTGAAGGCTGTGCAGAAAGGCCTGAAGCCTTTTGTCTTCACATTGGAGGCTGTGCTGAAACAAGCCTGATGCCTTTTGTCTTTACTTGCAGAAAGCTTTCCTCAGAATAGAATGCACAGATAAAACCTTTTTGTCTGTGTCCTTGTGTCTAGCACAAAATAGGAAAGAGCTGTTGAGATAAACCAACGTACATATTTAAATCTTCTTCAAAGTAAGTTCAGCTTTCAACATTAGAATCTGAATCTTCAGAGTCTCCAGACTAGAGATCATCTGGATCTTCAGAGTCTTGGATATTCTTCAGATTGAGCTGAAACAGAGTAGGTGCAGCTTGTGTGCTTGAGCGTGTAAATCTCTCAGAGCAGAGTCTTCTATGCTTTAGAGGCTCCTGCTTCAGAATCTTCAAGAGACAGTAGTCAGATTCTTCTGGGAGCAGTGTTCAGATCTTCACTTAAGATGCTCTTATAATAACATTGTTCAGATCCAAATTTGCTTTCTTAATATAATTTTCTTTAGTGCCTGTAGCAAACAATCTAGAACACGTTTAGAGTATATAATTCTTGAATACAAAATTTATAAGTGTTATCATCAAAACATAGAGATATAACTAAGACACAATCTGTGCTCTTACAATCTCCCCCTTTTTGATGATGACAAAACATGAGAAAATTTTGTTCAATAAAGAGTAAGAATTAGAAACTCCCCCTGAGATTAACAATCTCCCCCTGAAATAAATACTTCAATAGAATAGAATACTTCCCTTTCTGATTAAGTATATTTCAGATTCAGAGCCTGATGAAAGAGTTCAGAGTCAAATCTTGATGCCAGATACATATGACTTCCTTCAGTCAGAGCGTCTGGTTATCATCTTGCATGAATTCTCTTTCAGAATAAATGTATCAGAGTAAGATATCAGAGTTATCAGAATTGATTGAATACTCAGATTTTCTTTAGAGGATCAGGTTCTGGTTGACACAGTCTCAGGGTAACTTCAAAGAATTATGTTAGATATATCAATGTAATCTGAAAGACTTAAATTCAAAGTAAGTTACTAAAATGTCTGAGTTTCAGTTTTAGTAATTGCTTATAGGTTGAACACTCAGTTTCTCTTTTTCTCCCCCTTTTTGTCATAATCAAAAAGAATTTTAAAGACAGAAAGATATAGAAGAAAAGAAACATATAGGAGCAAAACAAGATATCATGCAATCAAAACAAACCAAAGTTCACAGTCAAACTGGCATATGCCAAAACACATAACACAACAAAAACAAACAGACAGCAAAAGCAGTTCATGTGCAAAACAACAAATAAAACTAGGTCTGGCGAGAGGCAATAAGGGTCAGAAGCTCTGTCATCTTGGCAACTGACTCTTCTTGCTTAGACATCCAGGTCTTGATTTCATCAGTTGTTTTCTCTTGCTTGATCATCCAATCCTTTATATCCTTCACATCATTCACAAGTTCTGAAACCACAGATGAAGACGGAGCAGATGCAGTAGCAGCAGGGTTCCCTTCAGTTTGGTTTTCAACAGAAGCTTGTTCAACCATTTCAGATTCAGGAACTACTGGAGGAGCAGCTTCCAAAAGTAACACAGGAGGAGGAGGAGGCATGTTCATCAGCGTTACCTTGATTAATTCTGCAAATTTAGTCTTAGCAAGCTTAGAGCATTTAGCTCTAACTTTTAAGGCAGCTTTGTTGAACATCCAGATGAAGCGCTTCCAAGCAGTATTCGAAACAGTGGGATCCAAACTAGACATGCATACAGCCTTAACACGATCATATTCAGAATCTAACTCCTTTTTGAAAATATCAAACATAGCATTAACACAAGATCCTAGATCTGACTGTTCAGACTGTCCAGAGGAAAAAGGATTAGGAGTGTTAACAGGAGTAGGTTCAGATGGTTGTGGTTGAGGTGTGTGTGGTTGAGATGTGTGGATGTTAGATTGAGGGAGTTCAGATGGTTGAGGAAAGGTCTGATTATCAGATGGATTAGTTTCAGGTGGTTGAGGTGTGGTTTGGTTTTCAGATGTTTGAGTGTCAGATGGTTGAGTTACAGATGGTTGTTGATGAGATGGAGAGTTTGGTGGGGTATGAAACAAGGCAATGTTAAGATGTTTCTTCATAACACTTTCAGAGCGAGCTTGTTTGAGTGATTCTGAATCACAGTCAGATGAATCAGATGAATCAGAAGATTCATCTGAGTGAACAGATGTTGAAGAAATTATAATTGTTTGGTTGAGGGGTTGAATATCAAGAATATTTTCAGAAAGATTTGGATCTTCTGAGGGAATTGTTTGTTCAGAGTGTTCAGTTTGAACAGACTCTGGTTGATTTTGTTCTGAAATAATTGTTTTTGGTTGGAGAGTCTCTAATTGGGGATTCTCTGGTTGTGACAAAGTTGGTTGTGGAGTTACTGTTGGAGAGTTTTCTGGTTGAGTTGGTTTGGTTCTGGTGGAGGAATATCTGTTGGAATTGTTTGAGGTTGTGGTTCAGATGGAATTGGTACAGGAGATGATTGTAAATATACTGGTTCAGAGGAGAGTGGTTCAGATGAGATATTGACAGACTGTTTGGATTTGGAAGTTCTTTGTATAAGGCTTGGAGAGAGTTGTGGTGAAGACAGGGGTGAATGAACAGTAGGTGTAGGATCAGATGCTAATACCTGTTGAATGGTGTCTCTGATCTCTTCCAGAGTAGCTTCTCTAGGACTGATTCTGGCCTTCTTTCCTTCTTTCTTCTTCTTTCTTGAAGCTTCAGGTGCTTTTCTCTTCTTCTGAACGGATCCTTCGTCAGCTTTCCTCTTACTGCGCCTTTCCTTCATTTGATTTGGCAATTCTTCTCCTGGCTTCTGAACAAGATTAGCAGGTAGAGGAATTCCTTCCTTTAGACATTCAGTAATATACAGCCAGACAAATTCCTTTGGTTCATCTGCACTGAATAGTGGAAAGTCTTCCACAGGAATTCTTCTGCCTTGAACCTCTTCAGAGTTGATCTTCCTTAGTTGTCCTTTCAATTCTGAAATGATTTTCATCCTTTTCAGATTGAGTCCATTTATTTCAGAGCCAATGATGTAAGTCAGATCTTCTGTAATCTTCGCATCTGTTAGATGCTGTACCAGCTTGTTCTCAATAAGGATGTCTGAAAACAACCTTCCCAGGGGTATCCACGTCCTAACTTTACCAGCTTTAGCTCTTACTTCCTCTCTGGTTTCTTTGACATGAGTTAGTAAATGACTGAAGATAAGATACGGTAGATCCACTTTGACATTTTTGCTAATGCAGTACATAAAATACAGATGTTCCGAACTCACATAGTCTGGTGAGTTGGATGGTTTTCTGTGAAAAAATGTACTCATAAAGATTTTTTCCCAGATCCTATAAATGGGTTTCAAATCTTTAACCTTACTTGACGGAATTCCAGCTATAGTAACTTCTTCATAAACCCTAGCCATATCAATGCGAGAAGAAGCAAGATTTGAAACTCCATCAGATTCAGTATAACTGAACAGTTGTCTGATCAGTTTTTCATTAATAACTATCTCCATTCCAAGAATCGAGGAATGAATAAACTTGGGACCAGCGCTTGCATGAATCCAAAATTCCTTTACTAGTGATGGAAATACAGGACCCATTAGCCTTTCAAAGTATTTTTCCCAACCTTGAGCTTTAATTGCAGAAATGAGGTCGAACCCATTTTCCTTTAACGAATCAAGATCAATGAAGCTTTCACAGAGCACCTCTAGATCAGCCACTGGAGTGAATAAGGTTCGTTCAGATTCTTTGTACATTATAGTCTTGTTGGGTTTTGCAGCAGTGTTTGAAGTAGACGCCATTGAAGAAGAAGAGGACCTTGGTTTAGGTTTAGGGTTTTGGTAGAGATTGAAAAGAAAGCAGAAACGCATGAATGGAGTGAATGTGGAAAGTGTGAAAATAGTGTGATAGGTGATATATATAGATAACCAAAAATCAAGCATAGGGCACACAAAAGACACTTATGCACATTTGGACAGCATTTAATGAAAAATAATCATTTCATATTAAATTTATGACAGCTGGGGGGAAAACCAAGAAAAGTGAGATTTTCAAAGAAATACCTCAAACGTCAATTCAGTTGAGCACTCCATCTTTTCAGATATTGAGTGACACGTGTTTGCTTTACTGGCACATCTGATGTCTCTCAAGAAATGAAACGTTTCCAACTTTCAGATCTTCTGAGCTTGTTAGTTCAGAGTTTCACCCAAAAAAAATAATTGAATATATATAATTGAACGAATAGATAGATGAAATACTTCAGATCATTAAACATTTAGCATCTGAGAGGTTGCCTCTGATAAATATTACTCTGGACAAAAATCCATACAAATATTTTTCAGAATGAACTTAAATCTATCTTCAGCAAGGGGTTTTGTGAAAATATCAGCCCATTGATGATCTGTATCAACAAAAGCTAAATTAATTACACCCTTCTGAACATAGTCTCTGATGAAGTGATGTTTAATTTCTATATGTTTTGCCTTAGAATGCAAGATTGGATTTTTTGACAAACATATAGCAGAAGTATTATCACAAAAGATAGAAAGATTACTCTCATAGATTTGATAATCTTCTAATTGACTCTTCATCTAGAGCATCTGAGTACAACATCCAGCAGCAGCAATGTATTCTGCCTCTGTAGTTGATAGTGCAATGGTAGGTTGCTTCTTGCTGTACCATGAGATCAGATGACTTCCAAGAAACTGACAGCTTCCAGAAGTGCTCTTACGTTCAACTCTGTCTCCAGCATAGTCAGCATCACAGAATCCAACTAATGAAAATTCATCAGATCTTCTGTAACACAAACCCATGTTAGCAGTACCTTTCAGATACCTTAGAATCCTCTTAACAGTTGTTAAGTGTGATTCTCTAGGATCTGATTGGAATCTAGCACATAAGCAAACACTAAACAGAATATCTGGTCTAGAAGCAGTCAAGTATAGAAGAGATCCTATCATACCTCTGTAGAGTTTTTGATCTACCTTCTTACTTACTTCTTCCTTACCTAGAGTGCTTGTAGGATGCATTGGAGTCTTTGCCATTTTGCTATCAACCATGTTGAACTTCTTCAGAAGCTCTTTAACATATTTGGTTTGATGTATGTAGGTACACTCTGGAGTCTGATTGACTTGGATTCCCAAGAAAAATCTCAATTCTCCCATCATGCTCATTTCAAATTCTTCCTGCATACATTTAGCAAACTCCTTTCCAAGCGTAATATTTGTTGATCCAAAAATAATGTCATCTACATAAATTTGACAAATTAACAGATCTTTCTTAACAGTTTTACAGAATAAAGTTGTATCCACTTTTCCTCTGATAAAATTTTTCTTCAGAAGGAAGTTGCTCAACCTCTCATACCAAGCTCTGGGAGCTTGTTTTAATCCATAAAAGGATTTCTTTAATTTGAAAACATGATCTGGAAAGTTTTCACTTTCAAAACCAGGAGGTTGGTGGACATATACTTCTTCTTCTATAATACCATTAAGAAAAGCACTTTTAACATCCATCTGATACAGAGTGATGTTATTCTGTGCAGCAAATGAAATAAGAAGACGAATAGATTCTAACCTTGCCACTGGAGCATATGTCTCAGTGTAATCAATACCTTCTTGTTGACTATATCCTTGAGCAACCAGCCTTGCCTTATTCCTTTCTACCTCTCCCTTTTCATTCAGCTTATTCCTGAAGACCCATTTTGTTCCAATGACATTGAATCCTTTAGGTCTAGGAACCAGATCCCAAACTTCATTTCTGGTGAATTGATTCAGCTCTTCTTGCATAGCTATAATCCATTCATTATCTTCCAGAGCCTCATCTACAGATGTTGGTTCTATCATTGACACTAAGCCAAATAAGGAAGATTCAGAAGTTCTGAGAAATGATCTTGTCCTTATAGGATCATCTTTCTTTCCAATTATCACATCTTCTAGATGAGAAGCTTTGATTCTGGAAGAAGATCCTCTGACAGTTGGTCTTTCAGAAATATGCAAGTTGTTTAGTTGGGAGGTCAAAGGTGTAGCATCTGGGGTTGCGTCAGATTCTTTGTTCTTTGCCTTTTCTGCCTTTGAGCCTTCAGAGTCTGTGAGAATCACTTCTCTATCTGCAGAACTTTCAAACTGCTTTGGCTTTTCAGAGCCAAGCTTATCATCAAATCTGACATGAATAGATTCTTCCACAATCTGTGTTTCAGTATTGAATACTCTGTAGCCTTTAGAGCGTTCAGAATAACCAAGCATGAAACACTTCTGTGCTTTGGAATCAAACTTGTTCAGATTATCTTTAGTATTAAGCATATAACAAATACATCCAAAAGGATGAAAATAAGCAATGTTAGGCTTTCTGTTTCTCCATAATTCATAGGGAGTCTTTTTCAGAAGAGGTCTTACAGACACTCTGTTCTGAATATAACAAGCTGTGTTAATTGCTTCTGCCCAGAAATATTTTGCCAGATTTGTCTCGTTGATCATGGTTCTGGCCATTTCTTGCAATGTTCTATTTTTCCTCTCTACAACTCCATTTTGTTGTGGAGTTCTAGGGCAGGAGAAATCATGTGCAATGCCTTTTTCAGAAAAATATTTTTCAAAATGTTTATTTTCAAATTCTCCACCATGATCACTTCTGACTTTAATAATTTTACAATCTTTTTCAGTCTGGACTTGATTGCAGAAGTCAAAGAACATAGAATGAGACTCATCCTTGTGTTTTAGAAACTTTACCCATGTCCATCTGCTGTAGTCATCTACAATGACTAACCCATACTTCTTGCCTCTGATGGATGCAGTTTTCACTGGTCCAAACAGATCAATGTGAAGTAATTCCAATGGTCTAGAGGTAGAAACAACATTTTTTGATTTAAAATGAGATTTTGAAAATTTGCCTCTTTGACATGCTTCACACAGAGCATCTGAGTTGAACTTCAACTTAGGAAGTCCTCTGACCAGATTGAGTTTATTAATCTGAGATATACGTCTCATATTAATATGCCCCAATCTTCTATGCCAGACCCATTGCTCATCATTCACAGATAAGAGGCATTTTACATTTTGAACTTTAAGTTCTGAAAGGTTAATTTTATAAATGTTGTGTTTCCTCTTTCCATTGAATAGGATAGAACCATCCTTTTGACATACAGCTTTGCAACATTTTTGATTAAAGATTATATCATAACCATTGTCACTTAATTGACTTATGGACAATAGATTATGTTTCAATCCTTCAACTAACAGAACATTAGAAATAGAGGGTAGGTTGCCATTACCTATAGTTCCAGAGCCAATGATCTTGCCCTTCTGGTTCCCTCCAAATTTCACGTCCCCTCCAGATCTAAGTTCCAGACTTTGGAACATAGACCTTTCTCCCGTCATGTGTCGTGAGCATCCAGAGTCCAGGTACCATGATTGGTGTCCTGACTTTGCTGCTAAGGACATCTGCAACAGGGATTATTTTGTCTTTAGGTACCCAGATCTTCTTGGGTCCTTTAGGGTTAGTTGCCTTGTAGGTTTGTCTAAACTTTTGTTTTTCAACATAGTTTTTGTTTAGACTTGCCTTAGATCTAAACACATGAGTATTCTTTTCAGAGCTCGTGTGTTTAATATCATTTAAATGACCAAATTTAAAATTAGAGTATAAAGGAGTTATCTTAATGATCAGATCATCTACAGGTATTGGTCTTACATCTTTTTCAAGAGAAGAAGATTGAAATCCAATTCCCTTTCTTTTATTCCTACTAACTCCATAGATCATAGAAGCCATCTTGCTTCTGTCTATGCTTTTAGTGAGGAACCTCTGAAAACTAGAGTCATATTTTTCCAAAATATTTTCAGATGACTTAGCTTCAGAGTCAGATTCTTGTTGGGCAATTTCCAAATCATTTTTGATTTTTATATTTATTTCTCTCTGCTCAACAAGTTCTGTTTTCAGATTATCAATCTCAGATTCAAGATTGCTTTTCAGCTTCTTGTTTTTGAGTTTGATATTATTGTAGCTTTTCAAAACTTCAGATAACACCTTTATAAGTTCTTCTTTGGTAAGTTTAGACATTACCTCTTCAGCGTCAGAGTCAGAGTCTGACTCAGATTCAGATGATAATTCTTCATTCTGATCTTCTATTCCAGCCATTAGTGTCATGTTGGCACACTCTTCTTCTGCTTCAGATTCAGATTCAGATTCATCTGAATCATCCCAAGTTGCCATAAGAACCTTCTTCTTTTTATCAAACTTTCTCTTGGGTTTCTCCTTGAGAAGTTTGGGGCAGTCATTTTTGTAATGCCCAGGTTCCTTGCATTCATAGCATGTGACTTCTTTCTTTCCAGATCTTCTGTGTCCAGAAGATTCCTTCCTGTGGTCAGCTTTTCTGAAGTTGTTAAACTTCTTTCCCTTGTGCTTCCAGAGCTTGTTGATTCTTCTGGAAAGCATGGACAGTTCATCTTCCTCTTCAGAAGAAGATTCTTCAGAGCTTTCTTCTTTTACCTGCAAAGCTTTAACAGGTTTGTTAGATTTTAACGCTATGGATTTACCTTTATCTTTCTTCTGGGGTTCATCTTCCTCCAGCTCTATTTCATGGCTTCTCAAAGAACTGATAAGTTCTTCTAAAGAGATCTTGTTCAGATCTTTTGCCATCTTCAATGCAGTCACCATTGGTCTCCATCTGGTGGGAAGACTTCTGATGATCTTCTTGACATGATCTGACGTTGAGTAGCCCTTATCCAGAACTTTCAGACCAGCTGTAAGAATCTGAAATCTAGAAAACATAGTTTCTACATTTTCAGACTCTTCCATTTTAAATGCCTCATACTTCTGTATGAGCGCCAGCGCCTTGGTCTCTTTAACCTGAGAGTTTCCCTCATGAGTCATTTTGAGTGACTCAAACATGTCATGAGCAGTATCTCTGTTTGTAATCTTCTCATACTCAGTATGAGAGATTGCATTAAGCAATATAGTTCTGGCTTTGTGGTGATTCTTGAAATCTCTTTTCTGTACTTCAGTCATTGATTTTCTATCAATCTTTTTGCCATCCTCATAAGTAGGATGTTTATATCCATCAATGACCATATCCCAAAGATCAACATCATACCCAAGGAAAAAACTTTCTATTCTATCTTTCCAATAGTCAAATTTTTCCCCATCAAACATGGGTGGCTTGGTACTGATCCTATCTCCTTCATATTTGTAAGTTGATGTAGATGTATTATCCATAATGACAGCCAAACAAATATCAAAGTATCTTTCTCACTGGATCTTTAACTGTCACGGTTAAGTGGAGCACACGCAGAACCAGGCTCTGATACCAACTGAAGGTGAGAAAATTACTTAGAAGGGGGGGGGGGGGGGGTTGAATAAGTAAGACTAAAAATCAAAGATTAGAACACAGATATTTTTTTCCTGGTTCATTGAATACAACTACTCCAGTCCACCCTCTCAAGAGTGATTTGCCTTTCTCTGTCAAGGACTTAATCCACTATTTAAATCAAACAGGTTACAAATAGCAACACCTAAGAACAACTGTTCTTAGTCTTCTCAAGAGCAACTGATCCCAACTGGATCCTCTTAAGGAAAACCTTTTACAAACAATGTAAAACTTTTACAAGAGTAAGAATGCTTCTAATAAGCTGTTATCACAACTGTGATATTTCTCTTAGTTAAGAACAAAGTTAAAGCAAAATAATACAATAAGAGCTTTGAGAGATTTGCTTTGATGAGTGATTTTGCTAGAAGTTCGATACTGAAGAAGATGGAGTGGACTTCTTTATATAGGCGCTAAGATCCAAGAAGTCTTGTTACGTTGAAGGCTGTGCAGAAAGGCCTGAAGCCTTTTGTCTTCACATTGGAGGCTGTGCTGAAACAAGCCTGATGCCTTTTGTCTTTACTTGCAGAAAGCTTTCCTCAGAATAGAATGCACAGATAAAACCTTTTTGTCTGTGTCCTTGTGTCTAGCACAAAATAGGAAAGAGCTGTTGAGATAAACCAACGTACATATTTAAATCTTCTTCAAAGTAAGTTCAGCTTTCAACATTAGAATCTGAATCTTCAGAGTCTCCAGACTAGAGATCATCTGGATCTTCAGAGTCTTGGATATTCTTCAGATTGAGCTGAAACAGAGTAGGTGCAGCTTGTATGCTTGAGCGTGTAAATCTCTCAGAGCAGAGTCTTCTATGCTTTAGAGGCTCCTGCTTCAGAATCTTCAAGAGACAGTAGTCAGATTCTTCTGGGAGCAGTGTTCAGATCTTCACTTAAGATGCTCTTATAATAACATTGTTCAGATCCAAATTTGCTTTCTTAAGATAATTTTCTTTAGTGCATGTAGCAAACAATCTAGAACACGTTTAGAGTATATAATTATTGAATACAAAATTTATAAGTGTTATCATCAAAACATAGAGATATAACTAAGACACAATCTGTGCTCTTACAGACCGTCTGTCTTGAATTCTCATATCATTGCATATCATTTGCATTCGGTGGCTTCTTAGGGCCAAAAATTCGTGCAATGTTTGTATTTAAGCCCCTCCTATCTCGTCGAGATGAAGATTTCAATCTCCGTATCTCCGGATAGAAGTAACTTAAATAGGGGCATCAGTCACACCCTAATTTTTGACCTTAAGATCCCACCTCTTTGTGCTTATTTTCTTGCTTGTTTTATTTTATTTTTGTTTATTACGGCTAACCAGTTTGTGCAAGTGCAATAATGCCAAGACTCTTAAGCATCACAAAGACGTGACCAGTACATCTGAGTTTAAAGTTCACCACTCAAGAATTCAAGTTCAACTTAAGAATATTTTTGCATATGAATAAGTCTATCGCATTCAATTCAAAGATTCGGAGAGTACCAATCATTTTCAAGAGTCAACATGCAAGGGATTGTGTTGTAACTACAAAACGGATCCAGACCGTATCATAGCTCTACCTTCCCTTGTCCATCATTCTACTCACGCTCGATTTTCACATATTATGGACAGTGTTAGATATTCGCATTGAAGAGTGTTGACAGTTTATTCGAATATTGTCAAGAGATTTGAGTTTCGTCCTTGTTTCAAAAGATGACTAACGTGGAAGCTAAAGAACTAAGAATGTTATTTACTTGTCTCAAGTCTTATTATAAGGAGGTTATGCACACCATGTGGATACTTTTTTCTAAAAAATTAAAGAAGGGAGATCTTAGTATTAACCATGGGTATACATTTGGATTTACATTTGCCAATAAGAATGCCACTTCATACAATTATATTCAACCGAATGACCGTACTAATATCTGATAATTCGTTCATGACTTCTACATCATTATGGCAATATATGAGCACTATAGGAGCAACTCAGTAAATTGTATACAACAATCTCATCATTGGAAACTAAGTCCTACGACCCTACGTGACTTCACAATTTTAAGAAATAGTGGATCGGTACAATTATGAGCCTTAATCCGAAACAAGTTAGTATAAACCAGTTCCGGAACTACGGGAACTTCCTCATCCTCGAGACTGCGCACTTCTTTCTTGGCTAACAAGGAGATGCGCTTTAAATTGGAGCCTCTGACACAACAGCGGGCGTGTCTCTCAGAGCCGCAACGCAAATCATGCCGCAGGCTGTGAAACTGGACGAGCTGCATGTGCGTATCGGGAATGTGGAAATCCTGCAAAGCCATCAACAACACAGACAGCCGTATATTACCATAAACATCCGAATGGAAACAGGGTTGTATAAGAGTTTTACCTTCAGATGGTGCTCCCAGTGCCGCAAAGAAACGTGATAGGCCACCTGGTCCCTGTGTCGACGGTCGGCAGTTGCTCACGAGAATATGCAGCAGGGCTTCGAAAGATGTACGCCTGGCCACGAAGTCAAATAGCGCACATGAATTAGAAGCAAACAGAACCAAGTCAACAAAAGAACATTGCATAGCCACAAGTGGAAGGGACTAATAGATCCTCCAATATCATTTAAAGAAGTTAAGAGCTCATACTTGGGAATTCTCGAGTAAACTACAATACGAGAGTCCCCTTGTCTTCGCATCTTCGAATTGTTAATCCTTCTCTCTCGTGTTCATCTCAATGAGGAACATCAATCACCATGTTGAAATGATTGATGTTGCTTGTACCTACACACTATCAAAAGATAATATTGGTAAGTTTAAGTAAATGAGGTTTCGGCACGAAACTAGAATATCACTATTGTTATCAGGGGATGAAATCATCATGCACTCAATAAAAGCATTATGTGCACACATGTTCAGCCATACGATTGTGGATTAATACAAAGTGGGATGCATAACTTGTGGAGTCATAAGGACGAACTTCCATAACAGACCTAACATCATGTAAAGAGAAGACCAAAGATTACCTTTTCAAATTTATTAATTGGTGACTCAGCTGTTGGAAAATCAAATTCACTTGCAAGATTCGCCAGGGTTGATTCTTTTTATCCTAATTCAAAGTCAACTATAGGAGTAGATGTTTCAAACTCAGAAAATGGAAATTAACGAAAGGAAGTTAAAGTGCGGATATGGGACATAGCTGGACAAGAGAGGTTCAGAGTGGTTACCTCGGCATATTATAGGGTTGCAGTTGGAGCACTTTTGGTATATGACATTAGCAGGCGCCAAACGTTTGATAGCATTGGTCGATAGCTTAATGAACTTCACACTCACTCTGATATGAACATTATCACTATGCTTGTTGGGAACAAGACAAGCCAAGAAAACCCCTTGAACTCGAAACAGGCTCATACTCCAGGAATCAATCCATATCCACCACCTGCTTTTAGCATAAGGGGAGCTATTCAGAACAATGTTATCAACAAACAGAAGATTAAAAGAAAAAAACTGCCAAAACTGGCTTCCCCAACGCCCATTCGTACAACCTCGACCAGGGTCACCTTCACCCTCCAGGATACTTCTTGTCTACATACAACCGTTGTCCTTAACTCCTCGGAACCACTCGCGAACAGCCACACCAGCCAGGAAACAACAACTGTTAGAACAATCTCAGGTGATTTATGATGCAACAAGAATTAAGTCTTAAGCCAGAAATGTTTCCACAACGTGTTACCTCAGGACAAGCTCTGAGTATGCTCAGCAGCAGTAATCACCTACAAGAAGCCAAAGATTTATTTTCCAAGGCAAGCCCAGCATACAATAGGTGAAATCGTCAGGATTCCTCTTTCGTTTGCAGCCACCAGCTCACACTCCTGATTCAAACCAAAGCCACCAGCGAGAATTGGCTTTTGCCTTCATCGACTTCAAAGCAACCAGGATGCAGTACCCCAAATTTCCCAACATCATCATTCAAACACATGAAAAAGAAACGAGGTTCAGATATGCGACAAACTAAAAAAAACCAGAGGAATAGAAATTGAATTGAAAGAATATACCCTGCGAGCACTTGAGACTGTTGTTCTTCATCACCAGTTTTTCGTGAAGGTTCCCGCTACAGACGCATCAAGCACGAATCCTCCCCCTCTGGGCTTCTAATCCATCTTTTGGCCCAAGACATTTTCTTTCCGCACCTGCCAAAACGCAAATCTTGAACTAGTAAATCCTTTGAAGAATATACCGTTGGAATATCCAATCCAAATCCAAGACATTGAACCTGGACAGATAAATATTTAACGAAATTGATACATAATCAGAGATTGAATTTTCTCATTTAACAAGCATTTAACGAAATTGGGTGAAAGGGGAAAGTTTTCAAATTTGACATATCCCAAATTGGAAAATCCAAATCAACATTCAAAGACAGCAATCAAATCTCAATCAAGACACTTTCAATTCGAGACCTATAAAAGGAGGCAAAAGAGAAAGAGAAGAGCGATCAAAAAATTTATCGTAAGACACCGAAAATCACCATCGTAAACCTAGTAAATTGAGAAGAGAGAACGCTCATCTTTTCCGTTGAAGAAGCTAATCCCATCCACCGCGAGCTCAACCGACGGAGCATCCGTTCTTGTCATCTCCAAACACCGTCATCGCCAACATTCAGTAAACTCTTGTTCTCATTAATCTTATTGAACTACTGACGTTTCTGAGTTGATTTCAGGTCCGAAAGTGGAAGGAAATGACGGATGAAGAGATCGATTGCGATCTGAGAAAGGTGAAAGAGATGCTAATCGAGCGATTTTGGGAACGAAAGGGGGCTTAGGGCTCCATCGTTTCGTTTTTCCCCATTTGTTCTGTTCGCGTATCTCGTGGAAGTGGTTCCTAAACACACACTCACGACACCACACATATTTACGATTAATCAACTCTCTAACCCTTTTTTTAACTAATTAATCGCCTTTTTTTCTAAATAAACTAATAACATTTAACTAATAAGATTTTTTAACAATCTGACTAATTAATCTTTTAATAATACATCCTAGTTAATATTTGTTTATTTTTTATCTTAATTTCCAATTTAATCAACCGTACTCTTTTTATAACTAAAAAACAACCTTTTTTTAATCCTATTAATCCCTATTACAATATTTTGCTAATTTAATTTTAACTTTTTCATTCTAATAACCTTTTTAAAAAAAATAGTATTCCTTCACTATAAAAAAAGAAAAAAGAAAAAGACTTTTATAAATAATTACACATTTTGTCAATTTGTTTAGTTAATAATAAAATCCCTAGTATAGTAATCAACTTTTAGAAATAAATAATTAAGTCAATTTGATCAATATAATTTAATAAATAGCCATAATAGAAAATAACCACTTCACTTATGTTTTTATAATAAATTAAGTCATTGAAGTTTTTTATTTAAAATCTTTAATCTATAACTAATCTCGTTTAAAATCGACCGATTAAAATCAACTCACATCGTAAAACTCAATCTAATCGTGCACGCTCACGCTTACACTTCACAATTCACTCTCACACACTTCAGCGCTTTCATGCGTATGTGTATGCTTTACTTACTTGCCCTTTACTATTTCTGCAATTTATTTCTTACAACAATTTACATTACCGCATTTATTCTCGTATCGCATTCCGTCCAAAGGAAAAACCTACACATGATTCAACAATCGTGTGTAGTGCACATCATTTGCATCATATTCCCCATGATCCTTGATCTCATTCAAGTTGATCTCTAGGATAGATCCTACCCCATAGGAAGGACCTTTATCCTTTACAACATAGAAAAAAACAAGACAACTCATACAATATTCAAACACAATAGAGAAATAGATGTTAATCATCTTAAGCGAGATAGAATCTCCACCCCACATCAATACAATCAATACGTAGAGACTTTGCCTTAAGAGAGATAGAGGCGTACTCGTCGATCAATATCAGAGGACTTGAGCCCTTCTCTTAAGACGATGCAAAGACTATTTTCCTACAATTTGTGGCGGTTAAATATCCCTTAAAGTGACAACCCGTCTCCTTCTCCTAAAATCAATCAATCAACTACCCTAAACCCATAGGAACTTTGACCACAGTCAAAGAACTCCTCAAACCCTTTAGGGGAACTACAGATACTCTGATTCCGCTCCCGTAAGGATATGTAGGCATAAGATGCGATGTCTTATCGAGTATACTTAGAAATAAACCCATTGGTCTTTTAACCTTAAGTAAATAAACCATAGCAATAAACAACATAAAACAAGAGGTTCCTGTAGAGTACTACAGAAACTTAGGATGCTAGCACATTCCCTAAGTTTAACCGACCCCCGAACCTATAACTCTCTAGCTTGCATTTGCATTGCATTGTGGGTATTTCGATCTTTATCCCTTCCTTTGGACAAATCAAAGTTCGGTTGCAAAACGAATTAGATTCAAACTAACCAATAGTTTGGTATCCAAATTTCACCGCGACACCTGGAGAACGAACACATCCATTTGCCTTTCCATCTTCCCAACATTTTATCGCTGGACATCTATCACTTCTGGCCGCGCACGCGACCCTCAACTATGTATGTCAGGAAAGCCAACATCTTCTGAACTGGTCCTCGACACCTTAACTCACTCTTAAGTCATTACTCCTCCACTTAGAAACAACGATTCAGGGGGCTCTTGTTCTGGACTGAGCCGAGAACTGCCCATCAGTCGGGCAGGCCCAACCCAACACTACATTAGGGAGGCCTAACAATGCCCAATCCTCCCATGTCTGGCACGCCTATCAACAAGGCCCTCAGTCAAACAGACCAGTACTTGGCGCGAAGAGAGCCCACGCGCTTCCCCCATGTTCTCAATGTGTCCCCTGCGTGAGGACATGTCATTAGGAAACTACCCACTTCCGAAAGAGATGGTCAGCCCATCTTCCGAAGATCACGGGGCAGTTTATCCAGGGCGAAGACCACGTGTTGGTCTTCACTACGCCACGTAAGCCCTGGCAGTTACTTGTGTTGGGCTTGGCAATCTGGCCCAATGCAATGTAATCGTTGGCCCTGCACTATGGGCACATTATAAATACCCTCTTTCACTAGAGGATCAGATATTCTATTCATTACACTTTCTCTCTCTCTCTCTCTCTCTCTCTCTCTCTCTCTCTCTCTCTCTCTCTCTCTTGTTCTGTTACTCACTTAAGCATCAGAGCATCTTGTAGGTACACCCCCTTTCTCCCTACAACACCGGTGAAGGTAGTAACTCATGATACATGGCAAGCTACCAATTTCTTTCTGATCAAGTACGATCAAAAACCAAGGTGGAGTTTTCCTTCAAGATCGGTGTGATT
This sequence comes from Lathyrus sativus, assembly GCA_963859935.3. NCBI lineage: Eukaryota > Viridiplantae > Streptophyta > Magnoliopsida > Fabales > Fabaceae > Lathyrus > Lathyrus sativus. Next base: position 265,355,458 of record OZ012739.1, on the reverse strand, counting down.
TGAAGGTTTTTGACAAGATCACGTCAACACAGATTTAAGCGAATGAAGGCCTTGGGACAAGGCGGTTTTCTTGCAAAGTAGTAGCATGAGATGGTGAATCGTGTTTGGGAATCTTGGGTTCAACAAGCGCGTGCTCGAGATAATTGACGGATTTTAGCCGCATTTTTGGTGACTCAAGCCTTGATCAAGGGTTCGGAGGTGGTTGAATCAACAACAAACAATATGGTTTGTGGGGTTAGAATTCTTCATCTCTTGTATAAACATTTTTGCAAAGATAAGGTTAATTGCAAGTATCTCAATTTAATTTCGGATTGAGAGAAGACGTACCCATTGCAAGACCGATTGGGGAACTGCATAAACAAATATTTGTGTCTCTTTATCGTTTTATTTTTCTTTAATTATTTTTCTTGTAAATTATCGATTTCGTTGTTATTTTAATTAATTCGATTGGAAATTGTTTTCAAATTTATTTTAAAGTGTTGTTGTTGATATAATCACAATCACTTTGATTGTGATTGGCTTTTTACATCAACCAAACAAATCAAATTTCCAAACGTGATCAATCACACACAAAGTGTTCGATAAATTGTCTTTGAGTATTTTTATCGCTTTATGTTCATTGGTAATAAGTTTTACGAATAGTTTTGCATTTGATTGATCCTTCAATTAATTGTTGATTGAACAATTTGTGCCATACTTTTTAAAAACAAATTTTTGCAAAAAGTTTTTGGTTTTAAATTTTTGATATATTCACCCCCTTCTAGATTGAAACCTATCGTCTAACAGAAATGTTTTACTAATGGAGCGGGACTAAAAAATAAAGAGAAAAGTTCAAAGACAAGTTTTCCTACCCATGCACGTACCAATACGCGTCCAAGACCCCATGAGTGCCACAAATTGAATTCTTTACCCATACATGTATGTCACCATGATACATGTGCCCATATTTGTATATCAGACACGCAGGCATGTTACGCGTACCCATACACGTATGCGAAATACCAAACAAAATCATCCTCTGCTCATACGCGTATGCGAAATACCAGACAAAATCATCCTCTGCTCACACGCGTATGCATACATGTACCTATACGCGTATGCAGGGCATTTCTCACCTATTTTAATGCCCATATTTGTTTCAAATGTCCACTAAAGTGCAAAAAGAAGAGAAACAAATATTTTGAATTTTTATCTTTGATTTTGCAATATGAAGTTCATCTGAAGCAAGGAAAACACACCAGGAGCAATGAGAAGCACCAACTCAACAGATTCCTCTATTGAAGCTTCCTCTTTTATCACTAATGTGTAATGCTTATGACTATTTCAATGAATTTCATTATAGTTATAATTATCTAAAACCTCCAATGTCAAGGATGAGTTAATGTTCTTGATTGAATTTGAATATCTGAATTGGCATTTGAAATAATTAAGGTTTTATTCCTATATAATTTATTTCTTTCCGTACATAATACTTAGCTCTTTCTAATAAATTGAGAATTGATTTACAATTACCTATTAGAAATGATTTTCAACAATACCGTTTGATTGAAATATTCTAGATTAGTTATCAACTAGACCTAAGGATAACAACTAGAAACTATATTGTTCTTGATAATTAAATGCATGGGTTCATTTACAATTTACTAAGGTCGTAAGAATTGATTTAAATAATCAAAGTTTTATTCACTAAAGACTTAGGAATAAATAAACTTAAGAACTAGTAACTTGTAGAAAAAACGCAAGTTATTACAAGGTCAATTTAGCATATTGTTACAAGAAATAAACTCAAACAAATTTAAGTTCAAACTCTCAGTCCTAACATGCTCTTCTCTAATTATTTTCTACTATATTAAATTTGTCTTAATTTTATGTTTTACAACTAAACAAATTTCAAAACTCCCAAATACTTTTAGGTTCGACTAAAATTAAACTAAACTCTAAAATATAACGCAATCATCCGGATCAATACACAATCATCAAGATCAATACTTGGATAACTATCGATAATACTACTTTTACATATTAATACACTTAATTTATCGATTAGAGGGACACATTTATGCAATAATATTTGGACAAACTATTATCTAAGTATAATGTCAAATACAAGGTGTTGACCCGATCGTTATCTCCACTTCTGGAGCATTCATGGAATACTACCATTGTTGGAGCACCTGCTACCCCTACCATATTGACCCTAGCTTGACTAGGGATTCGAATTGCGATTGTACCAGACAATCTTCCGAAGCTAGAGTCTTATTCCTTTCTATTTTTAGCATTTTGTTTTTATTGTATTTTATTCAAATTTATATTTTTAATTAGTTATAAAATTTTAATGAATGAGTAATCATTTTCACACTCAATATTTATTGAGCATTAACAATTGTTTTGCATATGATTAGCTTTGACTAGTCTTGGATTCCATTATAAAACATGTTGGTTATGTGAATTTAATGACATTCAATGGTCATTTAATTTTTCAAGGTAGTTTGAGAAATTCAGTTCCATCTGTTAATATGATTTTGAAAATCTAAAACAATGTTCTCTTAGCCATTGACATGAAATCTGAGCCTAAACACTATCTAAACATGTTTCCAAAATTTGCATTATCTTTTAAATGTATTTCTTGTGATTTGTACCTATATCAAGGTAAATTATTTGGTGATCATTGTTTTTATACCACCCTTAAATGATACTATTGTAAAAAGAAAAAAAAAATGTTAAGTCTCTAACTGTGTTTATACTAATTGAGAAACTCCACCAAATAAATAAAAGGTAATGTTAACTTGTGTTATAAGACACATGTTAAAAAATTTATAAATAAAAAATTTATATTGAAAAAAGTAATAAAAAAATTAATTATAAATTTTTGATAAAAACAATACACAAGTTTTATGAAAATATTTTTACATTTAATTTCTAACATGTGTCCTTAGGACACAACTTAGCATTATCCATAAATAAAAAGGAAAACCGATATTCAATATAGTGGGATTGGATTTTAGCTTGTTATGTAGATTTTGGGGATTGGATTTGCACTCTAAAAGTGATTTTTTTTTATTACTAATAGCACTATTTGAAGGTTTTTAAAAGCTTTAAGAATCAATTGTTGAAGTTCTTAGACATTAAAACTCGCTTTATGTACACTTGCATTAGCAACATGACAAAATGCTTATTTATATATATATATATATATATATATATATATATATATATATATATATATATATATATATATATATATATATATATATATATATATATAAAAGCAACATGACAAAATTCATAAGAAAAATCGTTTGATGCGTAAGAAAAAGTGCATAGTCGTTTCTCATTTGCGCACAATGCACCTTGGTTCATTTAAAACTACAAATCTACTACTTAAGAATAAAAAAATATGTAGTATAGTGCACTTTGGCTTAAAAATCTCACACATTGTACATGGCATGATACCCTGTCTATCTCTCTTAGGTGCTTTACTCTCTTAGAAATAATAAGAACGTTACCTAGTGCCATTATTTAAAGAAAATATGAGAATTTAATGGGGGGTTATGAAATATCAAATAATATTTTGTTAAATAGGCTTTAATCTCATCTAAAGAGTTAGATCAAAGGTGAAGTTGTCCAAAGATATTTATGCATTTAATAACTCTGAGATTTAAGTGATGTGGGACTCCACCGATAAAATATAATTTTAACACCCACATTCATATCTAGCATGATTTTAGTCCGGAATCCGACTATGATAACATGTTATATGAGCTTGAATACATCTAACAAGATGGGAACCTAAGCTACGTGGTACTTGATAATTCTCTTTCATTACGTAATACTTACGAGTATTTTCGGTAAAATATGTGAACTTCGAATAAAAGAGGAGATAAAATGATGAAGAAATTGTTAGTACGTGAGACATTTTTAGTGAGGAGAGAAAGAGAGGAAATAAGGAAATAAAGATTGATATTATTGAATGAATGATAATAACTGAATTACAAAATGTCTTATTTATATAGACCTAAGTGACTTGAATACTAAGCAATAAATATGACAAACTAAGTATCAAACTCTAAACCCTAATTAGCTCTAAGTTTGGGCCACATAATTCAACTTGGATTATATTTAATATCTCAACATACCCTCATATAATCCAAGTTGTCAAAACATACTAATCATTGTCGATCTGAACTACTCCTAATTTCTTTCTCAAAGTTACGAACCTGTCGATCTTCAATCATTTGGTGAAAATGTCGGTCAATTGTGCTTCACTTGAACAATGTCTTACTTCAAGTTCACCTTGATTCACCTTCTATCTTAAGTGAAATCTAGCTTCGATGTGTTTACTTCTTCCATGCAAAACTGAATTCTTTGCCAGATTTATGGTTGACTTGTTGTCGATCTGCAGTACTAGTGCTTTCTTCACTTCGACCTTCATTTCTTCAAGCATAGAACTGATCCAAATTTCTTGACACACAACATAGGATCCTGCTATATATTCAGCCTCACACGATGACAATTCCACCACAAGTTTCTTTCTCGAGCACCACGAGATTGTGACACCAAATAATTGAAATAAATATCCAGTAGTACTTCTTCGATCTTCCTTATCTCCACACCAATCAACATCTAAATAACAAATAACCATAGTTTCTTTACTTTTAGAGTCTCTTCGAAATAGAATTATATAGTTTGTTGATCCTTTTAAATATCTCAGGATTCTTCTTGCAACCTTCATGGGTGACACGTTTAGCTCACTCATGTATCTGCTCACTAATCCGACTGAGAAACATATATCAGATCGAATGTTGCACACATATCTCAGAGAAAGGTGCATCAACTTTGTCTTCCTCTCCATGCTTCTCCAACTTCAAGTTGGATCGATAGGAGAAGATGCATGAGTTGAATCATCCATCCTGAATCTCTTGAGTATCTCATTGACATACTTTATTTGATGTAGCACCATACCTTGCATCGACATTTGAAATTCCATGCCTAGGAAGTATGAAAACTTTCCCAGATCTGACATTTCAAATTCCTTCTTCATCAGCTCTTTCAACTTTAACAAGTTCTTCAAACTATAAGCAGATGATTGTTATATCTTATGCCTAAATCTAGTCATAGACACCATACTCAAATTTGCATTTGATGAATCCCAATTTGACCAAGTATGAGTCGATCTTCTTGTTTCATGCCCTAGGTGCATGCTTGAGGCCATAGAGTGCTTTATGCAACTTGTATACTTTCCTTGCTTCCTCCTGAATCATAAACCCATGAGGTTATGACATAAACCTCTTCATCTAAATGTCCATTCAAAAATGTCAATTTCACATCTAAGTGAAATGTCGACCAACCTTGCTTGCATGCCAAAGCTACAACTAGTCGAAAATTTTTCAATCTTACGACCGGTGCAAATACTTCAGAGTAGTCGAGTCTTACTCTCTGAAGAAATCCTTTGGCTACCAATCTCGCCTTATGTCTTGCTATCGACCCATTAACATTGTGTTTCAACTTGAACACCCACTTCACTTTGATAGCTTTTGTACGGGCTGGAAATTCGACCAACTCCCATGTGTTGTTTCTTTCAATTGCTTGTAACTCTTCGACTATACTAGACTTTCATTGTCTATCTTTTAAGGCTTCTCTATAGTTGATTGGTTCAACACCTGCAAGTAAAGCAAAATGAACTAGTTTTCCATCTGTTGTGACTGCATCATCACCAACCACTTCATAGTCTTGAAGTCTTGCTGGGCAAGCTCTAGTTCTTTGAGGTCTCTAGCTTGATCCATCCATATCCTCTTCGACTTCGATCGTGTCGGGAATGTCAGCAACTGCTTTGACTTCAACAGGAATATCGATAATATCTTCGACTTCAACGTCATTACTTGCTTCGTCAAAATCATAGCTCATTAATGGATTGTCAATTGCATTACTAGAATTTCAATCCCAGGAAGAATTTTCATCAATCACAATATCTCGACTTATCAAATCTTCTGATTAATTGGATTGAACAAGAATAATCAGGAATATGATTATAGGTTTAATCAGGAATATGATTATAGAAAATAGAGCCAAACATCTTCAGATGACTCAATAATGGTAGTTTGTCACTCCAGACTTCTTTCTTTAGCTTCTTGGTAGGGCACCTGTTCAGAATATATACAACTGTCGAAACAGCTTCACCCCATAAGGATTTTGGCAAATTCTTCTACTTCAACATGCATCTCGCCATGTCCAATATGGTCTTGTTTCTTCTTTATGTTATTCCATTATGTTGAGGAGTATAAGGAGTTGTTATCTCATGATCAATACCATGTTCTGCATATAATGCTTCAAATATCTTGGATGTGTATTCGCCACCTCCATCTGTTCGCAGAACTTTGATCTTCTTTTCACCTTGATTTTTGACAAGTATCTTGAATCTCTTAAAGACTTCAAATACTTCATCCTTTCGTTTGATCACATAGATCCAAAGCTTTTAATTGTACCCACCAACAAATGAGACAAAATACCTGTTTCCACCAATTGTATCCTCTTCAAAAGGACCATATACATCTGAATGTACAACTTCAAGTATGCAAGATGATCTCATTGGCATAGTCGAAACGAAAGACTTCCTAGACTGCTTTCTGACTAGACAGCCTTCATAAACTTTGTCAGGCATCTCTAGACTTGATATACCAGTTACCATATCTTGAGCAATCAGTTGATTGAGCGGCCTAAAGTTTAGATGACTGAACCTCATATTCCACAACCAATTGTTCTTGTGGTCGACAATTGTTTTCAGACATTGTACCTCCGTCGGACTAATCATGGTCTTAAATGTCCTATTCTTTAACAGAGGAGATTTCAAGACCAAGTTATTCTGGATGTCTAAAAGTTCTAAGGCTCCATCTTTTATAACCATTGAGAACCCCTTTTCGACCAGTTGTCCAACACTTAGCAGATTGCACTTCATTTTAGGGACATAAAGTACATCTTTGATTATGGATTTTTCTCCATTACTCCTTTGAATAATTATGTTTATATTACCTTCTGCTTGCAAAGAGTTATTATCACCAAGTTTGACCTTGCTCTTCTTAGAATCGTCAAAATATACTAACCATACTTTTCGATCAGTCATGTGGTTCGAGTAGCCTGAGTTGAGGAACCAAATCTTGGATTCGACATGGTCATCTGCAACTGCAGCCATAACTACCATATCATCAGAATTATATGTATCTTAACGTGCAAGGTTCGCTTCTTCATCCTTGCTTTTTGTTGATCCTTTTTCTTTCATGTACCAACAATGCTTGGCTAAGTGACCCCATTTTTCACAATCATACCACTACGCACCTTTTTTTTCTCTACTTTGTCTTTCTGGTGGGAATTTACTTCTCTTTTTTAGGATTTAAAAGTTCTATCATCGATCTTTTCTTGTGAGGATTCAACCAAGACTTCTTGCCCTGAGTCTTGTTGATTTTTCCTTTGAACTTGTTGGAACCACCAATCTTCTTCCACGACTGAGCCTGTAGTACTTGTATCGAGTCTTGAACTCTTTTCCTTTCAATAATCCTAATCTCATTCTTCTCCAACAAACTAACCAAATCTTCCGGTTTTAGGGTTTCAAGATTGTTGGATTCTTGAATAGCTACGATAATGTGATCAAAGTGAAAGGTCAATGTACACATTACCTTCTCAACTATCATCTTATCAGTCAGAGTTTCACCACAACCATTCATAAGATGGACGAGTTTCTGCACCTTTTCCACATAGCCTACAATCCTTTTGTCTTCTCCCATCAACAACAATTCATATTGTTGTCATAAAGTTTGCAACTTGACAACCTTGAATTTCTCGTCTCTTTCATAGTACTTGACACGAAAATCCCATGCCTCCTTCGCCAATTTATCATGAGCGATTTTGTTGAAATTAGTCGTATCAACCACCAATTAGATGTAAAACGCCGCCTTGCAATCCTTCTTCTTGGCATCCTTGTGAGTGGTTCTCTGTGCGTCAGTTGCATTTTCACCAAGCGTAGGAACACTATTAGTAACCAAATAGAGATTGCATTTGTTTTCTCCATCGAAGCCAATTCTTGTCGTTGAGAGTTTGTTAAATTTTTGTTACCATACATCTTTGCAGCGATTGATCAATAACAACCCACAATCCCGAATACACGATCTCTGACGTGTGATTCTTAAAAACACGATCAAGAATTTAACCATGCTCTAATACCAACTTCTTAGTTCGTGAGGCACTTTTAATGGGGAGAGAAAGAGAAAGAATAAGGAAATAAGGATTGATATTATTGAATGAATCATAATAACTGAATTACAAAGTATCTTATTTATATAGATCTAAGTGACTTGACTACTAAGAAATAAATATAACAAACTAAGTAACAAACCTTAAACCATAATTAGCTTTGGGCTTGGGCCACATAATTCAACTTGAATTATATCTAATATCTCAACAGAAATGAGCAAAATACTCAAAGGAAGAAGTATTGAGAACTTAGAAAAAATATGAAGAAAAAGTAAAGAAAAAAGAATAAAAAGCCCCTGGAATTCTCGCAATCGCAATGCTCTCATAGTGGGTGCGTTGGAAAAGTATCGCAATCGCAATATAACTCATCATGGTCGCGATGGTATAAATTTTTGTCGCATTTTGGAAGCTTAAATAGAAAAATATGCTACTTTTTAGGGGTTATGATTTTTATGCGAGAAAGTGACGACAAGGAAGTTTCAAGCACGAATTTGGAGAGCTTTGGAGTCATTGAAGACATACTTCTTCATTGATTTTCATTTACTCTCATATCAACTCATAGTATTTCATTACTTAACTATAAGTAACTAGATTTCTTTTGATTAGGTCTTAGGAGATGAACTTGATTTTACTCTGTTGGATCATATGTTTTTTTGATGTTATTTGAGTGTTTTAGTTTTATAACTTATATTCAATTTTTTTTATTCTTAATTCTCTTTGTGTGTTAACGAGCGTGCAAAGTAAAATTGGACGAGTAGGGTTATTGATCGCAAGTCTACCAATCACAAATAGAGCAATTGTTTAACTTAGTAATTAACTAGGAATATATAATTATAAGTTGTGTTTAGATAATTAATGCACTTAGATCGCATAGTTTTACTTTGAATTTGCATAAGAAATTAGGGAGTTGTTGTCTGAATTAGTGAGATGTACACCAAAGAATTGGGTACAGTGGTATTGTTAATTTTTCATAAAAGTATTAGTCGATTCAATTCAAACAATGCATAATCATCAACAGGGAAAGATTAAGGGATCACCTTTTCATTATCTTAACTTTTGTCAAAGTTTATTCACGTAATTATTTTCGGAAAAATCAATCTAAAAACCCTCTGTAGTTACTTTAAATCACAATATTACAATCTTGTTTAAATTTTCAATCCCTTTGAAGATGAATTTATTTTTATTACTTCAACCATATTAATACACTTGCTAAGAAAATCATCAGTACTATAAACAAACTACAAACTACTTTAATACTTACCCTTATGCAAGGGGTCTATGTCTAATTTCCAAATGGTAGTCCTTAATGTGACCCTAATAACATCTTAAATACGATTAGATCTCATATGTAAAGCTAACTCGAAGGATGAGGGTGTCAATTACATTTACACATTTGACAACCTAAGAACCTTAACGATGTGAGATTCCAATAAAATTTCAAAAACACAAATGCAAGTTAAACTACACCAATACAACTTTAATATCCACCCTCACGGATAACACGAGCTTGGGTCTAATTCCCATATTGTAGTCCTTTTTAACCCAACTTTTATACCATTGTAAATGAGATCTGATCTCATCTCAAAAACTTGCTTAAAGGGCAAGATTTTCCTCACATTTATAAATTCAATATTCTAGGAACCTAAACAATGTGGCAATCCAACAACACTTGACTTGCATCTCATCCTAAAATAGGAGAAGGAGAAAGAGGTTAGAGATGTGAATAGTATAAGTTATGAAAATAAGGGTTAATAACAAAATATATAATAAAATATAAACTAAGATACCCTTAATCCAATTATATTAAAAGATCCATTATATATTATCTAACATATTCCATCAAACTCAAGAGGCATTAATATGAAGTATTGAGAGTTTAATTGGAAAACAAAACATATTCAATAATAAACTATATAAATTTAAAACTCTAACACTCCCATTCAAGTTAAAAATTTCTAAACTTTAAATTCGTTACAAATTAATTTTGAAAATAAAAGATCAAACAAAATCAACTAATATCATAACCAATCAAAAGAGAAGTCAAAGAGAAGAACTAGCATAGAGATGATCAACAAACAATGATCGTTAGACATAAGAGCAAAATCAAATCAGACAAAACTAAACTAAATCCAACTGAACTAATCCAATCCAATCCAAACCAAACATAATCAAATTAAACAAAACTAAACCAAACGGAACAAAACCAAATCATACCAAAGAAAATGGAATGGAGCCAAACCAAACAGAACCAAACCAAATCAAACAAACTAAACAAAATCAATCCAAATTGAATCAAATCAAACTAATTGAAAAGTATGAACAAAATCAAATTAAATTAAACTAAATAAAACATGATCAAACCATTCTAAACCAATATAGAGAATAACCAAATGAGATCAAGCCAAACAAACCAAATAAACAAGAAATCTAAATCACGACGGAGATAAGATAAATGAAGGGTATATATGACAAATATTAGAACCAATAATGAGAAAATTAATCATATATGGTCCAATCTCGATCTTTAAGGTTAAAAAATGAGACACGACATGTCGAGAATAATTTTGTGATTCAACTAAATAATTTTTTTCTTCAATAGAACCTATCATTAAAAAAAATCAAAACAAACAAATTCTCAAACTTTGGAAAATTAATACGAAAGCAGTAAGTAGCTCAAGAAATATCAAAAAAAGCTCTAGATACCATGTCAAATGGGCTTGGATACATCTAACAACCCGAAAACCAAAACAATGTGGAATCCAAACAATTCAATATCTACCCTCACGCCTAACGTGAGCCTGCATCCAATTCTCACATTACAACCCTTAACCCATCTTTGATACCATGTTAAATGGGCTTAAATTTTATTTTAAGAGTTAGCTCAAAGGGTGAGGTTGTCCAAAGGTAATTATAAATTTAATTGCTCGAAAATCTAAGTAATGCAAGACTCCAACAACAAAAATACAACTTTAACACTCATCATCACGACTAGCATGGATATTAGTCTAATTCCCATATTATTGTCTTTAACTCGACTCTAATATTATGTTAAATGGATTTGCATAAATCCAAAAACTCCAAAACCTAAATAATGTAGAATTCGATACAAATCGAGTTTTCGTCGGTCTTGCGCAAATTCGATATAAGGTTGAATTATATGAGTATTACTGCGTTTAAACTCTAAGACATATTTGAGAGTGTTTGAAATATTTTTTAAAAAAGTAATTTTGTTTACGATTTAATCCTGAATTCATTCCACTTATCAATATTTTTAATACAGAAATATTATGGAATATTTTTATTGGATCCAAATGGCTATGATTGTAGGAAAGGGACTGCTTGAGCCTTATTCATTTCTATTTTTAGTATTTTATTTTTATTGTATTTTTTTACTTTTAAATTTTTTATTTTAAAATTGTAAATTTTAATGAATGACTTAATATTTTTCAATATTTTTCACTTGAATAGCTTTGATTAGTCTTGGATTCCATTGAAAAACACGTTGGTTATCTGAATTTGTCCAAGGTGATTTACTTTTTCATGGTATTTTGAGAAATTCAATTCCGTTTATTAATATGATTTTGAAAATCTAAAAAAATCTGAGCTAGCTAGACACTTTCTTGTTTCGTGATTATCTAAAATCTTTTCAAAACTTGTATTAATTTTTCACTATATTTCTTATAATCACTTTGATCATGTATCCAGTTTTTTAGCATTACATAGCCACGTTACAATCTCATGGCCATACTATATATTTAACCCGCCTCATTCGGAGTCATATTAAGTAGGATAATTTTATCTAGTAATGACAATTTATTCTCGTTGGAGAGAGAAAGACTTTGAAAACAAATTATGTTGAAAAAGTGAAGAAAAAAAAAGAAAGAAGAAGATATCGATCAATAAATATATAAAATATAAAAAGAAGATTGGATGCTATTATGAAAAGAAAATTATTAAGTCTCTAATTGTTGGTATTAATTGAGAAATTCTACCAAGTGAATGAAAATAAAACGGATATTTTCTTGTTATTCTCAATACCTTTGATAATAAAATCTCATTATTAAAAAAATCCAACATTTGATAACTTATCGTGATAATAGAATATTTTCTTGTTATTCTAAGTACATTTACCATGAAATTGAAGAAAAAAAAAGAATTTCTCCTGTTATTCTATTTGTTTTATAAATTAATAATTTTAATCATTTTTTATATTATTTTTATAATTTGCAAACTTGTATTAATGCTTTGGTGAATGAAATACATTTGTGAGTGTTTGATTGTTCTGATGTTCAACTATTTTATTAATAGCTTGATTCTCTTGATGTGTTTCTCTTTGTTTGATTGTTAAAGTTATCTTGGTAAAACTTTTGCTTGATTTTCGAGATCCCTTTAACGTTTCTAACAAACCCTGTTGAACAAGGAGGGCTCGCATCTTCAAACGCCATAACCTGAAGTCATTAACTCCGGTGAATTTCTCAACTTCAAACTTTGTTGACGACATCTTTTTCACGCTCACTGCACCAGTTTGTTGTGATCACAAACGATACCTTTCAACAAATCAAGATTGAGAAACAAAGTTCTTGGGTGAACAATGAAAACGGTTAGAACAAAGAGAGAAAGAAGAAAATGATAAAGAAGAAAGAAGAAGAAGGATTAGGGCAAATTGTTTACTATTCACTTTCTCATAGGGGTTTACAAATGAACATCACAATTGGTCTCACTCAACAATCTGAATGATCTAGCATATATATAAACTAACTACATAACTTGTAATCCAAGCTAACTAAACAAATAGATCCATAACAAAAGACCCAATTCGACAAATATTTCGACAATACATATTAGAACAGGCTTCGATTACAATATGTATCCTTCGACCACATCATGCAACCTATCTTCGACTTCATGCTTGTCTCCTGTCGAAATACATGAAAGTTATTCCTCGACAAAGCTTGAGTTCAGTCGGTTAAAATATTGTTCTTGATTCGTGAGTTTAGCCTGTTAAAAGCTTTCACTTTAATTTGAGGGATCACCATATTAAAATCTCTCAATCAATTGTAAGAAGGTTCTAAGGTATAACTTGTTAAAAGCTCAAAGATATTATTTTAGTAGAACTCTCTAAAAGAATTTATTGAAGAGAGGAGTAGGCCAAGAGATCGTACGTACCTCTCACTACTACAAATAATACATTTCATAACGACGATTTTACCTCAAGTATTGAAAAACCAAGGAATAATTGTTGGACGCATCCTTTTTTTATTAAAAAAATGTATACGATATATTTCGTCGATTATTTTGAAAACCGAGGGGTAAACCTATTAAGTGTACATTCTTCGAATCCCATCAGCCTCAGTTTATATTTTTATCTCACTGAAATTGTCTCCTTCTTGAATATTTTATTTTTAATATAAAAATAAGCTACTTTTCACCTCGATTTTCTTTCCAACCGAAGTGAATATGTTTCTCTAATATATATATATATATATATATATATATATATATATATATATATATATATATATATATATATATATATATATATATATATATATATATATATATATATATATATATATATATATATATATATATATATATATATATATATATATATATATATATATATATATATATATATATATATATATATATATATATATATATATATATATATATATATATATATATATATATATATATATATATATATATATATATATATATATATATGTATATATATATGTATATATATATGTATATGTATATACATATATATATATATATATATATATATATATATATATATATATATATATATATATATATATATATATATATATATATATATATATATATATATATATATATATATATATATATATATATATATATATATATATATATATATATATATATGTATATACATATATATATATATATATATATGTATATATATATATATATATATATATATGTATATATATATATATATATATATGTATATATATATATATATATATGTATATATATATATATATATATATATATATGTATATATGTATATATATATATGTATATATGTATATATATATATGTATATATGTATATATATATGTATATATGTATATATATATATTATATGTATATATATATATATATATATATATATATATATATATATATATATATATATATATATATATATATATATATATATATATATATATATATATATATATATATATATATATATATATATATATATATATATATATATATATATATATATATATATATATATATATATATATATATATATATATATATATATATATATATATATATATATATATATATATATATATATATATATATATATATATATATCCGGCTTGACCAGGCAGGCCCAGCCCAGTAATATTCTGCCAAGCCCGGTCCATATTGGGCCGCAACCGTCAGGCACAGGGTCCCCGACGTACAAGTAATGCCCCTCCGCGGGCCGAACCTGCCTCAGCTACGTCGAGCACAAGGCTCCCCCATCGACCAAACACTGCCCTCTCTGCGGGGTAGAACCTACCCCTCTGCGGGCAGAACCTGCTCCCCTGTCAGGCAGAACTATGTGTCCTTCACACGTTCTCCACGTGCCCCCCTCCGCGAGGACACGTCACTAACCAACTGCCCACCTCCGAAAGAGCAGGTCAAGCCCAATTTCCGGAGATCACGGGATAGTTGAACTAGGGCGGAGACCACGTTCTGGTCTTCACTACGCCACGTAAGCCCTAGCAGTCACCTGGGTTAGGCCTGACAATCCAGCCCAACACAAGTGACCGTTGGCCCAACGCTGGGGTCTCTCTATAAATACCCTCTTTCACAAGAGAGTCAGGTAATTCACTTCTTACCCCTTTTCTGCATTTGCTTTCACTCTGCCCAATTCCTTACTTTGGCATCGGAGTGTCTTACAGGTACACCCCCTCCTCATCTTCATCACCGGTGAACAGGCAGCAGCCCAACAGAGTGTGGCCAGCTATTGATCCCCTTCTGATCAGGTCAGATCAGTGGCGTCGTTTGTGGGAACCTGAAACTTCCCCGTTCCTCCGAGCAGCGAACCAAAGTTTTCACCAATATCCCGCGATCATGGCTAGCCCACACCACAATGATGTCGTTCACGACTTCATCCTCGCCCCTGCCGCGAACGGCGGCAAGCAAACAAAGACGTCTCATTCTCTGGAGACCGACGAGAGAGACGGCCAGACTGCCTCCCCTTCGTCCGCGGAAGCTACACACCAGGATATCCTCCGACCCAGGAGCGCAGCAGCATTCCAGCCCATTCCTATCCCGGCCGGAGCGGACCCGACCGTGGCCGCCCTTTTCGCAGCCATCAACCAGACAAACCAGCTGTTATTTCAACAGAACGCACAAATTGGCGCACTAGAGCACGAGGTCCCGCCAAGGTCCCTTCCGCGGGAATACCGGAACGGGAACTCGAGGAGTCCCTCGCCCCGCCCCAGGGATCGACGACCTCGGCTGGAGAGGCCCTAACCCGAAGTAGTGCGGGAGCGGACTAGGTCTCAAATGGGACAAGTTCGGGAGAGACGGCAGACCAGAGTGGATCCCGCGACGAGACCTCCGCGGGTCAAACCCCCGGTCAGGAGGTCGAGGGCACGAAATCAGGCGCCTTCGTCAAATGGCCAGTCACCCCCTCGGTCACCAACTCTCAGCGATGAAGACGACTACAGGACTCCTTTGTCCCGAGAGATCATGGCTTCCCCCATTCCCCACGAGATGGAGAAACCCCCGACACTCTCGACGTACGACGACACCTCCGACCCAGACGATCACCTGGAAGACATCAAGGCCATGCTTGACTACCGAAATGTCCGAGGAGCTATCAAATGCAGATTATTCCCGACGACGCTGAGGAAAGGTGCCATGACGTGGTACAAAAGCCTGGGGCCAGAATCAGTTACATCGTGGAGGGTCTTAAAAGACCTATTTTCAAGACACTTCACGGCATCTCGGCGCCACCCGAAGACGGAAGCCGCGCTGGGCGCCATAATCCAAGCTCCCGACGAGCCCTTTCGAAAGTACATTGAAAGATTCACACGGGAGGTAGTACAGGTAACGACGTCAGACGAGATGAAGCGTTACTTAATGGAGCAAGGCCTGCGCCGAGACTCCAAGTTCTACGAAGTCGTGGCCATACACCGACCAGCCTCTCTACAGGACTTCCTCGACAGAGCCACACATTATATCCGGTTCGAGGAAACTCAAGCGGCCAACTCCGCCCGGGACACGCGAGACAGAGAGACCCCCCGCGGGCACCGAGAGGACGGAGTCTCAAGCCACCGGCGCAGAGGTGATCGCCGACGGGAGGATCTTCCCCGCGAACAACGCGAGTAGCGCGATCCATCCGGCCGATTTACAGAGTATACGGCCCTAGTCTCTTCCCGCGAGCGCATACTGGTCGAATGCGCCAAGGCGGAGTTTGTCCAGGGAGGTGTCCGCTTCCCCAGACCGATGTAACACCCCCTTTCTATACCCCCAAATAAAACAATTAAATCATTTATGCACTTAATAAAATTTTTCATCAGAGTAAAAATTAACACATGGTATAAAAGAGGCACGTCACATTATCCAGGAAATTAAAAACACATACAACACCTGCTCATAAGGATATGCAACAAAGGGTAAATCACCACAAAGGAACTTAGTCCTTAAAACCCACATATCAATATTTAGAATTAAAGCGGAAACATCTAAACATTGAATCACTTCATTCATATAAACATTATATACATCAACAGTTTAATTCAAGTCATAAGTCATGTTTACAAAACATACACCAGCAGATACATACACAGATGTATCACAAAAGAATCAAAATAATTCCTAACTATTCGGTGCTACATATCAGAGCCAACCGACCAAAAAGAATGAAGCCACGCTTCACAAAAGACCTCCAGCAAACCTACTCTGCAATGCCTCATAGAGCATCATAAAACAGCATAAGGGTGAGAAACATTATCATAACAAACAATGCATATAATTATATATCTATATACACCAACATAGAATACACATAACATATTTCTCACCATAACTCATGACAATTCAATCATGTATACATTGCAACATATATATAATTCACCAAGCATATCCATCATGTGTATATTCACCATTCATTCATATACATCACAATGCATATTTTCATAACTAAGCATATACATCAATCATGCTTCTATCTTTCACATCATTCACACATAAACATTTACAATTATGTTTATTTCATCACCAATTCACATAGACATCTACATTCATGTTTATTTCACCAATGCATCATATAAAGATGATAAATGCAACTCATAGAGACTGACTCACGACTCTATGCTGATGCAAATGCGGTACCGACTCATTCAGCGGGTTCAATTGAAGAACCAAATGGAACCATTGCTCGTTACCGAAGTAACTCCACGTCGGGCCTACGATTTTCACCCATCGCTTACACCCCACATGGGCACACGATTTTCACCCATCGCTCACACCCCACACGGGCACACAATCTGATTGCTCACACCCCACAAGGGCACACAATCATTCTGCAGATTCTCCACGGAATCAAATATAAACCATCGCTCACACCCCACAAGGGCACACGATCGTTTCTGCAGATCCTCCTAGGGATAAAAAATAAACTATCGCTCACATCCCACAAGGGCACACAAGGTTTCTGCAGATCCTACGCGGGATCAGACACACAAGAATGCAATCATGATGCTTCACATGCAAAATGACCCAACATACTCTTGAAATGCATACATATCCACAAATATATAATTATGCATTTTCACCTCATACCAGTATATACAATTTACGCACATTCACGTTAATCATGCCAAACAACCACATTCCACACTCCATGATTCACAATCTAGGATTCACGCCTTACGGCTACCCACAACACATCGCATCAAAACAACACTCAAACTATCCATTCAGATAAGGATTAAACATAATTAAACCAAACAATCGACAATTAGATGGAAAGCACAGGAAATAAAAGAAAATGTTGTCACATTCGCCGACCTTCGCCTGGCGAAGCATTTGGCGAATGCTCGCCACCACACTTGCCTGGCGAACTCGCTGGCGAAGCCAGACAGTAGCTACTGGAAGCGTTTGCTACCACTCGCTACCACACTCGCCTGGCAAAGCCTCTCACCGCCTCCTTCTCCTGGCGAACTCACTGGCGAAGACAGAGTTGGGCTACTGACTTGGTTTGCTACCCACTCGCTGGGATTCACCTGGCGAACCTTCGCTCCCATTCTCCTAGCAAATGCTAGCGAATCTGCGAACTCAGAAATCTCTAACTGTCAAAATCGCCCAATCCTTCCAAAATCAACTGATTCTCACCAAACCAGTTTCAACCGCCTTAGTCTAACATTCCTCGACTAAACTTTACCACTTATTCTCATTTTTAACCGTTAAAACTCGGTTTCTACCGATTAAATCAAATTCGACCTAAAAAAGGAAAATGAGCAAAACTCCTTCCAATCCAAAATCAAACCAACAGAAACATACATAATCATACACATCGAAAGAATAATAAAGTTTCACACCCTTACCCGATTAATCGAAGCTTAGAAGTTGATTCTTGATGGTTCTAGGTTTTTCTCCTCTTCCTCCTCTTTTCTCTTCTTTCCTTTCTAATTCTTTCTATCTCTTTTCTTTTCTCTCTATTTCCACCTATACTCTTTCTATTCTATTTCTCTCAAATAACAACTAATTAAGGATTATCTAAAACACCCTCTAATTAATTCCCAAAACTCTCTAAATAATAAAATATCATAATATGTACACTTAACATATTAATATTCAAATTTCACAAATGAAATGATAATCAATCAAATAAATCAAAAGACTCAACAAAATGGGAAATTCAGAATCGGAGCGTTACAACCGACACCCCCAAACCCAACATAGACAAATCGAAGTACTGCTATTTCCATAGGAGCCACGGGCACGTTACAGAAGACTGCATCCACCTCAAGGACACGATCGAAATCCTGATCAAAGATGGCCACCTGAAGAGATACACCCAGGGAGGAGAAACCCCGAGGCAAGACGCCCCCGAGGCCAAGAGAGTCGAGGACCTCCCCTCTTCAAACGGTGACAACGGCCTCCAGGTCGCCCTCTGCGTCAGCCGCCCTGAGGATTGGTTCGCCCACAGAGAAATTGGCCTCCCATGCGGACCTGATCTTCCCGACGAGCCGGTGCGCCCCACCAGTCGATGTGAATATTTTCCGAGGGCTATGGTCATCTTCGACGCATCCCCGAGGAACCTATCCGTAGGATCGGTAAAAAGAAAGTTCGAAGAACTCATCACCAGCAACTCTGGTAAAATGAGCACCCTCGACAAATTTCACGGCCGATCCAACCCGATCACCTTCTACCTCGAGGAGCTTTCCGGGGGCTCCCCTAACTCTAACACCCCCTACTGATACGGGCACGGATGGGGAGCTTCGATGTCAGACGCATCTTGGTCAACAGAGGAAGCTCGGTGGACATCATGTACACCCACCTTTTCATGACCCTCCAACTCGACGAATCCAACCTGTCCCCCTACGTGGGCTCTGACCTCCAAGGGTTCAACGGGACAACGACGAGACCGTGAGGGTACGTGGAGTTAAAGGTCACATTCGGGGAGAAGGAAACCTCCAGGGAGATCAATATCCGCTTCCTAGTCATCGAGTGCCCGTCCCTCTACAACTGCATCCTGGGCAGGACGACGATGGCAGAACTCACCGTGGTGCCCTCCACCGTCCACCTAAAGATGAAATACTACACAAGGCGGGGGGCGTGGTAACCCTAAATAGCGACATCGAGGCTGCCCGGAGATGCTTCGAGGCCGCACTGAAAGGCCTAAGTACCATCGCCCCAGCAGCTAAAAAAGCAGCTCCTACCGCGACGTAGAAGAGCAAACCTAAGGAACTCGTCGGCTCAGTGGACCTCGATAGCCGCTTCACCGAAGAGCCCGACTGCGAAGACGAGGCCCGCGACGCCTCTCAGTCTAACGGGCAGCCCACCCACCCAGCGTGCTCCATCCCAGACGGTGACTTCGAGATCGTGACCCTCGGGGACGACGAGAATAGAACCGTGAAGATCGGAGCAGGACTCCCCGGCTTGGCGAGGAAACAACTGAAGGTCTGCCTTCGCGAGAACGCTGATCTCTTCGCTTGGAGCGGCGCGGAAATGCCCGGACTCGACCCCGAGGTCGCCTGCCATCAACTATCCATCAACCCGACCGCCAAGGCCGTAGTACAACGTAGGCGTAGACAGTCCCCCGAAAAGTCGGCGGCGGCTGAAAAAGTTGTAAAAGACCTCCTAGAGGCAAATTTTATTTCGGAAGCCCGGTATTCAACCTGGCTGTCCAATGTTGTACTTGTTAAAAAGAATAATGGAAAATGGCGCATGTGCATTGACTACACCGATCTCAACCGGGCTTGTCCTAAGGACGCCTACCCCTTCCCTAACATCGACAAGCTCGTCGACAACTCGGCGGGCTTCAAACTCTTGTCCTTTATGGACGCATACTCGGGATACAACCAGATCCCGATGGACGAGCGCGACAAACAAATCACGGCCTTCATGATGGCGTCGGGCAACTATTACTACAAAGTAATGCCCTTCGGCCTAAAGAACGCCGACGCCACCTATCAACGAATGATGAACAAAGTCTTCCGGGGAGAGATCAGCGACATGCTCGAGGTGTATATGGACGACATGATCGTCAAATCCTACACAGAAGTCGACCACACGACCCATCTCAGAAAGGTCTTCAACACAGCGAGGAACTGCAGAATGCGCTTCAACCCGGAGAAATGCACCTTCGGGGTCCGCGCAGGAAAATTCCTCAGCTACTACTTAACTGAGCGTGGGATCGAGGCAAATCCGGACAAGTGTCACGCATTTTCAGAGATCACCACACCCACCTCGAAGAAGTCCATACAATCCCTCAACGGCATGCTCGCCTCACTTTCTCGCTTCATCGCCAAGTCTGCACAGCATGCGCTCCCTTTCTTCAAGTTGCTCAGAAAGGAAGCCACGTTCGAATGGACAGAGGAATGCGAGCAAGCCCTCCATCACCTCAAACGCGTCCTGTCCGAACCACCAGTGCTGACACGACCCATAGCGGGAGAAACCCTATACCTATACTTGGTCGTGGCTAACGAGGCCGTTAGTGTCGTCTTAATCAGGGAAACCCAAGAAGGGAAAAAACCAATCTACTTCACGAGCAAAGCCCTCCATGGTCTCGAAGTACGATACCAGCAAATCGAAAAAGTCGCTTTGGCCCTCATCATCGCCGCACGCCGCCTCCGACATTACTTCTTGGCACACACCGTTGTGCTACGAACCGACCATCCCGTCAGGCAGCTCTTCGGCCGACCAGACATGGCTGGTTGAACATTGAAATGGTCATTAGAGCTATCTGAGTTCGACATCGTCTACGAAGGAAGGAAGGCCCTCAAAGCCCAAGCTCAAGCCGACTTTGTCGCCGAGATGACCCCCTTTCCAAACCCTACCATGGGGAATCACAAGTGGACTATCTTCGTCGATGGCTCCTCAAACTCCATGGGAAGCGGAGCAGGCATCATCCTCGATAATGAAGAAGGCACCATCATAGAAGTCTCTCTGACACCGGCCTTCCCGACGACGAAAAGCCAAGCCAAGTACGAGGCGTTCCTGGCCGGACTTTGCTTGGCATCATACCTCGGGGCCAAAGAGATTAAAATCTACACAGATTCCCAGCTGGTCGCCTCACAAGTACAAGGAGAGTATCAGGCGAAAAACGACAACCTCGCTGAATACCTGACACTCATTACCGAAAAAACGTAAAGTTTTGACTCCGCAGAGGTTCAATACGTCCCACGCGAACAGAACACCCGAGCAGATATTCTCTCAAAACTAGAAAGCACCAAAAAGA
The DNA here is from genome assembly GCA_963859935.3 of Lathyrus sativus. Lineage (NCBI taxonomy): Eukaryota > Viridiplantae > Streptophyta > Magnoliopsida > Fabales > Fabaceae > Lathyrus > Lathyrus sativus. The sequence continues at coordinate 265,333,239 of OZ012739.1, read as the reverse complement.
GGGGCGGGCATAAGTTGGTCATCCAGGAGATCCTATCGCAGCCGAGCACGAAAAAGGCCGAAGTCCCGCTCGACGTCAACGCCATAGGAAATACTAACTGTTGGATGACACCGCTGCACACCTACCTCAACGCAGGCAGCCTCCCCACCGAACCCAAAGAGGCCAGCACGATCAAAGGACGCTCCTGCTCGTACGTCCTTCTTGAAGGCAAATTGTACCGCAGAGGCTTCACGGTCCCACTCCTCAAATGCATCGACACCTCCCAGGCCGCTGCTGTTCTGGAGGAAATCCACGAGGGCATCAACGCGCAACACCTCGGGGGACGATACCTGGCAAGGAAAGCCCTACGAGCAGGATACTACTGGCCATCAATGCAAGAGGACGCGAGAGAGCACGTCAAGAAATGCGACAGATGCCAAAGGCACGGTGTTGCACCCCAAAATTTGACCAACCTTTTTCTTTACTGGCTTTTGCTTCATTGCATTCATGTAGCACTAACACAGCATTAGCATTTTGCATACCATCATATATTCACAGGGGATCAAGGGAGGTGTGCTCATCAAGGAGAGATTATCCAAGGTCCAAGCCTAATCAAGAGGTTGCATTCAAGCTATTCAAGAGCTTATCACCATCAGAAAAGTCAAATAGTTGTATATGGTTGTATCTCCTATCTTGGGGGTCAATAAGGTCATCAGGAGGCTATGAGTCCATGGTTATGGATAAAATCTATTGGGAGAAAGCTCATGGGGGTCTTAAGAGTCATCATGGAGTTTATCCAAGTCATTGATCAAAGTACAAGAGGCCACAACCAAGATTGGTGCAACTAGGGGTTTCACCTGGTCGACCTTCAGTCAACTGTGAGTCTTGAGGAGATTAAGACTCAATTCCAAGAAACTATGATCATGGAAAGATGTGTTGAGAAACTTAAGATATCATTTCAATATCAATTCATCAATATTCAAGAGTGTGAGAAGTTATCGAGCTAGGGTTTCTAAGCTTGACAATGTAAAATCCCCTATTTCAGTGTCTAACTTCAAGACCACATAACTCAAGATACAAGTCCCATCTCATCTTGACATAAACATGAGACTTTTATATCATGTTCATATCTTTAATTTGAGTATTAGAAGTTATTAATTGGATTTCTAGAACTCAAGTTATGAAGCTGACAAGTTACAGGTCATCAGATGAACGTGATTTTGGTACTTGAAAGTCAACTAACTTCCAGGACATTTTTGAGCTAGAAGGATGTCTCTCCTCAACTTTTGATGAACATGAATGTTGTTCCTCATCATCTTAGCTTTCCAAAGAGTACTAGAAGTCCTCATTTGGATTTTTAAAACTCAAGGTATGAAGCTTACAAGACAAGGGTATTTTGGGAAACTAAGATTACAGGTCATTTTCATTATAGGTCAAGTTCACCACTTTGCATACTTCAAATGAAAATCTTTCCAACTTTAAAGTTACTCAAAATGGGGTCATTTGTTCAACCAAACCTCAAGAGATCATTGACATGGCTTGAATTGGAGAATGCTTGGAGAAACTTTAATGAAGGAAACTTTAAAGGCCCTTAAAAGTCAAGAATTCAAATCAATACATTTTGGAACCAATTCATGTCATATTTGTGCTTGTTTTGAGTCCAAATGATGTTTTAAGAAGATTGGAAAAATTAGAAATCAAGTTTGAAGTCATTTGCTATGCCAAATTCATGGTTTCTTCACCTTTAAGCAACATAATGCAAATCTACCATAGATTCATTTCCAAGGCCTCAATCTCAGCCCTTCATGTCCCTTACATCATAAGTAACTAGAATGGATCATTTGGCAGCCATTAACACTCTGTTTTCACCATAATCCAAAAGCTTCAAACATGAAAAATGTGAATTTTGAATTGGGCTGTTATGGAGTTCAATTGGGCTTTCTATCACTCTAGGTCCATTCCATATAATCTCCTCATCATTTTCCAACTGCCATAACTGATTTTCGAGCAAGCATAATAGAATTCAGTTAAGAAAAAACTCAAGAAAATTGAAATTCGAATTCTGCAATTGAAGGAGTTTCAGTCCAAACCAAGATTGCTAGAGGCTCAAGGGTGAACCAGTGAAGGATTCTGCAGCTTTTCCTCGAGTTTCAGCACCATCTGAAGGCCCATTGAAGGTGCTACAATAGGTAACTTATTTCTCAAAATTCCTCTCTGTCCTTGATGCAAACACATGCCATTGTTACAGATTTACCATCCCCTAGGTGCTTAGAACGATTTAGGATAGTTTTGGTGAGCAATCGTGACATTTCTTAACAGAGCATCAAACCTTGGTAACTTGCGTTTTAGGTGATTTAGGCCTCAAAACTGAAAATAAACGTTGGGATTTTTATCTAGGCAGAGAGACGAAGAGATTAGTATAATCAATTTTGTGTTTTGTTGAAATTGAGAGTGCGCTACAGTGGCGTAACCGCCGGAGAAGGTGACCGGCATGGCTCCGGCCACCGCCTGGTCTTTCCCCCCTCTTTCTCCATTTTAAAATCTCAGTTTTAATCATGGCCATTGGATCCGTGTATTTCCTTGACTAAGTCCTTCCATCCAGCGCATGTCGTTGAGTCTCAGAGTGTTGACCTTTGACTCAGTGAGGTGGCAGCGTGTAGAGTGTTGGATTAGCATACTTAATTGGTGAATGGTTTAGATTAAGTTGCACAGTAGGGTTGTATTAACCATGAACCACAAGAGCATCCGTGAAACACTGTGTTTCACTTAAAGTTCAGCTTGCGTGCGTGGCGCGCTGTGAGACCTTGGATCTCTTGACCAGTCTTCCCATCTGATGGCTCATGTTATCTTGCGTTTCAATTCTTTTCTTTAATTGATTTTCTTTATTTCTTTTACTTGTTTCGTTTTTAATTCATAAAAAGTAGCAGATAATGTCAATTAATTCTGAAAAAAAATCATGGATGTTCATTAACATTTTCTTTAATTTTGTGCATTTTTTAATTTCATTTTTGATGCATTTTCCATTTAATAGAATTTTTCCATTTAATTAGTCCTTTAATAAATGTAAAAAATGTATGCTTGCTTGGTGATTTTAGTACTTGATCATGGTTATGATTCAATGCCTAAATTTTTGCCTGATAGTTCTAGACTCATTGAATGACTTGTGTGATATTCCCCATGATTTTTAGATGCCTTTAGATATAGGTTTGAACTAGTTCTTTAGGACCTTCCTATTTTGAACTTCCCCTAGCACTCCTTTAGGTTTAACATCTGGTTAGTGCCCTTAAACTTAGAATATTGATCTGAATTTTTTACCATGACTTCATAACATCCTTAGGGACCCCTGGGTTTTTTACTAGAAATTTTAGGATAGATTTCCTATTTTTATCCCATTTTACATTTTGACTAGCATTAATGTAGCCTTATGGAATCCTTCCACCTATCTTTCCCATTTAGTGAACTTTGTTACAACTTTAGGTACCTAATCTCCACATTATACCTTAGTTCATAGGTTGATACTTATTTAGGATTATTCTCAAACATTTAACATGCCTTTAGTTCCTTTAGGTTGGGTTTTCTTTAGGGCTTCATATTAAGGTTTCTTTAAGAGCTTTAGGTGGATGATTCCCTTTCTTTTGAAGCTTTGTCTTCATTATTCCTTAGCCCAATTCCTTGGATCCTCCTTGAGTGAGAGCCTCATTCCTCCTTAGGAGGGATGATGTGCATTCCTCAAGGAGTTTGAGCTTTGGATGGATATTCAAATGACTTGGTGGGTTCCTTAGGTTCACACCATATTTCTCTTCTCTCTAGTCCAATTCTTTGGATCCTTTTTGGGAGAGCCCATTTCCTCCTTAGGAGGAATTTTGGGCATTCCTCAGGAAGTCTGAGCCTCAGTGGATTCTTGTGCTGATGCACACCAGGCTTAGCGAGTTGATTCTAACCTTGTACCCTTAGCTTGTTTTCCCATCTCCATGTTTGATTCCTTGCTGTGATTCATTTAGGATAGAGCTTCATGAATAGATACTCTTGTTTAGATGCATATATGCATTAAAGGTTGAGCCAGTCTCCCTTTTCTTGATTGTTTAACTGCTATCATACTTGCCCTGGCTTGTTTTCATAAAAGATTGAGTTTATCTTCCTTGCTTGTGTGTTCTTTTTCTTTTATATTATGTTTACATTAGAAGTTGAGGCTGCCTCCTTCTGCTTGTACTGATGCATAGCATATGCATTTGTTCTTATTTCAGTAGCTTGATAGATATACTTCATCTGCTTAGTGATTTTTGCTGCTTCTGTTTCCCCTTTAATATGTTACCTTAGGATCTCCAACCTCTCTTCTTCAAGAGAGTTTATGATAGAACAATAGGATGAATCCATGCATGATAACAGTAGGGTAGATTTCCCCCTTTGCAAAACTCAATCATAGGGCCATATTGCATGACAACAGTAGGATGCTTGATAGTTTCCCCTGTAGAGTCCTTTCTCTTTCTCATCTCCAAACAACATCAAAACACATAATAAAGGAAAATTTATACCGTACGTTACGAGCCTTAAGCTATTTAGGAAGTGGTGATTGGGGGGCCTCTCCTCAATTACCTAGAGTGTTTAGTACACGCCCTTAGGAAGATGTGCGACGCATTCATTCCTAAGTCATAGTGTCTAGTGCAGTATTAATTACAAACATTCATAAAAAAACACTTCTTCTCGTAAAAGACAAAAACAAACATCAAACTCTTTTGCTCTATGGGGCTCCCTTAATCAAGAAAAGATTTTCAGAAAAAAGAGTGTTGTTAACTCTCAGTTCTACCACAAACGGTAACGCACGAGTCTCTGACGAGCGAGCTGCATACACCAAACTGCTAGAACTGTTTGTTAACCCTACTCGGGTAAAACCAATTGAACGAACCTGTGTTTTGTTTCATCCCGAACTACGTTCGCTCTGATTTCTATGATGAGAATACGTAGGCACAAGACGTGACGTCTTGGCGAGCAACCTTCCCCCTTCACCCGTAGTTAGCCGAACTACGTTGACTCTAACTTTCCCATTGCACGAGGGAATACGTAGGCCCAGAGCGCGATGCTTTGTCGAGTCACTTTTTTCCTTTCTTTTTCTTTTGAGCCAGCCTTGATAGGTAGATAGATAAATAACCCGTCAGATAAACCAACAAGCGTGGATCCCATTGAGTACAACGGACGTGAGGGGTGCTAATACCTTCCCCTTGCGTAACCGACTCCCGAACCCAGAGACTTGGTTGCGATGACCTCGTCTTTTCCTTTTCACTAGGTTTGTTCCGATCGTTTCCTTTCCCTCCTTTGGGATAAATAAAGATAGGTGGCGACTCTTATGTCTTTGCCGGCACCTTTTTTCGCAGTAGCGACAGCTGGCGACTCTGCTGGGGATGTTTATAACTGCAGGGGAATTTTCCCATCCCCTACGTTGGGACCGTTTCCCATCCCCTATGCGAGTCAATCCTAGCGCTTGTTTGTTTATCTTTTGGGTTTTGTACATACCTGTTGTACCTTAGCTTTACTTTCCCGCATTTTATTTTCCCGCATTTTATTTTCAGCATTATATTATATCATTATTGTGCTGTTGTGGGAGGGGATTGATTCTGATGAGTGAGAAGCCAGACCCAGGCTTGAGGGAAAACATAGCATTAGAGTGGAGATTAGTGGGGACCTGTTTTCTTAGCAAACACTAGTTCCCATGAAATTCACACTCAGACGAGATCCCCTTTGATGATTTCTTTTCTGGTCCTTAGGATTGGAATTGATTTTTGATCTGAGAATTGTCGACTCTGGGAACCGATCATTTGTGACTCAGCTAAGTGAGGCCTCTTCAGGGGGTGATGATGCCAAACCAGAAATGGTGAATGTATCATCATTTCCTGAAAGTCTGTGACGCTAAGGAACGCATAGAATGTCATACCGTTATTAGTGGATTAGGTCCATACCTGTGAGTGGGACTGGGGTTATACAGGAAACCTTTACCTTCAGACTACCCGGTTTTCTCTACAGTGTGAATCAATATTATTGGTATCAGTTGGTTCCTATCAGAGCAGTGTTATGTTCTTGTCAAGGCAGAACTTTGGTTATTCCCAGTCAACAAGCAGCTATCTTGATCCCTTGTGTGTGCATTAGCATTTTGCATTTTGCATTGTATTGCATTGTATTGCATTTGCATTTCATTTTGCATATCCATTCCTCAGCTGGAACAGGGAGCTCACCCATCTTTTTCCTGCTTCATCAGTTGATTTCCCGACATTCGCACTGGACTTAAATCAGCTTCAGGATCATGGGTTCAGAGGAGTAGAACTTGGTTGTTACCAGGGCAGAGTTTGAATTGTTGAAGGATCAGTTGAGTCAACTCATGGAAGCTGTGACAACTATGACTAGGGAAGAAGCTAATGATTAGACGATTCCGGTAAATAATATTGCTCAAGCCCAGAAAGTGCAGATTCCTACCAGAGATAAAGATGCATCTTCTCTCCATGACATGGATTATTAGAATTTCATTTTCTCTGTGCCAGATCCTCAGAGGATTGTTCCAAAGGTTAATGCTGAGGACCCACAGACTGTTGAGTTTATGAGGAAATGTCAGCTGTTGGAGGAAAATATTGATACCCTGATGAGTCAGAATACTCTTGATTTGAATGCTTCAAGCATGTTCTTAGTGCCAGGCCTTGTGATGCCTCCGAAGTTTAAGATGCCAAACTTTGAGAAATTCAAAGGGGATAGTTGTCCGAAGCTACATTTGATAATGTTCTGCAGGAAAATGACTTCGTATGTCCATAATGATCATCTCATGATTCACTGCTTCCAAGAAAGTCTGAGGGGGGGCATCATTGGGTTGGTATATGCAGTTGGAAAGTAGTTGCATCCGATCATGGTTAGATTTAGCCAATGCCTTCGTGAAGCAATACAACTACAACCTTAACATGGCTCCTAGTCGCATGCAGCTGCAAGAATTATCTCAGGCCGATGATGAATACTTTAGAGGGTATGTGCAGAGATGGAGAGAATTCGCAGCTCGTGTGCAACCCCCACTTCAAGACAGAGAGTTGGTTGACGTATTCTTGGGTACTTTGAAAGGCTATTACTTTGACAAGTTGATCAGTGGTGGAATATCGAACTTTGCTGACTTAGTGATAATAGGAGAACGTGTTGAGAGTGGACTCAAGAATGGAAAGATTCGAGACATTCCTTTTATCCAAGTTGATGAAAACGAAACAGTTATCAGTTCTCAAGAAGGATAGGAGAAAGAAAGTGATGATATCCCAGAATCTCCAGTGCTTCAGGTACAGTTTTCAAATGCTTCGAGTATTCATAGCCAGCAATTTGTTGGGTCTGTATGTCAGATATCTGTTCCCCTCCAGAGTCAACAGTTGTATCATCATCAGCCACGTCAGCATGCCAGACGAAGACCGAGGAAGCCATAAAGGAATTTTACTCAACTACCGGTATCGTACAGTCAATTATTTCCGGATTTAATCAAAGGTGGATTGGTTGTTCCGAAGAAGATTAATCCAGAAATATCTCTGTATCTACCAGGCTTTGATGTCAACGCCTGCTGTGAGTATCATGCTGGGGTATAGGGGCATTCAACTGAAGACTGTAAGGTACTCAGAAGCCAAGTTCAGACTTTGCTGGATTCCAACAGGATCTCAGTCACGTCTCAGGGTGTTCAGATTAACGATCTTCCTTCATCCAGCCAGGCAGGTGTATTAGTTCAGGTTATGGAAGAATTCACCGAGAGCATTTGTTCAGAAGAGTATCAAACTGAAGGCTCAGTTGAGGGCTGTTTCCCTGGGTCGCATTCGTTCATTACTGCATGTAGACCATCACCAGGCTTGTTGGTCGAGGTCACTCTGTTTGTACCTAGTTACTCTTGTATGATGCATATTTGTGTGATGGTTATCCCTGTGCTTGGATCTTGGATTTCTTGTTTCTTTGTTGCTATTCTTCCTGTTGCATACATACGTGCTTGCATTCTGTATGACATTTTTGTATAACAGGTACCTCAGAACCGTTGATCTGACTTCCCGTACTCCAATAGTTTGTTGCAGGATCTACAATCAGACAAGTCTCGAAAATTCCCGCAGAGCTATGGAACAGGTACAAGCAGAGCTGAAGGACGTCCAGAGCCAGATGGGACAGTTCGTGTCGGAGATGCAGGCGTTGCGCTTGAATCAGGATGCGCTCAAAGAGGAGAACAACCAGCTGAAAACTCAGGTGAGTTTGATGGCAGAAGTGTTGAGGAATGTACTCAGAAGAGAATGTGAGCAAATGCCCGAAGCTGCAGCCATCATGCTTGCTCCACTTGTGTCTGAAGAACCTGTACCAAGGCATGATAGGCCACCGAGATCCTCTGCACAACTTGTAGCTCAAAACGTTTCCCGCCAGCGGCCACGTCAGGTTTCTCAGGACAACCCTAGAAGATATGGTCAAAAGATGAAACTATCTGATAGAATCCTCGATCCAATCCCTTTGGATTATGCTCAGTTGGTGCAACTTTTGCTCCAACTTCAGTTGGTTAAACCCCGACTTATGGCTCCATTGACTGAGGAACTACCACCCGGCTGTGACGTAAATGCCCATTGCAAGTTCCACTCTGGATCACCGGGGCACAACGTAGTAAACTGTAAAGCTTTTAAGCATAAGGTTCAAGACTTGATTGATTCGATAGGAAATGAATTTGTGTCGGGCGGCATGAAGGCATCAGGAAAATTCATCCCTTATCATGCAAAAGAGACGGGTGTTCTCATTCCCTCACCTGAAGTTGAGAAAGATTAGGAGTATATCCTACAGTCTTTAAAGTCTGAATCACCTTGCCCGCAATTTTTTCCTGTTCCTAGATAGAGCTTAAGGATGAAAGGCCCTGAACAGAAAAAGTCATCACTAGTTCAGACCTCGTCTCCAGATGTTTCTGCCGTTCAGAATCAGCAACCTCGTGCTTCTCAATAGCAAGACTATCAGCGCCAGGTTTAGCACAGGCCTCACAACAATATGAAAAGGAGGAATGCTCCCCCTTCGAGCCAGGGTACGAACATTTGATGGATAGAAGGTGCATATCCTTCCCACGAGGACAGTTGGTCGTACACCGCTCGTCTGATCGAGTTTGAAGACTTCAATGGGTCGCTCCCCTCGACAGCAAACCAGCGTGAAAGCCCAGTTACTGAAGGCTGGCAATTTTCATTTTTTCTTTGCATTTGTAGTTTCTTTCCTGTTAGAATGCAATTTTCGTTTGTAAAACTTGTTGTTTTTCAATTAATATTGATAATGAAATCAATATGCATGTTTTGAACTAATCCATTCGTGTTCACTCTATTACTTTCTTTTATTTCAAACGCTTGTTTAAGTGGAATCCGGGGCGGATGACGAAATTTTGAAAGAAGTGAGCTTCCGAATGTATGCTTTTGAATAAAAACCTGTTGGTGATGTACATGCATTGTTTCAATCCACAAACACCGGAGATATAAGAAAGATAATCCTTTGTTAACCCCTTTGAGCCGAGTAGTAGGAGTTTCTTTCTGAAAATGAAAAACCCTCAATCTTAACCCGGGGCAGGGTAGGTGTCAGTTAATTTGACCAAGGGTTCAAATTACAAAAGGAGTGTCCGTTCGAGGATCAATCACACCGCTATAGGTCGTACCTAAAAAGCCATGAGGGTTAAACCTGGTCGATCAGGAGTGAAACATTCACAATCTCTTTTCAAACAAGTCATGTGAGCCGGTGTCACACGATTTGTTCCAAAAAAAAAAAGAAAGAAAAGAATCAAAAGGAAAAAGCCCGCTAAGTCGAATCTTGCGAACAAGCGACTTAGGCAAAAATGAGGGCACCCCGCTGGACTTCAAAATCAAAGAAACTCAAAAGAGTTAGTCCAGGCAAACGTTAGGGGAAAACGAAAAACGAAAAGTGAAAAAGGATTATGAAAGACAATCGTCAAACAAGAACGAAATCATGTGGCTCCGAACGCCAAAGACGAAAACCGAGTGACTGTCACTCTGAAAATTGGTGGTTTCCTGAACTACCACTCCTATTTTACAACCTTTGAAAGGTGAGCGCTAAGGTCGAATTAGCTTGAACGTAGGATTGGAGAACATCAAGGAGAATGGGTGGGTTAAAATGAATTTTGAGCCTTATGTCCTTTCCTTGTTAACCGTGAACCTGACCATGTTACAACCTTTAAAAGTCCTAATTGAAGCAGGTTTGTTTCGAAAGCATACTTCGGTAAAGATCGCATCGAAACTGACTCCCAAAAGGATTCCTCTTATAGGGTTGTATTAATTTTGACATGTTAATGAATGATTCATACCTTTTATGTCACAAATTTTTTTCCAGTGAACATATTGGAATTTCAAAACTGTCATATGTATTGCATTTGATATGTCTTTTATGCAGAACAGTTTGTTTTACTAGCGAGTAAGCGCTTGACAGCAGGAAAGTTTCTATAATGGAAAGTCTGACCAGAATAGAATGCAGAATGCCTGAATTCCAATGAACCGGGGCAAGCCATGTCAATTGATCACAACATGGGAGTCCGCCATCCAGAAGTCAGTTAATCTGAAGCAGTCAGGTCGAGATTTGATGAATCTCTCGAGGACAATCAGAGGTATTTCCCCACAGATTAGCCAATCAGGGGCAAAGCCGTTGCAGACAGGGGCAGGCCGCCCTAAGAACGCATAAGTTATTTCTTGCCCGTGGGGAAATTAATATGAAGCACCTCTTCGAGGTTCAAGATGCTGAGGTAGATCAGGGTGCAGAGATTGCAGATTTCCCTTCGAGGAACATCCCTGCAGAGATCCCACAGGCTGGGGAAAGATATGGAAACAAAGGAATTGTTCCTCTCTGTATCATCAGAGCTAATCAAGTGGGTTTGACCAACTTACAAGTTTAAGACGAATGTCGGGAAGCCGTGCTACTATCCCTCGACCCTTCAACCAAAACCTTTGAATCCAGACAGGGTATTTTCCAACGTCAGACGTACCTGAACCATCACGGATAACCTAAAGCCCGATTCCTATTGGTGATTGTCAGGAAGCCCAATCCGTGTTGGCACATCATTCTGAAATCCAATTGCCATTGGTACGCAGGAAGACTTCGTCTGTTTTCCCCAGCAAAAACCCAATCATCATTGGCACGTGTAAGCTATCCCCAGGAGAGTCCAATCATACTTGGCACATCCGGTTATCCCCAGCGGAGTTGGCTTCACCTTTCTAGCATTTATTTTGCTGGAATGGTCCTTCTGTGTATAGCTTTTCTCCGGCAGCCCGAGCCTGCATTTACATCTTTGCATATATCATCATATCTGCATCATATTTGCATTTCATTCTCAAATGCGTAGCATTTCCATTTTGTATGGAGCATTACGCCATAGAAAATTCAAACATACGCATATGCATACGAAGCATAAGCCATTTTTCTATCAGCCTTTCGTGGCAACGTGAATTACCCTGCGATCGATACAGGGGCATTTATCCAGCAGCTTTATTGAGACAACTCATCAGCTTACTTTCTCTCGGGTTTCAGATCATACGTCGGTTATGTTTTGTCCATCAGTCCTCTGATGATGACATTCCCAAGCAGAGTTCCTTTGTCCATCAGTCCTCTGATGTCGACAGATTTTCTTTCCGTTAATCCCTATTAACGAGGTGTATCTCCGAGCAGATTCTCTTTCTGTTAATCTCTATTAACGATGTGTCTCCCCAACAAGTCTTCTTACCGTCTAACCTTAGGCAACATGAGTTGTGAATACGAGCTTCTGTGTTTGTTCCGCATTCAATGATTTGGATTTTGGAAATGGTTTTCTCTCCATCTATCCTTGGACGATGCGAGATTTCAAGACGAACTTTAGATATGGTTTACTCTCCGTCTATCCTTAGGCGATGTGAGTGTCGGATATGGTTTTCGTTCAGTGTATTGGATGAGATGTTGTTCTAAGAAGGTTTCGTGCTGTCAATTCCTATTGATGTCGCGGCTCTCTGAAGAATGTTTGATTTCCTTGTTGTTGATTCATATTGACGACATGGCTCTTTGAAGGTGGTTCTCTTTCTGTCGATTCCTATTGACGATGTGGCCCTTTGAATATGTTTCCTTTTCATCGATTCTTATGGACGAAAGGATTCAGAAGTTTGCTGAATAGTTGTGAAGTTCGTTGACGTAATCATTGATTTGATCTCTCTTTCCGTCGATTCCTATTGACAATGTGGTTCTTCGGACAAGTTCTTCTTTCCGTCTACTTTTAGACAATGTGAGTATTGGATGTCTACCCTCATATGATGTGAGCGTGGTGGCTTTCTTTCTGTCTATCCTTAGACAATATGAACGTATGATGTCTTTCCGTCTACTTTTAGACGACGTGAGTATGGTTTTCTTGCTGTCTATCCTTAGACAATGTGAAATGATCAAGTGCATGTTGATCTAGCTTTCAGTGGTGACTTTCCGTCTACTTTTAGACAATGTGAGTATTGTTTCTCTTTCTGACAAAGTGAAAGGATCAAGTGCATGTTGATCCGGCCCTATGCAGTGTGAAGGATCAAGTGCATGTTGATCCGGCCTGTGGGTTCGATGTCTGTGGCATTACACAGATGACTAACGGTGAGGTCAGGTGTTCTGTATCAGATGAGCAGTCAGCTTGTTGTCGTTGCAACTGGATTCAGTTTCTGGATGTTCGTTCCCCAATCAGTTTTGCAGTTTATTTCTGCAGGTTGGCAAATTTCTGGGTTTCTTTGGTATTCAAACGTCTTTTACCTTGATTGTTTGAGAGCCGTTCGCTTCTCACCCAGTCAGGTCCAATTCGTTTGAACAGGGGCAACTGTTGCACCCCAAAATTTTCCCAACCTTTTTCTTTACTGGCTTTTGCTTCATTGCATTCATGTAGCACTAACACAACATTAGCATTTTGCATACCATCATCCATTCACATGGGATCAAGGGGGGTGTTCTCATCAAGGAGAGATTATCCAAGGTCCAAGCCTAATCAAGAGGTTGCATTCAATCTATTCAAGAGCTTATCACCATCAGAAAAGTCAAATAGTTGTATATGGTTGTATCTCCTATCTTGGGGGTCAATAAGGTCATCAGGAGGCTATGAGTCCATGGTTATGGATAAAATCTATTGGGAGAAAGCTCATGGGGGTCTTGAGATTCATCATGGAGTTTATGCAAGTCATTGATCAAAGTACAAGAGGCCACAACCAAGATTGGTGCAACTAGGGTTTTCACCTGGTCGACCCTCTGTCAACTGTGAGTCTTAAGGAGATTAAGACTCAATTCCAAGCAACTATGATCATGGAAAGATGTGTTGAGACACTTAAGAGATCATTTCAATATCAATTCATCAATATTCAAGAGTGTGAGAAGTTATTGAGCTAGGGTTTCTAAGCTTGATAGTGAAAAATCCCTTATTTCAGTGCCTGACTTCAAGACCACATAACTTAAGATACAAGTTCCATCTCATCTTGACATAAACATGAGACTTGTAGAGCATGTTCACACCTTTAATTTGAGTCTTAGAAGTCATTCACTGGATTTCTAAAACTCAAGTTATGAAGCTGACAAGTTACAGGTCATCATATGCACGTGATTTTGGTACTTGAAAGTCAACCAACTTCCAAGACATTTTTGAGCTAGAAGGATGTCTCTCCTCAACTTTTGATGAACATGAATGTTGTTCCTCGTCATCTTAGCTTTCCAAAGAGTACTAGAAGTCCTCATTTGGATTTTTAAAACTCAAGGTATGAAGCTTACAAGGCAAGGGTATTTTGGGAAACTAAGATTACACGTCATTTTCGTTATAGGTCAAGTTCACCACTTTTCATACTTCAAATGAAAATCTTTCCAACTTGAAAGTTGCTAAAAATGGGGTCATTTGTTCAACCAAACCTCAAGAGATCATTGACATGGCTTGAATTGGAAAATGCTTGAAGAAACTTTCATGAAAGAAGCTTTAAAGGCCCTTAAAAGTGAAGAATTCAAATCAATTCACTTTGGAACCAATTCATGTCATATTTGTGCTTGTTTTGAGTCCAAATGATGTTTTAAGAAGATTGGCAAAATTAGAAATCAAGTTTGAAGTCATTTGCTATGCCAAATTCATGGTTTCTTCACCTTTAAGCAACATAATGCAAATCTACCATAGATTCATTTCCAAGGCCTCAATCTCAGCCCTTCATGTCCCTTACATCATAAGTAACTAGAATGGATCATTTGGCAGCCATTAACAATCTGTTTTCACCATAATCCAAAAGCTTCAAACATGAAAAATGTGAATTTTGAATTGGGCTGTTATGGAGTTCAATTGGGCTTTCTATCACTCTAGGTCCATTCCATATAATATCCTCATCATTTTCCAACTGCCATAACTTATTTTGGAGCAAGCATAACAGAATTCAGTTAAGAAAAAACTCAAGAAAATTGAAATTCAAATTCTGTAATTGAAGGAGTTTCAGTCCAAACCAAGATTGCTAGAGGCTCAAGGGTGAATCAGTGAAGGATTCTGCAGCTTTTCCTCGAGTTTCAACACCATCTGAAGGCCCATTGGAGGTGCTCCAATAGGTAACTTATTTCTCAAAATTCCTCTCTGTTCTTGATGCAAACACATGCCATTATTGTAGATTTACCATCCCCTAGGTGTTTAGAACGATTTAGGATAGTTTTGGTGAGCAATCGTGACATTTCTTGACAGAGCATCAAACCTTGGTAACTTGCATTTTAGGTGATTTAGGCCTCAAAACTGAAAATAAACGTTGGGATGTTGATCTAGGCAGAGATACGAAGAGATTAGTATAATCAATTTTGTGTTTTGTTGAAATTGAGAGCGCGCTACAGTGGCGTAACCCCCGGAGAAGGTGACCGGCGTGGCTCCGGCCACCGCCTGGTCTTTCCCCCCTCTTTCTCCATTTTAAAATCTCAGTTTTAATCGTGGCCATTGGATCCGTGTATTTCCTTGACTAAGTCCTTCCATCCAACGCATGTGGTTGAGTCTTAGAGTGTTGACCTTTGACTCAGTGAGGTGGCAGCGTGTAGAGTGTTGGATTAGCATACTTAATTGGTTAATGGTTTAGATTAAGATGCACCGTGGGGTTGTATTGACCATGAACCACAAGAGCATCCGTGAAACGTTGCGCTTCACTTAATGTTCAGCTTGCGTGCATGGCGCGCTGTGAGACCTTGGATCTCTTGACCAGTCTTCCCATCTGATGGCTCATGTTATGTTGCATTTCAATTCTTTTCTTTAATTGATTTTCTTTATTTCTTTTACTTGTTTCATTTTTAATTCATAAAAAATAGCAGATAATGTCAATTAATTCTGAAAAAAAATCATGGATGTTCATAAACATTTTCTTTAATTTTGTGCATTTTTTAATTTCATTTTTGATGTATTTTCCATTTAATATCATTTTTCCATTTATTTAGTCCTTTAATAAATGTAAAAAATGTGTGCTTGCTTGCTGATTTTAGTACTTGATCATGGTTATGATTCAATGCCTAAATTTTTGCATGATAGTTATAGACTCATTGAATGACTTGTGTGATCTTTCCCCTGATTTTGAGATGCCTTTAGATATAGGTTTGAACTAGTTCTTTAGGACCTTCCTGTTTTGAACTTCCCCTAGCACTTTTAGGTTTAACATCTGGTTAGTGCCCTTAAACTTAGGATATTGATCTGAAATTTTTACCATGACTTCATAACATCCTTAGGGACCCCTGGGTTTTTTACGAGAAATTTTAGGATAGATTTCCTATTTTTATCCCATTTTACATTTTGACTAGCATTAATGTAGCCTTATGGAATCCTTCCACCTATCTTTCCAATTTAGTGAACTTTGTTACAACTTTAAGTACCTAATCTCCACATTATACCTTAGTTCATAGGTTGATACTTATTTAGGATGATTCTCAAACATTTAACATGCCTTTAGTTCCTTTAGGTTGGGTTTTCTTTAGGGCTTCATATTAAGGTTTCTTTATGAGCTTTAGGTGGATGATTCCCTTTCTTTTGAAGCTTTGTCTTCATTATTCCTTAGCCCAATTCCTTGGATCCTCCTTGAGTGAGAGCCTCATTCCTTCTTAGGAGGGATGATGTGCATTCCTCAAGGAGTTTGAGCTTTGGATGGATATTCAAATGACTTGGTGGGTTCCTTAGGTTCACACCATATTTCTCTTCTCTCTAGTCCAATTCTTTGGATCCTTTTTCTGAGCCTCAGTGGATTCTTGTGCTGATGCACACCAGGCTTAGTGAGTTGATTCTAACCTTGTACCCTTAGCTTGTTTTCCCATCTCCATGTTTGATTCCTTGCTGTGATGCATTTAGGATAGAGCTTCATGAATAGATACTCTTGTTTAGGTGCATATATGCATTAAAGGTTGAGCCAGTCTCCCTTTGCTTGATTGTTTAACTGCTATCATACTTGCCCTGGCTTGTTTTCATAAAAGGTTGAGTTTATCTTCCTTGCTTGTGTGTTCTTTTTCTTTTATATTATGTTTAGATTAGAAGTTGAGGCTGCCTCCTTCTGCTTGTACTGATGCATATCATATGCATTTGTTCTTATTTCAGTAGCTTGATAGATTTACTTCATCTGCTTAGTGATTTTTGCTGCTTCTGTTTCCCCTTTAACATGTTCCCTTAGGATCTCTAACCTCTCTTCTTCAAGAGAGGTTATGATAGAACAATAGGATGAATCCATGCATGATAACAGCAGGGTAGATTTCCCCCTTTGCAAAAATCAATCATAGGGCCATATTGCATGACAACAGTAGGATGCTTGATAGTTTCCCCTGTAGAGTCCTTTCTCTTTCTCATCTCCAAACAACATTAAAACACATAATAAAGGCAAATTTATACTGTACGTTACGAGCCTTAAGCTATTTAGGAAGTGGTGGTTGGGGGGCCTTTCCTCAATTACCTAGAGTGTTTAGTACACGCCCTTAGGAAGATGTGCGACGCATTCGTTCCTAAGTCATAGTCTCTAGTGCAGTATTAATTACAAACATTCATAAAAAACACTTCTTCTCGTAAAAGACAAAAACAAACATCAAAGTCTTTTGCCCTATGGGGCTCCCTTAATCAAGAAAACATTTTCAGAAAAAAGAGTGTTGTTAACTCTCAGTTATACCGCAAACGGTAACGCACGAGTCTCTGACGAGCGAGCTGCATACACCAAACTGCTAGAACTGTTTGTTAACCCTACTCGGGTAAAACCAATTGAACGAACCTGTGTTTCGTTTCATCCCGAACTATGTTCACTCTGATTTCTCTGATGAGAATACGTAGGCACAAGACGCGACGTCTTGGCAAGCAACCTTCCCCTTTCACCCGTAGTTAGCCGAACTACGTTGACTCTAACTTTCCCATTGCACGAGGGAATACGTAGGCCCAGAGCGCGATTCTTTGTCGAGTCACTTTTTTTCCTTTCTTTTTCTTTTGAGCCAGCCTTGATAGGTAGATAGATAAACAACCCGTCAGATAAACCAACAAGTATGGATCCCGTTGAGTACAATGGACGTGAGGGGTGCTAATACCTTCCCCTTGCGTAACCGACTCCCGAACCCAGAGACTTGGTTACGATGACCTCGTATTTTCCTTTTCGCTAGGTTTATTCCAATCGTTTCCTTTCCCTCCTTTGGGATAAATAATGATAGGTAGCGACTCTTCTATCTTTGCCGACACCTTTTCTCGCAGTAGCGACACACAGGGACATGCACCTCGCCCCACCGAGCGAGCCCAAATCCCTCTCCTCCCCTTGGTCGTTCGCCTGGTGGGGGATGGATATCCTCGGTCCCTTCACCTTAGGTTTCTATCAGAACAAGTACCTGATTGTGGGCGTCGACTACTTCACCAAATGGATTGAGGCCGAAGCCCTCGCCAAAATCACATCCCACAACATACTCCGATTCTACAAAAGAAATATCCTCGCAAGATTCGGGGTCCCGCTCACCATCGTCACCGACAACGACACGCAATTCACCGACAAAAATTTCAGGGACTTCGTCACCAAACTCGGGACCGAGCACCACTTCACCTCGGTTGAGCACCCTCAGACAAACGGCCAAGCCGAATCCGCAAACAGGGTGATACTTAGGGGACTAAAGCGAAGACTTGGCGACGCCAAGAGGGCGTGGGTCGAGGAACTCCACAATGTCCTATGGGCATACCGAACTATGCCTCACTCAACCACGGGGGAAACACCATTCCGCCTCACATACGGAACCGAGGCGGTGATCTCGGTCGAGATACGAGAACCATCCAGACGAACTGAGGCTCCCCTCGAGGCCAAGGACAACGACGACGCCCTCCGAGAGAAACTCGACCTAGTCGAGGAAATTCGGTCGGGGGCAGCTCTTCGAGAAACCCGGATGAAACAGCAGGTAGCACTTCGCCACGACAGCAGAGTCCTGAAACGCGAGTTTCAGATCGGCGACTTAGTCTTGCGAAGAAACCAGAAGGACTCCCACGAGGGTAAACTAGCCGCAAACTGGGAAGGCCTATATCATGTCTGCGACAAGACGGAGCACGGGGCCTATTACCTCGAAAACCTACACGGGAAACAACTAGCTCAACCATGGAACGCCGAGAAGCTGAAGCGGTACTACAGTTAAACATTGCCCGCGACGCCCAGACGTCACGACCACAGGGGGCGACATGGTACCATCACACCTCCTCGCATCTTCTAGAGACCAACGAAAAAGCAAGTCCTAGCTTTGTGTGCGCAGGCAGAAGGCTCTGCTCAATGGGGAACCCCTCGATCGAGACTCCCCGTCGCCGTACCAGAACCGGCAGGACACCCAGCTCGCGATGGGACGTCCACGCTGCGGGGAGGACTACCCCCGAAACGGCCAGGTAACAAAGCCGAGCAACCGGCCAGTTCTCCACACTCCCGGAAACAATTATCGTCGAGCTACCACCCCGGACGGGCCCAAAAGCATAATAAACATGCATTTCAAACATACAAACATATATTTTGAGCATACAAAAGTGCAGAAATAAAACGAGCATAACAACATGCAAAAATAAAGCACACACTTAGACAAATATTCAAAAAATATCATTTAAAAGCGGGAACCAACCCAGTAGTCAAAATTACATCACCAATAAGGGCACGCAGGCCCGGGAAAGAAATCAGCAAAATACAAAGTGTTGGTGCGCAGGCCAGGATACACGGGCACGCAGGCCCGAAACTAATCTATGCTCCTTCTTCCTCCTCCGCTTCAGGCTCGACGGGAGGGACGACGGGGCCAACATCCTCAGCACTTGGGTCAACCACCCGACCATCGATTATCTCGTGGAAGGGCCCGATGCCGTCCTCGACAAAGTAAACACCGGAGTTCACCACTCTAAGCTGCACGACAGCGCCGTTGAAACCCGCGGCGAAAGCGTCCAGACAATCACCTTCCAGCACTCGTATCCTAGCGAGCAAATCATCCCGGGTAACCAGTAGCCTATCTTCCTCGGCCTCATCGTCGGCGGGACAAAGACCACCCTCTAGCTCCTTCACGCGAGCCTTCAATGCCCGCACTTCCTCCTCAGCAACCTTCAGCCTTTCCTCGGCGATGTCCCCCATCTTGCGCTCGCGAGCGACCTCCCCTTGATTTTTCTCCAGCTCCTCGGTCAGCTGAGTCACCTTTCCCCGGCTCACCTCCAGGTCCGCAACAACCTTGTTCAGGCAAGACTGCGTGAAAGCAAGGTCCCCCTGCAGCTTAGACAGCTCGACGGTCGAGCAGCTCTCCTCGCTCAAGACCATCGTTGTAGTGAAGGTCTGCATCAGGGCAGCCAAGTCCCCAGTCAGGACCTGCCTCCGTGTAGCCCGATCTGCGCTTAAGACCTCCTTCGCCTCCCCGATAGGAATGCTGGGAGACCTGGCCCCATGAAAGTAGCTAGGGTGCTGATGACATGGGGAGATTGAGTAGCCCTCCTCGGAAGAATCCGTTGATAAGTCAACCACGACATCCACCTCCTGGACTCTGAGCCTCTTCGGGGCCCCTTGGGAGGTGGGCGAATGACTGCTGGGTGGAGAAGACGACGACCCTCAGCCATCCTGATTAGTGGAAGCCTGCCCACTAGCTGGGCAACCCGCGTCTTCGGAGGAATAACAACCCTTGACGCGCGCAACTTTTTCACCCGCTCCTCGACAGAAGACATGTTCTCTGCAAAACAAAGAAAGCTAGTCAATAAAAGATAAAGAGTATCAGATCGGGAGAGGGGGAGGCGTCCACCACCTAGATAGTGAAGGGCATCCGCCTCCAAGGGACACTCGAGCAGGGCCTTTGTATTAATCAACCTCGGCGTCTCGCGGACATTCCCTTGGTTGTCGAGGATGTACTGGACATCAGGGGTCACCAGCTTCAACGGCGGCAGGCTGCGCACGAACGAGATTATCTTCATATAGCTGGCCATGTCCTCTTCGTCAAGCGACCCCATGCGCACTATGTACCGGTCTGTTCCCCGAGAGAAGTGTTCCGGGGACCACTCCATATGCACCCGCGACAACATGACGGCCTCTCGCCGACCATCCACGATCCGCTCCCCTTCTGAATATAAAGAGCCAACCCCCTCGTGCATGATCGGGCTGACGAAGAAGAAACGACCCTTGAAATCCCGGACAGAGTCCATGTACGTCTTGAAAAGTCTGTCTGGTTGCTTGAACGACACCCAGCCATGCCGGCCATTCACCGTCTGCCGCTGCAGATGGAAGATACGAAAGAATAGCGGCAGCGTGATGCCGACCTGAAGATAACGGCAAATGACCTCGAATTCCCGAATAAAAGCCAAGGCATTCGGATGTAAATGTGAAGGGGCCAACCTCAGCCAGTCGAAGAGGCCCAGGTGGAAGTCCGAGAACAGCAACCTGAGCCTGTCCTCTTTAAAATAAAATTCATACATCGGGAAGCGCATCCTCTCATACTTCGAGCAGATTCGGTGGCTTGGCCGGGGACGATAAACTTGCCAATTCTAGGGATCTCCTTCTCACCGGTCCTCCACGGTGGCATAGGCCCCCGTCGGGTCAGAAGCGAGGCAGGAGGGCGTGGACAGAGGTTCCTCGGCCACCCAATCCTCGAGGGGAAGGACGCGCTCGTCAAAGTGTGGAACGTCCGGTTCATTATCCTTGACCATTGTGCCCAGGACAAACGTAGTCATTAACACCTGAAAAGCAGAAGGTAATGGTGAATTCGATGACAAAGATCAAATTCACCCTTCCACCGCAAGTCAAGTGAAAGGGAGACAAGGACACACCGAGCATCATCCCCGGTGGCTCTACCCAAAACCTACCACCTCCCCGGGGAACCAGCGCAAACTAACCTACAAACTCTCCCCGGGGCGTTCATCGGAATAAACGTCGCTCCCCGGGACATTCATCGGAGTAAGCGTCTTTCCCCGGGGCATTCATTGGAACAAGCATCCGTCCCCGAGGCATTCATCGGAATTGGCATCTCTCCTCGCGACGCTTACGGTAAAACCCTATAAAATCCCCCTACAATGCCGGAGATCCTCACCTCTCCTCGGGGCATTCAAGCTGCCCCAACCACAGTCCTTAACAAACAGGAAAAAAGAAAGAAAGGAGAAAGGAAACTTACTATGATTTGATCTGCGGCGGAGTACGTGGCGGCTGCGACGACAAAGAGATCAGACGGCGGCAAGACGGTAAAGCACAAAGTTTGAGAGCAAGAGGGCGAAAAGTGGAGAATGAGTGGGGGCTCGCTTACTTATACCCCAGCACGGGACTCGAAGCGTCACTAGGCACTTGATTACCCTAGGGTAGCCGCCCTAGCAGCCACCCAACGTGTAACACGTGGCAAAGGTTAACAGTCGCGTCCCCTCACATCTCCTCGCTAACACGTGTCCTCAAGCCCGGGCGACCGATGACGAGGAAGAACCTGCGTACTCGCGTCCCCGCGGAACACGAGCCGAAGGGTTTTCCTCCTCAGGCAAATCTCTCCTCCCCGACACAACGTCATCAAGTCCTCGCTCCCTTCCTCGGAGCTACGACTTGGGGGGCTCCTGTTATGGCCTGGTCCCCGGCTTGGCCAAGCAGGCTCAGCCCAGTAATATTCTGCCAAGCCCAGTCCATATTGGGCGGAAGCCGTCGAGCACAGGGTCCCCGACGCACAGGTAATGCCCCTCCGCGGGCAGAACCTGCCTCAGCTACGTCGAGCACAAGGCTCCCCCATCGACCAAACACTTCCCTCTCCGCGGGCAGAACCTGCTCCCCTGTCGGGCAGGACTACGTGTCCTTCACACGTTCTCCACGTGCCCCCCTCCGCGGGGACACGTCACTAACCAACTGCCCACCTTCGAAAGAGCAGGTCAAACCCACTTTCCGGAGATCACGGGACAGTTAAACTAGGGAGAAGACCACGTTCTGGTCTTCACTACGCCACATAAGCCCTAACAGTCACCTGGGTTGGGCCTGGCAATCCAGCCCAACACAAGTGACTGTTGGTCCAGCGCCGGAGTCTCTCTATAAAAATCCTCTTTCATAAGAGGGTCAGGTAATTCACTTCTTACCCCTTTTCTATATTTGCTTTCACTCTGCCCAATTCCTTACTTTGGCATTAAAGTGTCTTGCAGGTACACCCCCTCCTCATCTTCATCACCGGTGAACAGGCAACAGCCCAACAGAGTGTGGCCAGCTATTGATCCCCTTCTGATCAGGTCAGATTAGTGATTAATGCTATCATTTTTTATTCAGAGATCTAAATCATTTTCTTTTACTTCTTCTTCAGATATCTTGTACGTCAAACATCACTACTAATATTGTTGTTGTTGTTATTGTTGTTGTTATTGTAGTTGTTGTTTTTGTTTTTGTTTTTGTTTTTGTTGTTTTTATTGTGGTTGTTGTTGTTGTTGTGGTGGTGGTAGTGGTGGTGGTGTTGAGATCCGAAATCCTAGAGTTTTTGTTGTTGTTAATGAGGTAGTTTATTGACGTTGTTATTAATATTGTTGTTTATTGTCATTGTTGTTCTTGATTATTTTGTTGTTGTTGTTGTTGTTGTTGTTGTTGTTGTTGTTGTTGTTGTTGTTGTTGTTGTTGTTGTTATTTTCTTTTTATTTTTTATTTTGATATTGATATTGAGATTATGTTTTTTGTTATTCTTTGTGCAATTCTTATCTTGTTCCGTTGAGTTGCATTTATTATATCTAATGTCGATTGTTTTGTTCACTAACCCCTCTTTGAACATATAACATAGTAAATTGGTTTTATAAATAATCATATACAAAATTATGTTATATTTGAAACTTATCTTACAGGGATTAATGATTTTCTAACATTATGCAACTCATCGTTCATCTCTCGTTGTTTTATAGTTAAAATTTCTCCAGTAGTTTTTGTAACACCCTTTTCTATCCCAAAAATATAATGGCAAATCAATTACATTTATCAGAGTAATATTTTAAACACAATAAAAATCACCTTAACGGGCGTGCATTTCTCAATAATTCAAATCAAAGTCAATACTCCGTAACAACGGGTTTTCCCAAAATTACTCAAAAATTGCTCAAATGGCAGCGGAAATCAAAAAGGCAAATCTAAAGTTTTCCTTGCACAACAGCATAATCAAAATAACAAAAATCAATAAAACATAGTTTAACTCAAAGACCCAAACCCGATGTTACACTATCAGAGCAATGCCATATAAGTCAACAAAAATGTCAAAAACTCCAAAAGTCCTCGACGGCATCCACGGCTAAACCTGGTCATCTACACGTTACCCACGTGGAGGTAACATTCGAACAGGAAGGGCGAGTAAAATGATTCATAATAATCAATATAGGAATCAATATATAAAATAGCGTCATTTTCGTATTCAACATCATCATAATCATCAAGGAAACATCAAAAAGTCATAATATCATAAATTACACCAAATTGTCACATAAATGCAAATGCAACAAGACTCATGTATATGGTACCAATTCATCAAAATTACATGGACACTGGACCATCACCCTCCATAGATCCCCATCAATAGGATGATTATACACGAGAATCGGAGCACATCAAAATACTTCACATTCGCACAATGGGACTGAAGTCACAAGAATCAAACAGTAGATCGAAGTCCGGAATACATATGAATGCATGATGCACATGTCAATATCACCCTCATTATAATCTCATTAGGCGCATCATCATTCATCAAAATAATCATAAGAATCATGTCATCATAGAATCATCAAAACTCATGGAATTAACAACACAAATCATCACAGTTCCTCATGGGGATTCATCATGCAATCATGTATTAATCACATAGGAATCACAGTTATACTCATGATAATTCATCATACATTCATTTAATCACATAGGAATCACAGATACACTCATGGTAATTTTCTTCTTCTTCTTCTTCACAATGGCAGTGTTGTACACAAATATTCTTAACGTACACAAAACAAGGCAAAATGTGCACAAAACCAATTTTGTCCTTTCACAAAACATGATCATTTTTTCAAACATGAAAAATGGATTTACATGGAAAAAGGGCCCAAAAATAAAATGAAAGGAGGTTCATTCATTGAAATGATTGAGTATATTTATTAAAACTAAGGGAGATTGTTATCTACCGATCACAAAAAGTTGAGTAAAGTAGTAAATTGTTTTGAAAATCTTTCAAATTAAAATAAATTAATAAACAATAAAATATGATAAAATTAAATGAAATTAAGTGATTGGTTGAAAGTATACTATCTAATTTTTAAAGTCTGTTTGGATAAGTTACATTAATATTCAAAACACATATTATTATAAGTTACATATATTTAAAAATTATATATTTATCTTACATCAAAACTCAAATTATTAAAATTTTATTCTATTTTCTATCGGATATACTATTACTTATAAAAAAAAATTTAATTAATTTATTTTCAAATGATTCGATAAAAATACTATAAAACTTGATTCAATTCTTACCAAAATTAAATTAATCTTTCAAATAATTCAATAGAAAATTATGAAAACTATTTTAATTCGGATAAAAAGGAACACAATATTTTGTCTCTTAATAAACATGATAACATTATCACTATTTGAATCACTAAAAAATAGATAATCGTTTTTATAACAATAATTATGAAGATATAATTTATTTTATTTTTTTTATACTAATCATTGTTTATATTTTTTTCAATCTATTTTTTGAATCTAACAATATTTCTAAAAAAAATGCATTACATAATATTTTACTTCATAAAAAATTGTGTATAAATTAGTTTTATAAAAACTAAAATCTTTCGCATGTATTAGTTTTCAAACCATAATAACTATGAAAAAATCACATTACAATATTTAAAACTAATATTTTAATTTATCATTAATTTGTAATATTTACAATTGATTTAATTCAATTGAATTACCTCTTCAATTTTACTTATTTACAATTTAACAGTATAACATTGAACATTTTTTAAATAATAAATGAAGCACTATAGCTGAAAATTTATGATTTAATTTTTTAATATTTATTTGCAATTATAATTTAAAATAATATATCATAAAAAATTTAAAGAATTTTTTCGTTTATTTAAAAATTATAAATTAAATTTGAATGAATTGTTTGATAATTTTTTTAATATTGTAATAATATTTTATATTTGAAGTTAAATTTTGTAACATATAACAACATTTATATTAAGAATTATATTTTAAAAAGAATATTGAAGTATTTGTTTGTCTATTTAAAAGTATTTTTTGACCATTTAATCTTAAATATTAAAATATGATTTTTCGTTGTTATTAAGGTTTTAAAAATGATACACGCAAATGATTTTATTTTGGCTTAAATTGTCTTTTGGTCCCTATAAATTAGAGTATTTTTGTTTTTCATTCATGTATCTTTTTTTTTTGATAAAAATCCTTAAATGTTGAATTTCATTTAGTTTTAATCCTAAATTTAAAATTCACAAGAAAATTTGTAGGTTTCCTTCGAATTTTCCTATAAATTTTAACTAGAGTAAAACCAAAAGGATTTCAACATTTAGAGATTATTTAAAAAAAAAAATACAGAAACAAAAATAAAAAACACGCTAATTACTTACAAAGATCAAAAGACTATTAAAGTCTTTTATTTTTTATAAGACTATTTTATGCACAACTTTTATGGAGTAAAATATTATATAATATATATTTTTAGAAATCTATACCTATATATAAAGGCAAAACTTGTTTTTGGTGTAGCCTATTTTTGTTCCAATTATACCCTTTTCAATTTTTGTTTTAAATTTCAACTTTATTTTCATTAACCTCTATATGGTGGTTTACATATCTCTTTTATTCTACTATTTTTTATTATTTTATAAATAATCTATAACAATATATAAAAGCAATACATTATTTTGATGTAGCATGTTTTTCTTCCAATTTTACCCATAAAATAATAATTTTATTCCTTTTTATACTCTTCACAATAACCAATCGGATGGATAGTTAAAAAACTGCTACCATCTCACGGTCTAATTTATTTTCTTTGTCTTAATTATTTTCATCTATACCTATATATAAAGGCAAAACTTGTTTTTGATATAGCCTATTTTTTTTCCAATTATACCCTTTTCAATTTTTATTTTAAATCTCAATTTTTATTCATTAACTTCTATATGGTGATTTACATATCTCTTTCATTATACTGTTTTTTTATTATTTTATAAATAATCTATAACAGTATATAAAAGTAATACATTGTTTTGGTGTAGCCTGTTTTTCTTTCAATTTTATCCATAAAATAATACTTTTATTCCACTTTACACTCTTCCTAATAACCAACTGGATGGATAGTTAAAAAACTGCTACCATCTCACGGTCTAATTTGTTTTCTTTATCTTAATTATTTTCATAAAAGTTTGCAAAAACAATAGGTCATGAAAAATATATAGAATAGCAAAAACGATTATATAGTTGTGTCAAAATAATTAACTTCCCATTTCTATTTAATCCAATAAAAAACAGAATTAAAATAAAGAAATTATAGATATTTAATTTCTCTCTCATTTAACCAAATCATCGATAAACATTTATCAAGAACAAATAAAACGTAAAAATGAGAGATGAGAAAAGAGAGAAGAACTACAAAGCAAATCGTGGAGAGGAGGACATCGGAAACTACTATTGATCTTTGGTAAGTTTGTAACAGTCAAAGTTTTTCTAATTTTGCCCTAATTTAACTTTAATTTTATGTAATTTTAATTTCTCTTATTTAATAGTTATCTCATGTAACACGGTAAAATCGGAAAATACACGGAGAGATTTAATTGGGTGAAGTCAAAAGAAAGATGTAGAATTATTTGGCAAGAAAATTCATCCAACTCATCATTTTTTTTATCTAGATTTTATTGTTATTTTTTGTGAAATTTTCCTTCAAAGCGCATTTCTTTGGAACAAATATATAAAATGATAATTTTTTTTTGACGAAAAATAAAATACTTAGGATTGATATTTCTATATATTTACAACTTTATTGTTTATCGATCATGTAAAATAAAATGATTGGTGTTGTACAAATAAAAAAGGTGCAAAATTCTTTAAAGAAGAAAAAAAAACACATTCTTCTGTCTAGCTCCTCAATTTTATAAATATTTATTAAATAAAATATAAATTTATTACATATTTTATCATATAAATAATTAAAATTGAACAAAAAATAGTGTTTATAATTTAAAAAAGCGGACAATAGATTATAACAATACATAAATACAAAACTTAATTTTGGTGTAATCTATTTTCTTTTTTCATAATACAGTATTCGTAACCACCAAATCATTCCACCTACATTATTGATTTGCTTAAAAAAACCGGTTGAATATAGTCACGTCACAATGCGAATTTCTGAATTCAAACAAAATTTAATGCGTGAATATTACATATTGCAAACAAAATTTAATATGTATCTGAATAAATAAATAAATAAATATTAAAAAAAATTATTGTGAATTATTGAAAATTCGAAACACTGACCAGTCACTTTCTTAAATTATTTGAATTTTGTTGTTAATTTTTTATTTTTGATGTTAAACAAAGATGCACAACAAATGTCATATTACTTATAAATTTCATTTAAAAAATAATTTAACTTTTAATTAATTAAATAAATGGCATTTTAAAATTTCTTACAAACATAAGGATGCATATCAAAAAATTTAGTATTCAAATAATTTAAATTTAAATCATACTTAAATAAAAAATATTCGTTTATATATGACGTGTATGCTCATTAAAAAACGGACAAATACGAGAAGAGTCGTGTATGGAGCATACATGTTCGCAAGGGATGTACGTGTTTTTCAGTTTACTCTACAAATTCCTCTCTAAACACTTTCATCAAATTTATAAAGAGAGGGGGACGGGGGAGAGAGAGGAATGCATATTACAAAGTTTACTATACAAATAACTAAAATTCAAATTAAATAAAAAATATCCGTTTGTATTTTGACGCGTGTGCACATTAAAAAAAGCGGATAAACGGGCACGGGAGTGCCCGTTTAGAAGCTAGTTTAATTAAAAGGCAAAACTTAATTTTGGTGTAGCCTATTTTTGTTCTAATTATACCCTTTTCAGTTTTTATTTTAAATCTCAACTTCTTTTTCAGTAACCTCTATATGGTGGTTTACATATCTCTTTCATTTTACTATTTTTTTATTATTTTATAAATAATTTAATTAAGATAAAAAATAAAAAATATTGTTCCGGCCTGGGCCCCGGGTAGGTCGCGCGGGCCCAGCCCAATAAATGCTCCACCAAGCCAGTCTAGCGTGGCCCACACATCGGGCACATGGTTCTCGACGAGCAGGAAAAGGCCTCGCCTCGGGAACGACCTGCCCCAACTGCGTCAGGCAAGAGACTCCCCCCTCGACCAAACGCTGCCCTCCGCAGGCAGAACCTGCTTCCTCGTCGGGCAGAACTACGTGTCTTTCACACGTTCTCCACGTGCTTCACTTCGCGGGGACACGTCACCAACTAACTGACCACCTTCGAAAGAGCAGGTCAAACCCACTTTCCGGAGATCACGGGACAATTGAACTAGGGCGAAGACCACGTTCTGGTCTTCACTACGCCATGTAAGCCCTAGCAGTCACTTGGGTTGGGCCTGGCCATCCAGCCCAACTCAAATGACCGTTGGCCCTGCGTTGGGGTCTCTCTATAAATACCCTCTTTCACAAGAGGGTCAGGTAATTCACTTCTTACCCCTTTTCTGTACTTTGCTCTCACTCTGCCCAATTCCTTACTTTGGCATTGGAGTGTCTTGCAGGTACACCCCCCTTTCTCCACCTCATCATCGGTGAACAGGTAGCAGTCCAACAGAGTGTGGCCAGCCCGTGATCCCCTTCTGATCAGGTCAGATCAGTGGCGCCGTCTGTGGGAAACTTGAAACTTCCCCGTTCCTCCGAGCAAGCGAACCAAAGTTTCACCAACACTCCAAGATCATGGCTAGCCCACACCGCGATGATACCGTTCACGATTTTGTCCTCACCCCCGCCGCAAACAATGGCAAGCAAACGGAGACATCCCGCCCAGCGGAGACCGACGAGAGGGACAACCAGACTGCGTCCCCATCGTCCGCGGAACTCGCACACCAGGCGGCCCTCCGGCCCCAAAGCCCAGCAGCGTTCCAGCCTGTCCCTATCCCGGCCGGAGCTGACCCGACTGTGGCCGCCCTTTTCGCGGCCATCAACCAGACGAGCCAACTATTATTCCAGCAGAACACACGGATTGTAGCACTAGAACGCGAGGTCCCGCTGAGGTCCCTGTTGGTGTAAGCCCTAGAGGCCAATACTTTTTGGTACTTGTATCGGATTATTCGTTTAATAATAAAAGGCATTTCTTTATTAGGTTTGTCTTTCAGAATAATAAAGTCCCTAGAATAGTTAGTTTGTTTAATGAAATGTTAAGTGTGACTTAATCATGAGATCCCATTAAACATAAAGACATTATTCTTAAAATATCCGTAGTCAAGCTTTATTGCAAAGTGGGATAACATTAAAAGCATTGAGACTATTATGAAGATAGACTGATGATCACATCTCATGGATCATGGATAAAGAGTTATCAAGTCTTGACATAGGTATAAATATTAGGAGTAATATTTATACCGGATTGACCCGCTATGAGAATACTACATAGTATGTTATGCAAAGTGTCATAAGTTATTCTCATGGTGATAATGGTGTATTACCACCCTTCGACCTGAAACCACTATGGACCCTAGATGTAGAGTCGGGTGCTTTATTGCTGATCAAACATTATCCGTAACTGGATGATCATAAAGACAGTTGATGGGCACTCCACGAAGCATGCTGAGGGACATGAGTGTCCTAGATGGAATTTGCCAATCCTGCATAACAGGAGAAATGTCTAAGGGCCCAATATTGAACTGGACAAGGATGACACAGTGTATGCCTTGTGTTCAATATAGACATAGGGGCAAAAGGGTAATTGTACAAACATATATTATCACGAAAAAGGTTTTGTCAGATCACATGACATTTTCGTGACTTGGGTAGCAGTGATGTGTTGCTAGATACCGCTTACTGTTTATTATGTTAAATATATAATTTAATATAATTACCAACGTTACGAAATCCTACAGGGTCACACACATAAGGACAGTTTGATGAGAGATAGAGAAATCAAAGGAACACCGTAAGGTACGGTGCACTTAAGTGAAAAATAGAAATTCGGATAATATAATAATAATTATTGTTATTTTATAATGGTTATAAAATAATAATAAAATAAATATATTTATTATAATAATAGTTATTATAATAATATATAATATTATTATGGATCATGTGAATTGGGTTTTTAGCCCGCAGCCCACAAGAGAGTCTATAAAAGGAACCCTTGTGATGAAGCTTTCACTTGATGTAATTTCGTTTTTGATTCTCTTTTCTCACTCAAATAATTCCGTTCGTAAGCAGCTAGCACTGTGACCGGAAGCTGTTCGTGTGGACTGAGTAGAGGCGTTGCACTTCATCAACGCTTGTGATCGCTGCATCAAAGATCTGAATCGCCACAAAGAGGTAACAATTCTATCACTGACCATGCTCATTCGTAAGGATCACTAAAGGAAATTTTTGTTTTCCGCTGCGTTTAGATCGCAATTTTCCTTCAGTGGTATCAGAGCCACTTACGAAACCATGGATCTGATAGCTGTTAAATTTTCGTCTTTTCTATATTTGATTCGATTAAAACACAGAATGAATTTAACAATAAACGATTAATTAAATTTGGCATCTGTTGTGTACGATTTGGATGATTGATGTTGATTATGCTTCAGAAACCGACATTAGTATGGTGAAGTTGTGCGATACATTGATCATCCATAGGTTACACAATTAGATCGATCACTTTTATATAAGATATAAGAAATTCTGATGCAAAGATGGTATATGGGATATACTGTTTTGATTTCATCCATTCAATCACATAAGGATTGTAATTCTTTTGAAAGATCATCATTTTCATTCGCTTCGGAATCCGACGTTAGTATGGTGAAGCAATGACATGTTGATCTATCATATTGAGTTATCAATCGAGTTGTGTTTGACGGCATAAAATTGTTACATTAGGATTAATGGCAGTACAAGTGTTGTATTGCCGCAGACTTTTCCGGTTGGGGTTGTAAATGCACAAAAGTTGTGCAGGAAACGACGTGAAATACAATGAAGTGTTCATACAATGAAGTTGCGCAGCGGAACCCCCGGCTAAGTCTGCAAAGTGTGATCAATCAGCCGAAATTTAATTTAGTTTATTTAATTATCGGAATTTTAAACTAATAATAAAAGTGTGTTTATTATTATTTATTTGTGGTGATCAGTTATGGCCTTAGTTTTTCCTTTATTATTGTTTTGGGATTTTTGAATACGGCCTGCGTGTCGTGCCTCTCTCTCTCAATCTCTTTATGTAACTTCTTTTCTCATCTCACTCCCTCGTATGTAAAACGAGTTTTCTTATATGTAATGTAATATTATGTTATGAAAAAAAAAGGAAGTATTCAATATTAAAGGAGGATAACCTTGGAGATCATGCTTGGAGAAGCTTAGATCGTTATTAGGTTAGCTTAGGTTCTCTCATTGGCTTGAGAGAACAATTGCGTTAGGGGCCATAATTGTATCTTTTTTTTTATATGTATGTTGATGCATGTAATTGTATGTTGATGCATGTGAGAGACGTTTTGCATGTTAAGCCGATGAGATCAAACTAATAACAAATTCCCTCAAAATTAAATATTAAGTTTATGCTTTCCAATTTTTAGCACTCATCAAGACTAGTATCGAGCATTGTAGGTTTCGCCTACGCGAGGTGCATGTTCTATATTAGTAAGGTGTGATGGGATAATTGTAATATCCAATTGCTAAAACAATGGGTCAAACTTAACTAAACAAATTATAATAAGATTATATATGTTTAGAAGCAAGAATTGGGAATGATTCATGTGATGGATCAGAATAAGGAGTTATTCACCCAATTGAAAATATTCGAGAGTTGTATGAGATACAATTGGAAGGAGTTCCTACCTAAATAACTTAGTTTTGTGTAATCAGCCTAACGCTGACTTAAAACAAAGTGAAACATGGATCTCGACCCACTAGAAAGTCTTCCAACGGGATTTTCCGAATCAAATGATGAGGGTCATTTGTTTTGAATAAAATAGTGGGAGCATATTTGATTAAAGGCCTAATTAAATATGTTGTTTTAATGATACTTATATTTTCATATTTCTCTTGTAGATTACCATGACAACAAACACATCGAACAATATTTTGCGATCCATCCTAGATAAGGAAAAATTGTCTGGGACAAATTTCCTGGATTGGCACCGTAATCTGAGGATTGTCCTCAAGCACGATAAGAAGTTGTATGTCTTGGAGACACCAGTTCCTGAGGAGGAACCTCCTAGTTCTGCACCAAAGGCAAAAAGAGATGCTTATAAGAAGCATTTCGATGATGCCAATGAAACCGCTTGCCTCATGCTTGCTACCATGAACTCTGAGTTGCAAAAGCAACACGAGAACATGTCTGTGTTCGATATGATCGGACATCTGAAAACGCTTTATCAAGAGCAAGCAAGAAATGAGAGGTTTCAGGTTTCAAAGTCCCTTTTTAACAACAAGTTAGCTGAGGGAGCCCCTGTAAGTCCCCATGTACTCAAGATGATTGGGTATGTGGAGAACCTTGACAGATTAGGGTTTCCCCTTGGAAAAGAACTTGCGATTGATCTGATCTTGCAATCGTTGCCAGAGAGCTTCAGTCAGTTTGTCCTGAATTTCAATATGAATGACTTGGACAAAAGTCTTCCAGAACTGCTAGGCATGTTGAGAACTGTTGAGCAGAATATGAAGACAAAAGGGAAATCCATTCTGATGGTCAGTAATGGAAAGAAACAGAACAAGAGGCCCATCAAACAGGGTGGTAGAGGGAAAGGCAAGGAAGTTGCCAAACCCAAACCCACTCCTCCTGTTTTGAAGCCTAGTGGAGGAATAGCAAAGGAGGGCACTTGCTTCCATTGCGGTAAGACCGGACATTGGAAGAGAAATTGCCCAAAGTATCTGGAAGATAAGAATAATGGAGTAGAGACTTCAAATTCAGGTATTTTTGTTATTGAAATTAATTTATCTACTTCTGCATCATGGGTATTAGATACTGGATGCGGTTCTCACATTTGTACTAATGTGCAGGGGCTAAAAAGGAGTAGAGATTTGGCAAAAGGTGAAGTTGACCTACGAGTTGGCAATGGAGCAAAGGTTGCTGCTTTAGCTGTAGGAACTTATGTTTTAACTTTACCTAGTGGTTTAATAATTCAGTTAGAGAACTGTTATTATGTACCTGCAATTAGCAGGAATATTATTTCCGTTTCTTGTTTGGACAAGTTTGGTTTTTCATTCATAATAAGGAACAATTGTTGCTCCATTTATTTGAATGATATATTCTATGCTACTGCAAAAATGAATAATGGACTATATGTCCTTGATCTTGAAATGCCAATTTATAACATTAATACTAAAAGGTTGAAACCTAATGAGTTGAATCCAACTTACCTTTGGCACTGTCGATTAGGCCACATAAATGAGAAACGCATTTCCAAACTCCATAAAGATGGACTCTTGGACTCTTTTGATTATGAATCATATGAGACATGCAGATCTTGTTTAATTGGAAAGATGACAAAGTCCCCATTCACAGGAAAAGGTGAAAGGGCTAATGATCTTTTGGCACTCATACATACTGATGTATGTGGACCACTGAACATACCAGCCAGAGGAGGTTTTCAGTACTTCATCACTTTTACTGATGACTTCAGTAGATACGGATATGTGTATTTAATGAAACACAAATCTGAGTCCTTTGAAAAGTTCAAGGAATTCAAGAATGAAGTACAAAACCAACTAGGTAAGAATATTAAAGTTCTTCGATCAGATCGAGGCGGTGAATATTTAAGCCTAGAATTTGATGACCATCTAAAAGAGTATGGGATTCTATCCCAACTTACTCCTCCTGGAACACCACAATGGAATGGTGTATCTGAGAGAAGAAATCGAACCTTGTTAGACATGGTCCGATCCATGATGAGTCACGTCGATCTTCCAAACTCCTTTTGGGGACATGCATTATTAACAGCAGCTTACACACTTAACCGTGTTCCATCCAAAAAGGTTGATAAGACACCATATGAGATATGGAGTGGTAAGAAACCACATATGTCTTACATGAAGATTTGGGGTTGCGAAGTTTACATCAAACGACAAATTTCAACCAAGCTTGAGCCCAAATCTGACAAATGCTTATTTGTGGGGTATCCTAAAGAAACAAGAGGATATTACTTCTACAATCCTTCTGAGGGCAAAGTGTTTGTCGCTCGAACTGGAGTCTTTCTGGAAAGCGATTTTATTTCCAAAGGAAACAATGGGAGGAAAATAGAGCTTGAAGAAATTCAAGAATCACAAAACATTGAAACACCTATGGAGGAACTAGAGCGGGAAACACAAGTAGTTGTGGAAGAGCAACCTGCTCAAGTAGAACAAGACCAGCGTAGGTCAAGCAGGATACGTCACCAACCTGAGAGATATGGATATCTCATAAGTGATCAGGGTGATGTATTACTCATGGATCAAGATGAGCCTGTGACCTACAAAGAGGCCATAACTGGTCCTGAGTCTGAGAAGTGGCTAGAAGCCATGAAATTTGAAATGGATTCCATGTACACAAACCAGGTTTGGACCTTGGTAGAACCTCCTATAGGAGTTAACCCTATAGGATGCAAGTGGGTCTTCAAGAAGAAGACTGACATGGATGGTAAGGTACATACCTATAAAGCAAGACTAGTTGCAAAAGGCTATAAACAAATTCATGGGGTTGACTATGATGAAACCTTTTCACCAGTTGCAATGCTTAAATCTGTTTGGATTTTACTTGCCATCGCTGCATATCATGATTATGAAATATGGCAGATGGATGTCAAAACTGCTTTCCTTAATGGGAATCTTCTTGAGGATGTGTACATGACACAACCTGAAGGATTTGACATACCACAAGATGCCCAAAAGATATGCAAGTTACAGCGATCAATCTATGGATTGAAGCAAGCTTCCAGAAGCTGGAATCTTCGTTTTGATGAAACAGTAAAACAATATGGATTCATCAAAAATGAAGATGAACCTTGTGTCTACAAGAAGGTTAGTGGGAGCATGATCGTGTTTATGGTATTATATGTAGATGACATATTACTCATTGGAAACGATGTCCCTACCTTGCAACAAGTGAAGACTTGGTTAGGGAATTGTTTTTCTATGAAAGACCTAGGTGAAGCAGCCTATATATTAGGAATTAGGATCTATAGAGATAGATCACAAAACCTGCTTGGCCTAAGTCAGAGTACATACATAGATAAAGTGTTGAGACGCTTTAATATGCATGATTCCAAGAAAGGATTCATACCTATGCAACATGGTCTGTGTTTATCAAAAACACAATCCCCTTCAACTAAGGAAGAAAGGGATCGCATGAATAAGATTCCATATGCATCTGCAATAGGATCTATCATGTATGCCATGTTATGTACTCGACCAGATGTCTCGTATGCATTAAGTGCAACGAGTAGGTACCAATCTGATCCTGGTGATGCTCACTGGGTAGCTGTCAAGAATATTCTTAAGTACTTGAGAAGGACTAAGGATTCATTCTTGATATATGGAGGTCAGGAAGAGCTTGATGTAATTGGTTACACTGATGCTAGCTTCCAGACAGATAAGGATGATTTTAGATCACAATCTGGTTATGTGTTCTGTCTCAATGGTGGCGCTGTGAGCTGGAAAAGTTCAAAGCAAGAAACAGTTACTGATTCTACAACTGAGGCCGAGTATATTGCTGCCTCAAATGCAGCAAAGGAAGCTGTTTGGATCAAGAAGTTCATTAGTGAACTTGGCATAGTCCCTAGCATTGTGGATCCCATTGGTTTATATTGTGATAACAATGGTGCTATCGCACAAGCTAAGGAGCCTAGATCTCACCAACGATCCAAACACATACTTAGGCGTTATCACCTCATTCGAGAGATAATCGATCGGGGAGATGTGAAGATATGCAGAGTACCTACACTTGACAATATCGCTGACCCATTAACAAAGCCTCTTGCGCAACAGAAGCATGATGGTCATACTAGATCTATGGGTATTAAGGGTATGCCTAATTGGCTCTAGTGCTAGTGGGAGATTGTTGGTGTAAGCCCTAGAGGCCAATACTTTTTGGTACTTGTATCGAATTATTCGTTTAATAATAAAAGGCATTTCTTTATTAGGTTTGTCTTTCAGAATAATAAAGTCCCTAGAATAGTTAGTTTGTTTAATGAAATGTTAAGTGTGACTTAATCATGAGATCCCATTAAACATAAAGACATTATTCTTAAAATATCCGTAGTCAAGCTTTATTGCAAAGTGGGATAACATTAAAAGCATTGAGACTATTATGAAGATAGACTGATGATCACATCTCATGGATCATGGATAAAGAGTTATCAAGTCTTGACATAGGTATAAATATTAGGAGTAATATTTATACCGGATTGACCCGCTATGAGAATACTACATAGTATGTTATGCAAAGTGTCATAAGTTATTCTATGGTGATAATGGTGTATTACCACCCTTCGACCTGAAACCACTATGGACCCTAGATGTAGAGTCGGGTGCTTTATTGCTGATCAAACATTATTCGTAACTGGATGATCATAAAGACAGTTGATGGGCACTCCACGAAGCATGCTGAGGGATATGAGTGTCCTAGATGGAATTTGCCAATCCTGCATAACAGGAGAAATGTCTAAGGGCCCAATATTGAACTGGACAAGGATGACACAGTGTATGCCTTGTGTTCAATATAGACATAGGGGCAAAAGGGTAATTGTACAAACATATATTATCACGAAAAAGGTTTTGTCAGATCAC
Source organism: Lathyrus sativus (assembly GCA_963859935.3). NCBI lineage: Eukaryota > Viridiplantae > Streptophyta > Magnoliopsida > Fabales > Fabaceae > Lathyrus > Lathyrus sativus. Next base: position 265,295,828 of record OZ012739.1, on the reverse strand, counting down.
ATGACATTTTCGTGACTTGGGTAGCAGTGATGTGTTGCTAGATACCGCTTACTGTTTATTATGTTAAATATATAATTTAATATAATTACCAACGTTACGAAATCCTACAGGGTCACACACATAAGGACAGTTTGATGAGAGATAGAGAAATCAAAGGAACATCGTAAGGTACGGTGCACTTAAGTGAAAAATAGAAATTCGGATAATATAATAATAATTATTGTTATTTTATAATGGTTATAAAATAATAATAAAATAAATATATTTATTATAATAATAGTTATTATAATAATATATAGTATTATTATGGATCATGTGAATTGGGTTTTTAGCCCGCAGCCCACAAGAGAGTCTATAAAAGGAACCCTTGTGATGAAGCTTTCACTTGATGCAATTTCGTTTTTGATTCTCTTTTCTCACTCAAATAATTCCGTTCGTAAGCAGCTAGCACTGTGACCGGAAGCTGTTCGTGTGGACTGAGTAGAGGCGTTGCACTTCATCAACGCTTGTGATCGCTGCATCAAAGATCTGAATCGCCACAAAGAGGTAACGATTCTATCACTGACCATGCTCATTCGTAAGGATCACTAAAGGAAGTTTTTGTTTTCCGCTGCGTTTAGATCGCAATTTTTTTCAGTCCCCCCCGCAGGAAGACTAGAACGGGAACTCGAGGAGTCCCTCGCCTCAACCCAAAAATCGACGACCGCGGCTGGAGAGGCCCCATCCTGAAGCAGTACGGGAGCTGACAAGGTCCCCGACGAGACAAGTTCGTCAGAGATGACAAGCCAGAGCAGGGGCCCCGACCGGGCCTCCCCTCATCGACCCCCCCAGTCAGGAGGCCGATGACCCAAAACCAGGTGCCCCAGCCAAATGGATCGTCTCCCCCTTGGTCACCCACTTTCAGCGACGAAGATGACTACATGACTCCCCTATCCCGCAAAATCATGGCCGCCCCCATTCCCCACGAGATGGAAAAGCCCCCGACGCTCTCGACGTACGACGGCACCTCCGACCCAGATGATCACCTGGAAGACATCGAGGCCATGCTCGACTACCGAAATGTTCGAGGGGCTATCAAATGCAGACTATTCCCGACGACCCTGAGGAAGGGTGCCATGACGTGGTACAAGAGTCTCGAGCCAGAATCGGTTACATCGTGAAGGGTCCTGAAAAACCTATTCTCGAAACACTTCACAGCATCCCGGCGCCATCCGAAGATGGAAGCCGCGCTCGGCGCTATAATCCAAGCTCCCGACGAGCCTCTCCAAAAATACATCGAGAGATTCAGACGGGAGGCAGTACAGGTAACGACGTCAGACGAGATGAAGCGTTACTTAATGGAGCAGGGCCTGCGCCGTGATTCCAAGTTCTACGAGGCCGTAGGGATACACCGACCAGCATCTCTGCAGGACTTCCTCGACAGAGCCGCGCATTATATCCGGTTCGAGGAAACTCAAGCAGCCAACTCCGCCCGAGACACGCGAGACAGGGAGACCCCCCGCGGGCACCGAGACGACGGAGCTTCGAGCCACCGGCGCGGAGGTGATCGCCGACAGGAAGATTGCCCCCGTGAACAACGCGAACAGCGCGGCCCTGCTAGCAGATTCACGGAGTACACGGCCCTAGTCGCTTCCCGTGAGCGCATACTGGCCGAATGCTCCAAGACCGAATTTATCCAGGGAGGTGTCCGCTTCCCCAGGCCGACACCCCCAAGCCCAATGTGGACAAATCGAAGTACTGCCGTTTCCACAGGAGCCACAGGCACGTGACGGAAGACTGCATCCATCTCAAGGACACGATCGAAATCCTGATTAAGGACAGCCACCTGAAGAGATACACCCGGGGGGAGAAACCCCGAGGCAACAAGCTCCCGAGGCCAAGAAAGTCGAAGAACTCCCCTCTTTGGACGGCGATAACGGACTCCAGGTCGCCCTATGTGTCAGCCGCCCCAAGGATTGGTTTGCTGATAGAGAGTTCGGCCTCCCCGACGGCCCTGACCTGCACGATGAACCGGTACGACCCACCAGTCGATGGGAATATTTCCCAAGAGCCATGGTCATCTCCGGTGGCTCTACGAGGAACCTATCCGTAGGATCGGTGAAAAGAAAGTTCGAAGAGCTTATCACGAGCAACTCCGGTAGGATGAGCACACTCGAAAAATTTTGCGGCCGATCCAACCCGATCACCTTCTACCTCGAGGAACTCCCTGGGGGCTCCCCCAATTCCAACATTCCCTCGCTGATACGGGCGCAGATGGCGAACTTTGATGTTAGACGCATCCTCGTTGACGGGGGCAGCTCAGTGGACATCATGTACGCTCACCTCTTCACGACCCTCCAACTCGACGAATCCAACCTATCCCCCTACGTGGGCTCTAACCTCCAAGGATTCAACGGGACGACGACGAGACCATGGGGATACATGGAGCTAAAAGTCACGTTTGGAGAAGAGGAAATTTCCAAGGAGATCAATATCCGCTTCCTAGTCATCGAGTGCCCGTCCCTCTACAACTGTATCCTGGGCAGGACGATGATGGTCGAACTCACCGCGGTGCCTTCCACCGTCCACCTAAAAATGAAGTACTACACGAGACGGGGGGCCGTGGTGACTCTGAACGAGGACATCGAGGCTGCCCGGAGGTGCTTCGAGGCCGCGCTGAAAGGCTTGAGCACCATCGCTCCAGCAACTAAGAAGACAGCCTCAACTGCGACGCCGAAGAGCGAACCAAAGGAGCTCGTTGGATCCGTGGACCTCGACAGCCGTTTCACCGAGGAGCACGGTCACGAAGAAAAGGCCGGCGAAGCCAACCAGTCCAACGGGCAGCCCACCCACCCAGCGCGCCCCATCCCAGACGGTGAATTCGAGATCGTGATACTCGGGGACGACAAGAGCAGAACCGTGAAGATCGGAGTCGGAATCCCAGACTTAGCAAAGAGACAGATACATGCCTGCCTCCGCGAGAACGCCGACCTCTTCGCCTGGAGCGCCGCGAAAATGCCTGGGCTCGACCCCGAGGTCGCCTGCCATCAGCTGTCCATCAACCCGACCGCAAAGGCTATAGTACAACGTAGGCGTAGACAGTCCCCCGAAAAGTCAGCGACGGCTGAAAAAGCTGTAAAAGACCTCCTAGAGGAAAATTTTATTTCGGAAGCCCGGTATTCAACCTGGTTGTCCAATGTTGTACTCGTTAAAAAGAATAATGCAAAATGGCGCATGTGTGTTGACTATATCGATCTCAACCGGGCATGTCCTAAGGACGCCTACCCTCTCCCCAACATCGACAAACTCGTCGACAACTCCGCGGGCTTCAAGCTCTTGTCCTTTATGGACGCATACTCGGGGTACAACTAGATCCCGATGGCCGAGCACGACAAACAGAGTACAGCCTTCATGACGGCGTCAGGCAACTATTACTACAACGTAATGCCCTTCGGCCTAAAGAACTTCGGTGCCACGTACCAACGGATGATGAACAACGTCTTCTGGGGGGAAATCGGAGACATGCTCGAAGTATACATGGACGACATGATCGTCAAGTCCTACACGAAAGTCGACCACACGACCCATCTCAGAAAGGTCTTCGACACAGCGAGGAAATGCCGAATGCGCTTCAACCCGGAGAAATGCACCTTCGGCGTCCGCGCAGGAAAATTCCTCGGCTACTACCTGACGGAGCGCGGGATCGAGGCAAATCCGAACAAGTGCCACGCCTTTTCGGAAATCACCACACCCACCACGAAGAAATCCATCCAATCCCTCAACGGCGTGCTCGCATCACTTTCCTGGTTCATCGCCAAGTCTGCACAACACGCTCTCCCTTTCTTCAAACTACTCAGGAAGGAGACCACGTTCGAATGGACAGAGGAATGCGAGCAAGCCCTCCGCCATCTCAAACGCGTCCTGTCCGAACCACCGGTGCTGACGCGACCCGTGATGGGCGAAACCCTATACTTATACCTGGTCGTAGCTAACGAGGCCGTCAACGCCGTCCTCATCAGAGAAACCGAAGAGGGGAAAAAGCCAATCTACTTCACGAGCAAAGCCCTCCATGGTCCCGAAGTTCGATACCAGCTGATCGAAAAAGTCGCCCTAACCCTTATCACCGCTGCACGACGGCTCCGACATTACTTCTTGGCACACACCATCGTGCTCTGCACCGACCAGCCCATCCGACAGCTCCTCGGCCGACCCGACATGGCTGGCCGCATGTTGAAATGGTCATTAGAACTATCTGAGTTCGACATCATCTACGAAGGCAGGAAAGCCCTCAAAGCCCAAGCCCTGGCCAATTTTGTCGCCGAGATGACCTCCTCGCCAGACCCTACCACGGGGAGCCACAAATGGACTATTTTCGTGGACGGTTCCTCCAACTCCACGGGCAGCGGAGCAGGCATCATCCTTGATAACGAAGAGGGAACCATCATAGAGGTTTCCCTCACGCTGGCCTTCCCGACGACAAACAACCAAGCCGAGTACGAAGCGTTCTTGGCCGGACTTCGCTTGGCATCAGACCTCGGGGCCAAAGAAATTAAAATCTACACAGATTCCCAGCTGGTCGCCTCACAAGTACGAGGAGAATATCAGGCGAAAGATGACAACCTCGCCGAATACTTGGCACTCATCACCGAAAAACTGCAAAGTTTCGACTCCGCGGAGGTTCAACACGTCCCGCGCGAGCAGAACACCCGAGCCGATATTGTTTCAAAATTGGTGAGCACCTGTTGCACCCCAAAATTTGACCAACCGGTTCCCATATCTGGTTTATGTTTCGACGCATTTTCGCATTCGCTTTCGCATACCGCATACAGTGCATTTGTCCAGTCATATTGGTTTTAGCGGGATTACAGCCCTGTTTTCACATTTTCGGGCATTTCGGGCCGGTTCGGATAATCGGAGGTTATTCTTGAAGTCGTGCGCTTCCCGGGCGTTTTCAGCTCGCGCTGTGGTTGTTGAGGACGTTTCGGTGTCCGGGTTTTGTCGTTGGTTCCGCTTTGGTCTCGTGTTCCCGTTTATTTGAATTAATTGCCTTTTAGGATTTAATGGTCTTTTTTCTATATTTTAATAGATTTTATATTTGTTTTTAGGATTTATTAGAATATTAGATAATAGTTTTTTTGTATTAGAATAATAATAGATTTTCTTTTATAGAGAATTAATAGAATAGAAAATAGTTCTTTTTATAGTTTTTTTAATAGTAATTTTTTTAGATATAGAATAATATAGAAATTAATAGATTTTTAGGATAATAGAATTAATTAGTTTTAATAGATTTTCTTCTTATAGATTAAATAGATTTCTCTTTTCATAGAATATAATAGATTTTTTTAGATATACTATTAATATAGGATTTTATAGAATTTAATTAGTTTTAGATTAATCAGAGATTTAACTGATTTTCTTTTTTTACTAGTTGATTAGTCTTGTATTAAATAGTATTAATTAGGATTAATCATTTTCATTTTCATTAATCTGCATTAGTTATCATTTCCATTTAATCATTTCATCATTTCATTAATCAGGTTGCATCAGCATTAGTCTAATTCTCGTTTCAGTTAAACCATCTCATTAATTTTCATTAATCTATTTTAATTTTATTAACCACGTTTAGTTCAACATTAGTCCATTTAGTCTGCATTTTAATTGGGCCATTTATCCACAAAAATCCAAGAAAGCCCACAAATTGCCAGGTGTATATAAGTACAGCCCCACGTGTAATTTCAAGCAGAAGCCACCTCATTTTTAGACTCCCTCAGACTTCAACACGTCACAACCCACTTTTCTCTCTCCTCACACGTGGCTCTCTCTCTCTCTTCCACTCCACCACCACGCGTCACCCATGCAGACTACTCCACCACCACGCATTCATCTCTCCCTCTCCCTCTGCTTGCATGGCCAACGCGTGTCTTCCACTACCAAAGCCTCATCGGAAGCCATGCAGCCATCGCCGGACGCTCACCGGACCACTGTAACCGTTCGCCTGAAGCCGTTAAGTCGCCGGAAACTGCAAAAAAAAACATGCCAAGATCTTCATCCAATTCTTCATGTTCTTCAACGTCAGTTTCCAGAATCATCGCATGTTCATCATCGGTTTTCCAGATCTTCAACAACTTTCATCTCCATCCGTTCCAGAAATCACCAGAAAACAAAGAATCTCCACCAAGTAGCAATGTCTTCCATCAAATCGCATACAGATTCAAGATCCTTCAAGATGTTCTTCAAACGGCTTCCTGAGAATCAATAATCTTCAAACGCTCTTCAGAACACTCTTCCTCCGTCCAGATCCTTTAACATCTTCTTCAAGATCCTTCAACGAATCTCCAGAATCTTCCTCGTCAAACTTCATCAACAATCATCCGTTCGTCACCGGTTCACCACCTTCATGTCATTTTCCCAGAAAACGAACAACAAGATTCATCTCCTTCAACAAATCTTCAAACCTTCAATCTTTCTTTAACAACTTCCGATCAAGACCTTAAACCTTCATTGAACATCAGAAATCAACCGATCCTTCAGCGTTCTTCGTACCTCGCCGGAAATCTTCAACAATCATCATTGACTATTCTTCAGCGAGAACGAATCATCAAGAAATCTTCATCAGGTATCTCCAACAACCTTCGTCAAGCACATTTTTCAGAAATCTTCAATCAATTCCACAGATCTCCCATGATACGCAAGCCACCGTTTAAATTTTATCTGTGTATTGTTGTAATATAGTTTTTGTTGTTCATTTGCTGTTGATTCAAAACAAAGATTGAGAGAGAGTTTCGGTGAGGGTGGTGAACAGAGACAATGAGGTGTACGAAAATTGAAACGAAGATGAGAGACGGAGGAATTTTTGTGAAAAGGATTGAACGAGTGTGAGTGAAGGAGACGAGAGAGTTTGGAGAAGAGAATAGAAACGACGCATTTGTTTGATGAACAGTGTTTGGGGGAATTCGAGTTACTAGGGTTTTCATCTCCTTTCAGAAGGTGAAGAGTAATGGATTAGTGTTGGGCCTCTAAAGCCCGTTGGTTTTTCAAACACACATACCTCCGGTTTTTGTTTCTTACCCCCTCCAGAGTGTGTGTGAATCGTGTAGTTGGGCTGGGCCCGAGTGTTACTATTTCTTTTTGCTCCAAACACCCCCCATTTTTGGCTTGCCCCCTCCCCGTTTGTGTGGTTTTGTGATGGGCTGGGCCCAGTTATTTTTGCTGGCATCATCCCCTGTAACGATTATACACCCCTCCCTGCATTTTATTTTTAATACTTTGTATTGCATTTAATGGTAATTTCTTAGGGATTTTAGTTTAAAACTTTGTTTTAAATTCCTAGAATAAGTATAGTTTTAGATACTAATTTATTTTAGGAAATTTGTTAGGATTTAATATTTTTAGAATATAATTAGGTATTAATTTCTTGTTAAGGAGATTTGTGGGCTTAGTTCTTTTTAGGATATATTTTCATTAGGAGATTATTTTTGCCGTATTTTAGGAGTAGCATTTTATTTCCATTTGTTAGTGGATTTGTCTCCTATTTTCTCTCCTATTTTCGTTTCTATCTGATTCTATTCTCGATTTTATTTTTGGCTGGCCGTGTGACACGATTCAATTGGAGAATGATTTTCGATATCATTTCTCTATCTTGTCTTTGACACGGATATCAATACGCTACCTCTTAGAGCTCGATTTCTCGTATAAGTCGAACCATGACGGTCTAAGCATTACATTGGTTCTGATTCGAGCGTCATCATCAAGGATCCAGAGAGGAGAAGATTGGAATGGAGCTTGCGCGCATGTCAGGAGCCCAGGAGCTGCTTCGTTCAACATCATCATCGTCGTATTCAAGTCTTCAGGCAACCGTCGAGTGTTATGAGTCGGATCATTAGATACGAAGGAAATGACAGTTGGGGAGTTACTTCTCAATCGTCTAGGATGTCTAATATGGTACCCTTAGGATGCCATGCGACGCATTCGCTCCTACGTCTCAGGTTCTTGTGTGTGTGTGTCCCGAGCTCCTTCCCGTTTAGGCGTAGGCCTGCTTCCTCTTTGTTCTCGCCCTGTGCGAGCGAACCCCTTTTCTCCCGCGTTCAGGCGATCGAGACCCTTTCTCTTGCCCCCGTGCAATCGAGACTCGTTTTCCCGTTGAACTACGTTAGCTCTGATCTCTCGTGCCAGACGAGAGTACGTAGGCATAGGATGCGATATCCTAGCGAGCTCCCTTCTCCCTTTTCCCTTTTTCCCGGTTTTGCTGTAGTTAGGTCGAACTACAGCTGCTCTGATTTCTCATATCGAATGAGAATATGTAGGCATAGGATGCGATATCCTAGCGAGCACACTAACAACTAACCTCTCTGTTCTCTCGCTGCTGTTCGATCGAGACTTTCCCGCTGACGACTGACGTTATCCCTTTCTCTTGCCCGTGTGCATTTGAAACCAGACCGTAGTTTTAAGTTCCCGTACCTTTCAAACCAACTTAATCTCTCACCCCTGTGTGATTGAGAACACCCTGTCTAGTCGTAGTTAGCCTGAACTACGTAAGCTCTGATCTTTCAAGCTGTGTGGAAGTACGTAGGAACAAGACGCGAAGTCTTGGCGAGCCAATTCCCTGTAGTTTCCCGAACTACGATGACTCTGACTTTCTCTCTTGAGAATACGTAGGCATAGAGTGCGATGCTCTATCGAGTCAATTTCCTCCCGTTTAGATTTAGCAGCCGTAGGCATCATCCTTGATAACGAAGAGGGAACCATCATAGAGGTTTCCCTCACGCTGGCCTTCCCGATGACAAACAACCAAGCCGAGTACGAAGCGTTCCTGGCCGGACTTCGCTTGGCATCAGACCTCGGGGCCAAAGAAATTAAAATCTACACAGATTCCCAGCTGGTCGCCTCACAAGTACGAGGAGAATGTCAGGCGAAAGATGACAACCTCACCGAATACTTGGCACTCATTACTGAAAATCTGCAAAGTTTCGACTCCGTGGAGGTTTAACACGTCCCGCGCGAGCAGAACACCCGAGCCGATATTGTTTCAAAATTGGTGAGCACCAAAAAGCGAGGCGGACACAAATCAGTCATCCAAGAAGTCTTATCACAACCGAGCACCAAAGCGCCCGACGCCCCGCTCGACGTCCACGCAATAGGAGATACCAACTGTTGGATGACACCGCTACATGCCTACCTAAGCGCGGGCCACCTACCAGCTGACCCTAAAGAGGCCAGCGCAATCAAACGACGAGCCTGCTCATACGTCCTCCTCGAGGGAAAACTATATCGCAGGGGCTTCGCAATCCCACTCCTCAAATGCATCGACAATTCCCAGGCCACATCCGTCTTGGAGGAAATCCACGAGGGCATCAACGCGCAACACCTCGGAGGACGATCCCTGGCAAGAAAGGCCTTACGAGCAGGATACTACTGGCCCTCGATGCAAACAGACGCGAGGGAGCACGTCCAGAGATGCGACAGATGCCAAAGGCACGGAGACATGCACCTCGCCCCACCGATCGAACTCAAATCCCTCTCCTCCCCGTGGCCGTTCGCCTGGTGGGGGATGGATATCCTTGGCCCCTTCACCCTAGGCTCCTATCAGAACAAGTATCTCATCGTGGGCGTCGACTACTTCACCAAATGGATTGAGGCAGAAGCCCTAGCCAAAATCACGGCCAACAACATACTTCGTTTCTACAAAAGAAGTATCCTCGCAAGATTCAGGGTCCCGCTCGCCATCATCACCGACAAAAACTTTCGGGACTTCGTCACCAAGCTCGGGACCAAGCACCACTTCACCTCAGTCGAACATCCTCAGACGAACGGCCAAGCCGAATCTACGAACAGGGTAATACTCAGAGGACTAAAACGCAGACTCGGCGACGCCAAAAGGGCATGGGTCGAAGAACTCCACAGCGTCTTATGGGCATACCGAACCACGCCTCACTCAACCACAGGGGAAACACCATTCCGCCTCACGTACGGAACCGAGGCAGTGATACCGGTCGAGATACGCGAGACATCCAGACGAACTGAAGCTCCCCTCGACACCGAAGACAACGACTACGCCCTAAGAGAGGAGCTCGACCTAGTCGAGGAGATTCGATTAGGAGCAGCCCTTCGGGAGGCCCGGCTGAAATAACAAGTTGCACTCCGCCATGACAACAAAGTCCTGAAACGCGACTTCCAAATCGACAATTTAGTCTTGCGCAGAAACCAGAAAGACTCCCACGAGGGCAAACTAGCTGCAAATTGGGAAGGTCCCAACCGTGTATGCGACAAGACGGAGCACAGGGCTTACTACCTCGAAAACCTACACGGGGAACAACTAGCTCGACCATGGAATGCCGCGAAGCTGAAGCGGTACTACAGTTAACTACTGCCCGCGATGCCCAGACATCGCGACCACTGGGGGGGCGACATGGTACCACCGCACCTCCTCGCGTCTCATAACGACCAAATAAAAAGCAAGCCCTGCCGCTTGTGTGCGTGGGCAGAAGGCCTTGCTCGACAGGGAACGCCTCGATCGAGATTCCCCGCCGCCGTACCAACACCGGCAGAACACCAGCTCGCGATGGGATGTCCACGCCACGGGGAGAACCACCCCCGAACCGGTCAGGCAACAAAACCGGCCAACCGGCCAGTTCCCCACACTGCCGGTAATAAGTATTGTCGAGCTACCACTCCAGGCGGGCCCAAAAACACAAACATACATTTCGAGCATATAAATGCAGAAATAAAACGAGCATAAACAACATGCAAAAACGAGGCGCACACTTAGACAATTCTCAAAAATATATATTAATCAAAAGCGGGCACCAGCCCAGTAGTCAATATTACATAAACAACAAGGGTGCGCAGGCCCGACAAAGAAAACAAAAAAATACAAAGTATGGCACGTAGGCCGAAATACGCAGGCACGCAGACCCGAGGCTAATCTATGCTCCCTCCTCTTCCTCAGCTTCAGGATCGACGACAGGGACGATGGGGCCAGCCTCCTCGGCGTTGGGGTTGACCACCCGACCATCGACTATCTCGCGGAAGGGCCCGATTCCATCCTCGACGAAGGCGACGCCGGAGTTCACCACCCTAAGCTGCGCGACAGAACCGTTGAAGCCCACGACGAACGCATCTAGGCAATCACCTTCCAACACCCGTATCCTGGACAGCAGGTCAGCCTGGGTAACCAGCAACCTGTCTTCATCAGTCTCATCATCGGCAGGAAAGAGATTTCCCTCGAGTTCCACCACACGAGCCTTCGACGCCTGCATTTCCTCCTCAGCTATCCTCAGCTTCTTCTCGGTGCTGTCGCCCCTCTTGCGCTCGAGAGCCACCTCCCCGCGAGACTTCTCCAGCTCTCCAGTCAGCTGAGTCACCTTCCCTCGGCTCACCTCTAGATCCTCGACTGCCTTGTTCAGACGGGACTGCGTGAAAGCGAGATCCCCCTGCAGCTTCGACAGCTCGACGGCCGAGCAGCTTTCTTCGCTCAGGACCATCGCCGTAGTGAAAGTCCGCATCAACACGGCCAAGTCCTCGGTCAGAACCTGCCTCCTTGTAGCGCGGTCAGCACTCAAAATCGCCTTCACCTCCCCGGCAGGAATACTGGGCGACCTGGCCCCATGGAAATAGCCGGGATGCTGGTGACAAGGAGCGATAGCGTAACCCTCCTCAGAAGAATCTGCCGATAAGTCAACCACGGGCGCATCCTCCTGAACTCTCGCCCTCTTCGGATCCCCTTGAGAAGTAGGCGACTGGCTGCCAGGCGGAGACGCCGACGACCCTCGTCCATCCTGTTTGGTGGAAGATTGCCCGACCAACTGGGCGACCCGCGTCTTCGGAGGAACAACGGCTCTTGAGGCACGCAACTTTTTCACCTGCTCCTCGACAGAAGCCATATTCCCTGCACAACAAAGAAAACTGGTCAATAAAAAACTAAGGGTATCAGGTCGAGAGAAGACGAGGCGTCCACCACCTAAGTAGCGCAGGGCATCCTCCTCCGAGGCACACTCGAGCAGGGCCTTTGTATTAATCAACCTCGGCGTCTCGCGAATGTTCCCGTATCTGTCTAGGATATACCGGCCATCGGGGGTGACCAGCTTCGACGATGGTAAATTGCGTACGAACGAAACTATCTTCAGATAGCTGGCCATGTCCTCGCCGTCGAGAGACCCCGCACACACGATATACCGACCTGTTCCCCGAGAATAGTGTTTCAAAGACCACTCCACGTGCACCCGGGGCAGCATGACGGCCTCGCGACGACCATCCACGATCCTCTCCCCTTCTGAATATAAAGAACGGACCCCTTCATGCGTGATCGGGCTGACCACGAAAAAACGACCTTTGAAGTCCCGGACAAAATCCATATACGTTCTGAAAAGCCTGTCCGGTTGCTTGAACGACACCCAGCCATTTCGACCACTCACCGTCTGCCGTTGCAGATGGAAAATACGAAATAACAAAGGCAGCGTGACGCCGACCTGGAGATATTGGCACACGAGCTCGAAGGCCCGAATAAAATCCAGGGCGTTTAGGTGCAGCTGCGACGGGGCCAACCTCAGCCAGTCGAAGAGGCCCATATGGAAGTCTGAAAAGGGCAACCTAAGCCTGACCTCTTTGAAGTAGAACTCATACATCGGGAAGCGCATCCATCCGTATTTTGAGCAGATACGATGGCCTGGCCTGGGTCGATAGACTTTCCAGTTCTACGGATCCCCTTCTCTCTGGTCCTCCACGGTGGCGTAGGCCCCTGTCGGATCAGAAGCAAAGCAGGAGGGCGTAGTTAGAGGCCCCTCAGCCACCCAGTCCCCGATCGGAACGACACCCTCATCAAAATATGGGACATCCGATTCATTATCCTCGACCATGGTGCCCAAGACAAGCGTAGTCATTAACACCTGAAAAGCAGAAGGTAACGGTGAATTCGATGACAGAGATCAAATTCACCCTTCCACCGCAAGTCAAGTGAAAGGGCGACGAGGACTCCCCGAGCATCGTCCCTGGTGGATCTGCCGTAACCTACCACCTCCCCGGTTACCGGCATGACCCAAACTGCAAACCCTCCTCGGGGGCGCCCATCGGAATAAACGTCACTCCCCGGGACGTTCATCGGAGTAAAGAATCCCTCCCCGGGGCAATCATCGGAAAAAACTTCCTTCCCTGGGACATTCATCGGAACTAGCGTCTCTCCCCGGGACATTCATAATAAAAACCCTAGAAAACCCCCTACAACGGCGAAGGTCTTCGCCTCTCCTCGAGGCATTCAAACTACCCCGACCACGGTCATAAAACAAACAAGAAAAACAGAAGAAAAGAGAGAGAAAACGTATTGCGATATAATCTACGATGGAGAACGTGGCGGCTGTGACAATGGAGATATCAGACGGCGGCGAGACATCAAGCAGGAAACTTAAGAGCAAGAGGGCGAAAAGTGAAGAATGAGCGGGGGATCGCTTACTTATACCCCAACATGGGACTCAAAGCATCACTAGGAACTCGAGTACCATAGGGTAGCCGCCCTAGCAGCCACCCAGTGCACGACACATGGCAAAGGCAGACAGTCACGCCCCTCACGTCGTCGTTAACACATGTCCTCAAGCCCGGGCAATCCACGAGGCGGAAGGACGCTCACGCTCCCCGGGACAGTTCCCTTCCCCAGGCCAGTTCCCTTCCCCGGGACGACGTCATCAAGTCCTCGTTCCCACCCTCGGAGCTACGACATAGGGGGCTCCTGTTCCGGCCTGGGCCCCGGGTAGGACGCGTGGGCCCAGCCCAATAAATGCTCCACCAAGCCAGTCTAGCGTGGGCCACACGTCGAGCACGGGGTCCTCGACGAGCAGGAAAAGGCCTTGCCTCGGGAAGAACCTGCCCCAACTGTGTCGGGCAGGAGACTCCCCTTCGACCAAACGCTACCCTCCGCGGGCAAGACCTGCCCCTCCGCGGGCAGAACCTGCTCCCTCGTCGGGCAGAACTACGTGTCCTTCACACGTCACCAACCAACTGCCCACCTCCGAAAGAGCAGGTCAAACCCATTTTCCGGAGATCGCGGGATAGTTGAACTATGGCGAAGACCATGTTCTGGTCTTCACTACGCCACGTAAGCCCTAGCAGTCACTTGGGTTGGGCCTGGCCATCCAGCCCAACTCAAATGACTGTTGGCCCTACGCTGGGGTCTCTCTATAAATACCCTCTTTCACAAGAGGGTCAGGTAATTCACTTCTTACCCCTTTTCTGTACTTTGCTTTCACTCTGCCCAATTCCTTACTTTGGCATCGGAGTGTCTTGCAGGTACACCCCCCTTTCTCTACCTCATCACCGGTGAACAGGTAACAGTCCAACAGAGTGTGGCCAGCCCGTGATCCCCTTCTGATCAGGTCAGATCAAATACTTTTTATATTTTGTCATTTTTATGCATTAACAAAAGCAAACAGACAGGCACGTCAAGAAAAATAAATTAATTGTATCTATATAATTAATATTACAAAATATATCTTCGATAGCATAATATTACTACAGTTATACCTTCCACCGTTGTAATATCGCAAATTGTTTAATCACGATGGATATAAACAACCATGGTGATAAATTGAGTGGTACAAGGTTCGAATCCTGTGTCAACTACACTTTTTTTTCATTTTTTCTATTACAAAAAACGTGTATCACTTAATATTATAAATAAATAAAAAATTGAAAATTATTTAATCACAGTTTTAATATTTAACCTATGTAATATGATCTGTACAACCTTTGCTCTTCTCAAAAGAGAAAAACGTTTTTACCAAAAGAGAGAAACCACTATTACATTTTTGAGAAGAGCAAAGGTTGCACATATCATATTACAGAGGTCAAAAGATAAAATGACCCTTAAAATTAACTTTTCAAAAATACTAAAATCAAATGTGCTTGATCAAGGTCAAATACATTTTTCAAAATCACACAAAACCACTTTCCCAATCAAAATCTAAGAAGCTCATTTTCACAACAACTTGGATGAAAAAGAAAGGGTGGTGTAGACTTTCTCCTTTCCCAAATGATTGGAAAATGTTGTAGAGCTCTATGCCCGAACTTTCATCCTCCATATTAAAATATAATAAATAATTGAATTAATTTGGTTCTCTTATAGAAGAAAAAGGAAGGATGGTGTAGACTTTTTCCTTTCCAATTATTTGGGCAACGCTGTAGAGTTCCCAATGAAAATAATCGTCTTTCGTGCAATGAACCTAAAATTAATTTGCCACACAATTTTTATAATTAATGAGAAGAAAAAGGAAGGATGGTGTAGACTTTTTCTCTTACCCAAATATTTGGGCAATGTTGTAGGGCTCTATGTCTCACTACTACAAAATACACTTTCGGCAACATAGTATTACTACAGTTATGCCTTCCACCGTTCTAATATCGCAAACTGGAAGCGCCTAATACTTATTAATTTTTTTAAAGTTATTTAATCACGGTTTGTATAAACAGTCGTGGTGATAAAGTGAGTGGTACAAAGTTCGAATCTTGTAAACTACATTTTTTTTCCTATTACAAAGTGTTTTTCACTTAATTTCATAAATAAATAAATAATTGAAAATTATTTAATCACGATTTTAATATTCAACCGTTGTAATATGATACGTACAACCTTTACTCTTTCCAAAAGAGAGAAACGTTCTTCCCAAAAGAGATAAACGACTATAATATGTTCTTCCCAAAAGAGATAAACGACTATAATGATGATTGAAAATTTTCTTAATTTCTCAAGACGGTCACAAGTCATTCAAGAACATCAACCATTAGAAATAATCTTTGCAATAATTAAATTATCGAATGTTTCATCTTCAACCTCTTCTATAAATGCAAAGTTACATGTAATAAATTTCCATTTTTTCAAATTATTCTTGTTAACTTCCTATAGCAACGTGAGTTCTCCATCTGAGAATATGCTAACAAAAATATGTCAACTAAAGTCAGCATAATCCAACAACATTAAGAGTCGACTGAGGAGGTCCAGTCATCTTAATCGATTGATGGATACACTGAGGGTGAGAAAGACCAAGAATCAATTCCTATCAGGGATACTGTAACACCCCGTTTCCCAAAAATAAAATAAAACAATTAAAAACAACAATTATCAGAGTTTCTCCCACAACGGGATGTCACAATCCTCAACAAAATTCCACAAATCATTTAAAAACTGATTTCCAATAAAATTTTCAGCGGAAACAGAAGTAGTCTGTCATAACACATATCAATATATATACATTATCCATATCACCAACATCGTCATATACAACAATCGGCCATCTGCCCAAAATATACATAATGTCATCACATATCCCACAAAAATCAGATACGCCACGGGGGCACACATAATCAACAAGAAACAATAAAACTCCCAAAAAAACCCCGGTGTTACGTATCAGAGCAATCTTACGACGACGCCACAATCCAAGCTAGCTAAGCACTTGGATTGTATGTACTTCCGAAGAAGCATAGACCACAACAACAACAAAGAGGGTGAGAATCACGATCAAATAGTAATGGTATAATGGTACATGAAATGAAAGGCAGAAACAATAACTCATTATTTCACATACAACATATCTAGACCTACTGTCGCATGCCAACACACTATGCATACCACGAATGCAACACATCCGGACCTACTGTCCCCTCATTCACAATCACAACACACACAAACCACAATGCAACACATGCACTCGACTCAACAATTCTGCGGTACCGACTCAACTCAGGATAGATCGCATACATTCCACCGAGCAACGATCTATCCCTACCACGCTCCTCCTGAGCCCATATAATCAAATCATCAACGTCCCCCACTTGGGACACGGGTGGTCACATACACTCCATCCGAGCAACGATCCAATTCCCGTCCACGCTCCCTACTGGAGCACGTGAGTAAATCATACCTCACGTCCACGCTCCCCACTTGGAGCACGTGTGTGAATCGCATACACTCCACTGAGCAACGAGTCACCACGTCCACATGCTATGCAAGACACTATGCATAACCACACAGCAAACACAGTGCACATGATCCTACTGATCCATCGCATCTTATAATGCATATACACACAAGCACACAAAGTGCATCGATCCTACTGATCCAATCACCACACAACATATCACACACCATGCACATAAGGCACATCGATCCTACTGATCCAATCACCACAAAACATATCACACACCATGCACATAAGGCATATCGATCTTACTGATCCAATCACCACACAACATATCACACACCATGCACATAAGGCATATCGATCCTACGGATCCACTCATCACAGTAGCATATAACGCAACGCATATAAAGCGTATCGATCCTACAGATCCACTCATCACAACATATCACCACAACATACTCAATGCGTCACGATCCTACTGATCTACATATCTCACACCTAGCACATAGTGCATACATATCACATACACATCCATACATATCTATACTTAACACATAATCCACCGATTATGTCAAATGCGATAAACGTCGGCCACACGGCTCTTATAACCCTCAACATATTCTCAACCCTCATATATCATCACTACACATCAATCCGATCGCCCTCGGCATCATCAGCTGCACACATCCCTCAAAAACCTCTGCTACACTCACTACCTGCTCGCTACGCGAGCTCCTAGCGAGTGTTCGCTACACGTTCTCCTAGCAAACCCCCTCGCGAACCACAATTCTGAGCTACTGGAAGTGCTCTCCACTACCTCGCTCAGCGAACTTGCTAGCGAGTACAGAAAAACAACCACTGTCAAGGCTTGCTACACGCTCTCTATGCGAGCTGATAGCGAATGCTCGCCAGGCATTCGCCTAGCGATGGGCTAGCGAATGTCTGCGATCCTGGAAAAATAAAACTGCTACTCAGAAATCAGCAGCTCTCCCACTCTCCAATTTCCATCGAGACAACGCTAAAATCACCGGCTTAAGGTTCTACAACCTAGCCCCAACATCCAAACTCAATTTTACCCGATAAACCTCATTATCTGCTCAATTATCCAACTTCCGACAATAAACCTCGAACTACCCGGAACCCCAATTTCACATAAACCATTGCCCCACAGCACATGCAATGAACTTTCAACATAACAATCATAATCATAACAGAGTTTATACATGCATCAACATCATTCATCATCATCCATGGGAATTAGGGGATTTCCCTCTACCAATTTATTCATGCAAATACCCATTCAACCGATCAATCCCCCTCTTACGTCAAATTCGATGCTGATGTTGATGAAGTTTCTCAATCCACACAAATTGATAATCTTGATGATATCCTGGCCAAGCTTCAACTCTTGCTTCAGCCTTCCTCAATCGTGTCCTTCACTTGCTTCCCCGTGCATGTGTTTCTCTAATTTTCCCAAATGCCAATGTTACCCCTCATCCCAAATAATTCTCTTTTAATCCCAATAAATCATATTCTCATAATTCTTTTAATCCAAAAAACCAAATAATAATAATCCTCTTATTTCTTTTAATTCGCAAAATCCACTTAATTCCAAAATTCCATTTAATTATATTTTTCTCATATTTTAATATTAGTAATAATAATGATAGTAATTAATAATAATATTACATTACTATCAACTATCACATTTTCTTCACTGTACACCAATATCATGAGTTCTTGATTCTCCAATTAATTTCTCAAAACACATCCGCGAATAAAATACCTCTGAAACCAAAAATGATTAAAATGGATGTTACAACTCTCCCCCACTTTAATTATTTTTCGTCCTCGAAAATACTTGATGGAAATAACTCTGGACACGCTTCCCGCATCCTGCTTTCCAATTCCCAGGTCACACTGCCTCTTGCAGCACCTCTCCAAGTCACTCTCACCAAGGGTTTCTCCTTTCCCCCAGAGTTTCTTCTCGTTCATCAATCTGAACTAGTAATGCCCCAACCGTCAAATTATCTCTCACTTACACATCATCCATCTGATTCAATATACTCCCTCAATGAAAACACATGAAACACATCATGCCATCCATAAGCGATATTGGCAAAGTAGTCTAACATGCTACTCCCCCCCCCCCCCCCCCCCCCCCCCCGCTTCTGCTGCGCCACTCTAAGACAGATAAACAAAACACTGAGTGTGTTCCCGAGACTTCGAAGCTCGACCAACACCCACTACCATCATAATTCTCAAAACACATCTTTTCTTGGATCCTCTTAATTTCCTCAGCCGTCTCGTGCACAATTCTCAGATATGAGCATAACACTCCCGCTCGATTCATCCCAACTCAAGAGAGTCTCACACTTCTATCTCACAAGGCCCCATACAGTGCCATTCTGATACTAGAATGGTAACTGATACTATAGGCAACTCAATCAGCGGTAATTAACCATCCCACGATCCACCTTGATCCAGCACACAAGCCCTCAGCAAATCCTCCAGCGACGGGATAGTCCTCTCCGACTGACCATCAGTTTGCGGATGATAAGCTGAACTCCACTTTGAATTAGTACCCAGAGCTTCCCGTAAGCTCCTCCAAAAACTCAAAATAGTTTGCGGATGATAAGCTGAACTCCACTTCGAATTAATACCTAGAGCTTCCCGTAAGCTCCTCCAAAAACTCAAAATAAGCCTCAAACTTCCATTTGACACAATATTCGACAGTATTTTATATAACTTCCCCGCTTCCTCAATATGCATCACATAAATCCTCACATAGAACCGTCAATCCACTCACAATAACCCAAATTAAAATTATATCTTTCCAATTCTTTGTAAATCTCAACACCCAAATTCACGAAAATACTACCCGATTTTCCTCTCTGGAATATTCAACGGCCGCGTCAAACTCAACGGTCTCTGACGTTCAATCTTTGACTCTCGACAATTCCATCCAATATATTCAACCTCCACCACACCTCTCTTCATCTATGGTTACCAAAACAATTTACTCAAATTCGGTTACTTCTTCATAGCGCCGGGATGGATACTCCATCTACCTCAATGTATTTCTTCGAGAGTACCCCTACTCCACTTAGCGACATCTGGAACATACACTCTACCACAACACATCATGGTACTATTCCCACAAATCCGTCAATCAACTCTTTGATTCTAGTTCATCAAATTCAAATAAAATCCACCTACTCAACCCAGATTTCTGACTTTCTCGATTCTCCTCAAGAATACAACTAGTCAGTTCTAACAATACAAGCTTAACTCCATATGAAGTCTCTTCACTCACTAAACTCATATTACCAAATTGCTCAATCAGTTCTATCTCTTTTCACCATCAATATGGGTATTATGCAAATATTTCCGACTTACCGCATTAGCTACCACGTTCACTTTATCCGAACGGTAATTCAACTTAAAGCTGTAATTCTTTAGAAGTCCTAATTATTTTCTCTCCCTCATATTCAACCCTTCCAACTCAAACAAACACTATAAGCTCTTAGGATCACCAAATATTTCAAATCTCAGCCAAAACGATTGAAGCCTCCAACTCCGACACAACCACAACCGCAACCAACTCTAAATCACCGGTCGAGTGATTCCTCTCATGTACTTCAAGGTACCTTTAACATATTTCCCAATCATATCAACAAAGCATCACAAAACACAACAAATAGTCCCTTCGGGCTCGGCAAAAATCAACACACGAGCTGCAGTCACCTCTCCCAAAACCCTTTGAACTCTTCTCAAGTGGTATATAGCTGCTTATTCTCCAACAATGATAAATTCAAGTTCTCGGTCTTCAACATGATCCTCTATACTCTTCTAATGTATTAAAATATCACCGGTCAACACAACCATTACCTCACTCAATTAAGTAAGGAAAATTCCATACCAAACGAACAAATAAGTTGTGAGTTATGGCGGAAACACAAACCGTGCCTTCTGCACCCACTACAACATCCAACCATGTTTCATCAATAAAACTCAACTCCATGGCATTACTTCACCATCACATAGGGCATTGTAATAGCTTCCCTACGCTTCGAACCGTGCATCATTCCGAGTTACGGTTCTCCTGTTACGACAAAAATACCATAACAACATTTTCTGCCCAGGCCCCCTTCGCTAGGCGAACACCGTAGAGAGCGTGGAGCCGTTCGCTAGCATGCTCGCTAGGTGAAGGACCTGGCGAACAGGACAGTCCGAAATCCTATTTTTGACCGTTACCTGACTTCTGAGTGTCCGATTTCGATTCTGTAAA
Source organism: Lathyrus sativus (assembly GCA_963859935.3). Lineage (NCBI taxonomy): Eukaryota > Viridiplantae > Streptophyta > Magnoliopsida > Fabales > Fabaceae > Lathyrus > Lathyrus sativus. Next base: position 265,274,654 of record OZ012739.1, on the reverse strand, counting down.
AAGCTGCGATCTTGCAATTCAATGTACAACAATTTCATACCTAGGAGGCCATCCAACACACTTTCAATCTTTAAATATTTTGAAACCCAATTACTCCCAATCTCAAAAGCAGACCTTAAAGTCTCCCAATGTGATACAACTTCGACCTTCGACATATCAACCACAATAACTTTACTTGAGATCACGTGACCACAGAACTCACATCCTCCAACCAATTGGTCCATCAATTTATCAACTCTTGGAAGCGAACATTTACCCTTGATAGTCACCTTGATCCCTTATCCATAGTTCATCCAAAGTTTCACAAAACCTCATGCCTTCCTAACCAACAAAATTGGTGCACCCAACGGTAACACACTCAAACAAAAGAACCTCCCTTCCAGCAGGTCTTCAAGTTGACTTTTCAACTTCTCCAATCCCAACGCAGACACATAATATGGAGTCACTAATATCAGACTAGTCCCAAGAACGAAGCCATTATGCAAGTTTCACTTCACATTCCGGTAGTAAATCACTTACCTCCTCTGGAAATCTCCGGACAATCACCATTAATTGACCAACCCCAATTTGCTCAGTTTCCTTAGCATTCAAAATTTCTGTTAACATAAACACCTCAACACGTCTTACGTCGACTCCTCAAAATAGTCCCTTAAGCACTTAGCTTAACTCAAGAAAATTCCCTGCTCACGCCATCTAAGCTTGTAAAACACGCCCATTCCATCTAACACAATCCCAACTGCTATCAACAAGAGATTAAGGGTGATCAGTTCCCCAATTTGCCAATAGACAGTCGGAAATCATGATGGGGGTATGAACCATCTTTACCAAACTATAGGATTGTTCAACCATACACCGAGCTACAGTTCCACACGTGCAGCACCCGGGATAAACACAAGCTCCTTCCCACTCAAATCATTCCACTTGTACCAACAAAGCTAGACAACAACATGTACCGACAATGTTTCTCACACATGCCACATACAGGGGATTAGACCATACTACAAGACAACTCGGTCGGATGGACCGACCTGCTCTGATACCAATTTGTAACACCCCATTTCCCAAAAATAAAATAAAACAATTAAAATCAACAATTATCAGAGTTTCTCCCACAACGGGATGTCACAATCCTCAACAAAATTCCACAAATCATTTAAAAACTGATTTCCAATAAAATTTTCAGCTGAAACAGAAGTAGTCTGTCATAACACATATCAACATATATACATTATCCATATCATCAACATCGTCATATACAACAATCGGCCATCTGCCCAAAATATACATAATGTCATCACATATCCCACAAAAATCAAATACGCCACGGGGGCACACATAATCAACAAGAAACAATAAAACTCCCAAAAAAACCCCGGTGTTACGTATCAGAGCAATCCTACGACGACGCCACAATTCAAGCTAGCTAAGCACCTATATTTTCCTCATATTTTAATATTAGTAATAATAATGATAATAATTAATAATAATATTACATTACTATCAACTATCACATTTTCTTCACTGTACACCAATATCATGAGTTCTTGATTCTCCAATTAATTTCTCAAAACACATCCGCGAATAAAATATCTCTGAAACCAAAAATAATTAAAATGGGTGTTACAGATACACTGAGGGTGAGAAAGACCAAGAATCGATACCTATTAGGGATACACTGAGGGTGAGAAAGACCATATGATTATGAGGTTAGTGAGGAGCGAATCATAAATTATGAAGATTTATTTTTATTACTAGGGGATATTGTCCCGATTTTGACCAAATTATATAATGAAAATATTATGTTTTATATACACTTCCTTTTAGGCCTCTAAATGAATTTATTCATTAGTATTGTTTTATATACTCTTGCCTTTATATACTCTTTCCTCTTTTAAAAAATAGTACAAGCCAACAACAATAACAACAATAATGAAGAATAACAATAACAATAATTAATAATTATTTTATCATTACGTTTATAAATAAATGAAAAATTAAAAGTTATTTAATCAAACAATTTTACAATACAACCGTTGTAAAATTTGAAAATTATATTACAATTTTTGTTTCTAACACGTTGTCACAGAGTGGTACCTCCCAAGAATTGCTCCTAGGCTACGAAATTACAGAACTATGCGATGAGGTTTCGTTGTAATAATTTAGGGGTTTGTTTTAATAAGTTGTTATAGATTGGGATATGAAAGAATCTAACAACATTAGTTCTAGATATTTTGAGTTGTGGCCATTGTTCCTCATTGTGACCCTGAGTGGTATAGATTGGGATATGAAAGAATCTAACAACATTAGCTGGAGATGTTTTGAGTTGTGGCCATTGTTCCTCATCGTGACCCTGAGTGGTATTGTGGTGCTTTGAGCATTGTATTTTATGTAAAATAGACACAAGTAGGAAAAATTCAAATGAACTTTGAGAAGAGAAACTATTCAATCCGCATTCACCATTGTTGCTTGAGGCCTGTCCCAGTTTTATTTGTTTTGTAAGGCTTATTTATTTTTAGGGGTGTCTTAATACACAGATGTATTGCCACCCCAGTGGTTGTTACCTGCGCGCGTTATACCTTGTTTCATGCTTGTCCTGTGTTCGATCCCTAAATGGGACAACTTTTTGCTATTTAACTTTGTTTGCTGAGTGGTTATGTTTTGTGCTGGTGAGCATGAGGGTGTGGGTTCAATACCTGCCTTGACCATCCTTTCTTTTTATCACTTGTTTTCTTTTATGATTTCTTCACAAAATTCAAAACTTCATAACTTTCTCATGCTTTATTATTTTTAATCCTTTCTTTTTGAAAAATGCTCTTAATGTTGTCTAGTTTCACTTAATGAGAAAATATTTCAAAGATGTTCATGTTTGTGATACTTTTTTCCACTTGAAAGTTGCTTATCCTTAAAGTTGTTTACCTTGCTTCTTGTTGAAATTTCTCTTAAGCCATGCTTGAATTATCTTGTAAGATTTGTTTGTGATTGATTCCTTTGTGGTTGTAACCATGCCTCTTATATATTCATCATGTTTGTTTGATTGCTTATTGCTTTGTTAAGTTTATTTTCCCCAAGTGATGGAACTTTTTAGTTCTCATCCAAGTTGCCTCCCCTTCTATCAAAGGAAAGTCTCTCTGTTGACCTTTGGGTCATAGATAACTCATCTCCCTCCCTTGACTTTGTTAAGTCATCTATCCACTTAGTTAAGTTAGAACCTGTCCTTTAGACTTTGCTTAAGTATAAAAAGCCTACCCCTTGTTAGGATTGCTCTTTCAATTAGAACTTAGGATAGAGTTTGTTAACTCTATGTAAGAATCATGGAAATGATTTCTTACTCCCCTTTCTTGAGTGTTTAATGTAGATTTAGAGAGTTTTCTTAAACTCTACACAAGCATTGTTATGTTTGGTCCCCTTTGAACCTTGATCGTAATCAAGTGTTCTTCAACCCTAGTAAGTTGAACTACGGTTGCTCTGATTCTATCCTAGTTAGGATACGTAGGAAAAAATGCGATATCTTTGCGAGCAAACTTAGTGTATATATCCTTAGGTCTTAACCTACACCTTTTACCCAATCCATAGCAAACATCTAGCAAACTTAGCATACAAACAAACAAAAGGTTCCTGTAGAGTACTACAGATGTTTAGGATGTGAAATACCTACCCTATGCATAACCAACCCCCGATTCCCGAATCTCTTAAGCGTTGTTGTTACATCGTGCAAAAGGTTCTTTATTTCTTTAGACCTTTCCTTTGGATAAATTAAAGTCCGGTTGTGAATTCAATGAATTAAAGATTTAAGTTAATCAATAGCTTGGTATCACGATTCTCACCGCAACAGAAATGGCGACTTCACTGGGGAAAGCTTAGACTTGAGGGTTTAGCCTATTTTGTTTGATCATGTGCTATATTTGTGAATATTTGCTTAACATGTATATTTGTCAATATATTTGTTTGATTGTTGGATATTGGGACCTTTGAGTGGTGAGACGGTCCTATACCCGGACTCGAGTCCAATTATGATAGGATGGTAGTATATTCAAGAAGGCTTATAGGGAGTTGATTCCTGACCAAGCTAACTTGAGAAACCACCGCTCAGTGTATGCCCTCTTGAGAGTTTAGTATTGTTGAACGAGTATTCATGAAAACAATGCTACTTTCGACGAAGGAGCCCGTGCTACTGTGGACTTTTAGATTACATTCTACCCCACTTTGGCCTTACTAGGACGTAGTGCGATGGCTATAAGGAAGTATTTCCGAAATAGTTGATACACGATACTACACTTGGACGAAACTCTCTTGAGAATATTATCGATTACTAAGTGATTTGGGAAGTTGATAATATCCAAAAGATGGGTTGTTGACTCTGAGAACCGTCTAGAACCATGCTCTACAGGTTTGAAAATCCATATTACACACCTTTTTGGGGATGGGTAGACCTTGGATCCACGCTCGTCCTTTAAACCTAGGCTTGTGTTTGTGTGCATATGTGTGATATTTGCATTACCTGTGTTTGTGCATTCTTGCATTCATAAATATCATATCATAAAGTTTAATGGAACTCAGACTTTTTGTTTGTAAACATCAAGGTCGCTATGGATGGTGAAAGAAAGAAAACGTTGAAGTACACTTACAAAGGTTTTAAACTAGATGACCTAAGGAGGTTGGCCACCTTGGTGACAGATCTAGAGGGATTTCAAAGTAGGTATGGGAAGCTGTTGTTACTATTGAAGATAAAAGTGGATAGTGGACTTCTTTCTACGCTTCTCCAGTTCTATGATCCACTCTACCATTGTTTCACCTTTCCCGATTATCAGCTAGTGCCCACGCTAGAAGAATACTCTCACTTGGTTGGGTTGCCCATTCTTGAAGAGTCTCCTTTTCCGATCATGGAGAAAGACCCTAAGGAGCAAGATATCGCTAAAGCTACACGTTTGGGTTTGGTTGATATTCAAAAGAACATGACTACAAAAGGAGGAGTTTTTGGGTTGAGTGCATAATTTTTGGTTGAAAAAGCTCAATACTATGCAGATCATTTGAGCATGGATGCATTCAAGGCTATCCTTGCCTTGCTCATTTATGGCATCTTCATGTTCCCTAGCTTCGAGAACTTTGTAGACCTCAATGCCATTAAGATTTTCTTGAAGAAAAACCCTGTGCCTACTCTGCTAGCAGATGCGTCTCATTCTATTCATCTTAGAAATTTCCACAAAGGAGGGATGATCACTTGCTGTGCTCCTTTACTATACAAGTGGTTTATTTCACACTTGCCTAAGGCTAACGCCTTTTGGGATCCGAAGAAAGGGTGGTGGTCACAGAAGGTTATGGCTCTCACGCACTCTGATATTGATTGGTACAATCGAGACTATGAGGGAATAATGATCATTAACAGCCGTGGAGATTTTAGTAATGCACCTCTTCTTGGTGCTAATGGAGGTATCAGTTACAACCCAGTCCTTGCTCGTCGACAGTTGGGATATCCTTTGAAGGACAAGCCCAACAGTGTTCATGTGGAAAATATTTTCTTCAAGGAAGAGAGTAATAGTCAGGAGTAGAAAGAGAATATTCTAAAAGCCTGGAGTCATTTGCACAAAATGGGAAAGAAAGACCTGGGAAAACCCAATTGTGTCTCTTTGGAACCTTATCTCCAATGGGTTCGAAATACAGCCATCGAGTTGAAAATGCCCTATTCTCGACAAGAACCCATGGCTTTAAAGGAGGAGCACACCTTGATCTTCATGTCTGAGGAGGAGAAGCTAAGGATTGCCTTGAGCAAGGCACGACAAGCCGAAGACGCTTGGAAGCACAAGTATCAAGTGATTGTTGAAGAAAATGCAGAGCTCCAGAAGCAATTAGAGTTGAAGAATGAAGAAGTACTCTCTTGCAAGAAGAGAAAGGCGCAAGAAGATTTATTTTCTTCTAGTCCTCAGTCGACCCCGTGGAAGTTGATCGTGGATAAGCTCATTCTTGAGAAGGCCCAGATGGAAAAGGAGATCGAGAAGCTCAACTTGAGGCTGTTAGGAGAACCTTTTGAGGATTTTTGTTAGCTTTTATTTAGCTTTCTGTTTAAGACTTTTGTAAGATGTACTAAAATTTTGTGATTCAATGAAATTAAGTCTATGACGTTTTTGATGTTTACAGAATCTAAGTTCCATGATACTTTGTGCATTTGCATTTACATTTATTAATCATTCAAGGAACTAAAGGTTGCTTTGCAGATATTATAGGATGGATTCTGTAAAGAAGGCAACTGCAGAGATTGTGTTCCGAAGCCCAAATTTGGAGAACCTGAAGAAACTGGGAAGTTTAGTAGAAGACCCTAAGGCGTTCAGAGAGAAGTATGGGAATATGTTGTCTTTACTAAAAATTCAAGTGGACAAAGAGATGTTGTCAGCACTCGTGCAGTTTTACGATTCGACCTATCATTGTTTCACGTTTCCAGATTACCAATTGCTGCCAACCTTGGAAGAATATTCTGCCCTGATGGGATTAGGCGTTACTCCCAGACCATTTTCTAGAATAGAAGGGACTCCTAGCGAAAGAGTAATTGCAGAGGCCGCACATTTGGAGGTGAATGAAGTACAATCTCATATGACTGCTGAGGGAGGGCTATACGGATTTCCAGCTATGTTCCTGTATGAAAAAGCTCAATGTTTTGCCGAGTCGAAGTATTCTGAAGCATTTGAGGCCATTCTGGATTTGCTAATTTACAAACTTTTCTTGTTCCGACTGCTGATAATTTTGTGGACGCGAGTGCAATCAACCTTTTCTTAATCAAAAATCAAGTACCCACCTTGTTGGCTGATGTGTATTTTTCCATCCATCGTAGAAACCGTCATGGAGTTGGACAGATTGTGTGTTGCACCGTTCTTCTATACAAGTGGTTTATTTCGCACTTGCCAAGGCTACCAGCACTCTGGGATATGCAGAATGGACTCTCATGGACAGAGAGGTTGTTGCTACTCAAACATTCAGATATTAAGTGGTATGACCCTATGTATGGAGGAATTACCATGATTCAGAGCTGTGGGGATTTCCCAAATGTACCGCTTATCAGCACTGATGGTTGCATTAGCTATAATCCCATTTTAGCTCGCCGTCAGTTGGGATACCCAATGAAGAATGAACCAGACCCAGTTCTTTTGAGAAGCTTCTACATTGAAGAAGGGAAGGACCCAACCTACAAGGCTCGGACTGTGTATGCTTGGTGTCACATCCACACAAGAGGAATGACTGCTTTGGATTACCCTGACACTGCTGTTTCAGAATCCTACTTATCATGGGTGAAAGAAGCAGCATTGAAAATGTTCTATACTCACTTTGAGCCTAACCTAACAAAACTTACTCTTGTGGAAGAATTAAAAGATGCGTTGGCAAAAGCTGAAAGAGAAGGAAAAGCTTGGAGAGATAAGTACTTCAAGGTTATGCAAGAGAAGGAAGAGCTTCAAGAGTTGGTCCATCAAGGTGGGAAGAAGAGTCAACCAGAAGACGAAGGACCCTCCAGCCAGAAGATCTAGGATCTTTTTGTTTTCTGTGTTTTATCATTTATCTGTATTGGAGATTTGTGTTTCAGTTTCGAATTGTTATTGTAAAACTCTCAGTTATTAATCTACGAAGACTTTGAATTTGCTTTATTTCCCCATTGTTATAATTTTTGCAAATATTTCTTTGGATTCCTTGAATGATTAATTTTGCCTTTTGCATCTACACCCATAGCATTTCATGTGCATTTCCTGTGTTGTGTCTCATCTCGCTGTCTTATCTCCAGAATCATACTGAATCCTTGACATCAATACAACACACGAGCCCAAGCTCGTTGTCATACCCTAAATTTGTCCTACCTTTGTACAACCTCCATTCTGTATATTTACTCACTTGCTTTATTCCAAATGTCCAAAAATATGTTGTTATTTTCACTTGAGGATGTCATGTTAGACGTGTGGACAATGTTGAATAAGGAATGGTTCAGGCCACCTGGTTTAAGCTAATATTTGCAGATTTTTTTTCAATAAGGCATTATCCCTTGGTTTCAAGGCAATGAGGTTTTGGTTCATGGCAATGCGATTTCACTCCCTATTTAATCTCAAATTTGAAGGTGGATTTATTATTGTGTTTCTTTCAATTTCATTCAAGGCCAATTTGGAATTATGACTTTTTCTGGGCTCATTCAAGTGTCATTCATTTTCAAGTGAGAAGTTAAGTGAAGAGGACTTTTGTTTTTGAATTCATATGGGAATTTCATCATCAATTTAACGGTGAATTTAAAGATGTTACTTCAACCAATTTGTAAGTTCAAGTTTAACAAAAGCCCACACAAAATTCAAAGCCCATTTTTGTGGAGTTCACATTTGTATCAAAACATAAAAAAAAAGATGTCACAAGATCATTAGAAAATTTGTACTTTTACAAAGTTCATTACCATTTGAAGGCCCATCATAAACACATTCCAATTACAAAAGTGCCAAGTCATTAACAGCAGAAAGAAAATTTTAAAACAAATTAAGTGGATAGTCCTAAGGTTGCGTATCAGGCCCCACTCGGTTGCTTGAGATTGCTAGGCAACCATACACCCACTTGTGCAAAAGCCAGCTTCCATTTTGTATAGCCGCAACCCCAATGTTAAGGCCCTCACCTGCAAATAGGCAATTCGTACACAATTCAGGAAAAGACGAAAAAGCAAGAAAAGTCTGCCCCACATAAAGGACAACATACGCACCAACGTTAACAACAGTAACTCGCAAGTTCCTACACCTCTTTCTTTTTCCTGCAACCTGAGCCATTACTTTATCACAACGGACGAAGAAAGTATCAGCTCAAAAGATAAGCTCTTGGCTGGCCCACTGACCCACATCCGCAGCAGGTACTATCACCACTTTTCATCAATATTTGCACTCCATAAACCATCCAAAATTCTACAGCAGGGGTCCACATCTTGACCACTTTGGATTCCCTATTGGACCTGCAAAGCTAAGAGCAGGGGGAAGCAAGTATCAGCTACCGCAATAAGACGCTAACAGATAAAACTAGAATGGTTCAAGGTACGGTTATAACAGGCCTGCATAAAACAAATCACTAACAGACATAGGACAACTGCCTGTAAGCACTACAAAACCTGCAACCAGTAAAGTGAAAAAAAAAGAACTCAATTTGAAAGGCATCTACAATACCCTAAGCACAAGAAATCAAAAAGGGAGGGACTTGCAAAGATACCAAGTTGGGAAGCTTGAGCACAAGTCATTTTCATGCGTACACACAACAGAAAGGATTTTGAAAGGGAATGAACCTTCATAAAAAGAAGCCACTCCAAACTCAGATGGGGGGGGGGGGGGGGACACCAAAATAAACTTTTCTCCGATCTCAAAAAGCTTTTTGAATCCACAACCAACTTTCTTGAACCCAACTCTATTGACAAATACATTCGAAGCTTCAAATCTCAAAAGAACTCAGCGCCAACCTTCGAAAACAACCACCATTTAACACTATAACTTCAAACTTCAATCGTAAATCCAAGCTTCAACTAACAACCTCCATTCATACTCTCCATCATCTGAAATTTTTTTCTCACTGAACCGTTAACAACCAAATAGAGCACCATCACCGATTTCCTTTTTCCCTAAGCCATACACTCATCTCATCGTGACCTCCAAGCTCGCCCTTTCACCCTTCTTCTTCATGAAGCAACAATAAGTCTGGACCATGATAACTCAACCTCATTCCCTTCAACTCCACCCTGAGAAGAACCGTTACCCTTCTTCTTTGATCAACCACGAACACTCCGGAAATACCGAACCCTTCATTATCTGCTCTTCGTCAAGACCTCACCCATCTTCTTCCGTAACAACCGATAGCAACTCAAAATCCATAAACCCCGAAATTCGTATCAAAATAAACCTTCACCCCAAAATCTGTCAACCTAAATCTTCAATCAGAACCCAAACCGAAAACTCCTTTTAAACCCAAATCTTCAAATACCTCTTCATGAATCTCCTTCAAACCGTGAAATCCACAATCGTTCAGCATAAAACTGGAAAGAAAATTGAGAATCGGAAAGAGTTGGGTTTGAAGCTAGATTGAGAGTGGAGATCGAAAACAGGAAACACGGACGAGGGTGAGTAGTTTGAGATATGGGAAAATGGAACGATAAAGTGAGAGAGGCGATTTGGGATTCCACCGTTTTGTTTTTTTTTTCTTTTTATTTTTATTGATTTAAATTTTGTTTTTTTATGATTTCTGTTTCTCTTTTAGTTTCTTTTGAGTTTTTTGGGCCGTAAAGCCCATCTATTCACCCCTCCCTTCTCACTGGTGATCCCCCCCTCTGAGTTTTGTTATGTGGCTATTGGGCCTAACAGACCAAAGCCATTGCATTTTGCTCATTGCACACCCCATTTTTGTCTACGCCTCTCCCTTGTTTTATCTGATTTTATATTTTAATTTTTTATTTATTTATTATCGTTTATGTAGATACTATACTAGCTTTATATATTTTATTTATATATTAAACTTTTTATAACTTTATGTATATATTACTATTATTTTTTGTAAATATACTCTATTTATATATTATGTTTCTCTAGAGTTTTTTATTTATTTATTTAGAACTTTAGATTTATTTTATTATTTTTATATTATAGTTCATCTATTTTCTCTTTAGAAATTAACTTTATTTTTTTTACTGAACTTTTTACGTCATTTCATCTGTTTTAGGTCGATGACGAGACTTCCACCGTTTAACCGTCACATTAGTGGCGTGAAACAAAGGATCTGAGACCACCTTTGTTCTTTCGATTTTATTTCGGTAAACTAATATTAAATTTAATTTCTGTCAAACATTATTCATATTATTTCATATTATCATATTTATTCATATTATTTATTATCATATCTCATTATTCATATTCATTCACCTATATTCGAAAATACCTAATAAATTATCGAAACTCCTAAAAGCCAAATTGATGGACTGTTGTATCATTGGTTATTTGCAGGTATCTTAATTTTAAGTCGTGCCCGACTTTGCTCAAGGCGCAGTTTAGGACACTAATGCATACACACGGCTTTCTCTTGGACTACCTGACAATGAGACCCCTTTATTTCGTGCAATCCCGTGTAACTTACATGTACCCCTCTCCCATTCCGATGTATGTTTCGCATTTCTTTGATTATTAGTTTATCTCCTAGGAGCACCCATAGGGACTAGAGCGGATTCAAACTATTTTTAAACTAATTCTCGATTCATCATCGAGCCATTTTCAAACAACCCGTAAGTCGAGTGCTCATACGCATTCGCCATCAACCTATTACAACTCGACCCTTGATGCGTAAGTCAAGTCGGTCTCTTTTTTCAAACCATTTCATTTCCAACACGCTTTGCACGCGATAATGAGTCAAACCCTTGATCCAACGTCAAGAGGATTTTCGAAACAAACTATCAATCAACTAACAACTATTCAATCTTTTTCAAGGTGTAAAGAGTGGGTTCAAGTCTTTGAGCTTGCTTTCGGCTGTTTATATGCGAGTTATCTTATTCGTGCGTGAGCAATTGACGCCTTTAAGTAACATTAACAACTCGACAACATTCAACCATCCTTCAACTACTCATCCTTCCAAACTCCATTTCAAACTCAAACAACTTTGTTTTCACGATGAAAAAGAGAAGGTTCCAAGTCTTTGGTTCACTCTCCCGACTACTTGGGTCCGAGAAGCCTTTCTTAAGCTTCAAGTAGTCGTCATCAATTCAACTTCACCCTTTCAAACACAACCTTATCTTCAAGATGAAAAAGAGAGACTTCCAAGTCTTTGGTTCACTCTCTCGATTACTTGGGTCTGAGAAGTCTTTCTTAAGCTTCAAGTAGTCGTCATCCGTATCCACTTCAAATCCAATTCAAACCTGTTTCTTTCGTGGTCGTTACCACGAACTACGAACACTCTGATTCTTCATTCACTCTTGAATGTAAGATACGTAGGCACAAGATTGCGATGATCTTGGCGAGCACAATTCCCTCCATCTTCCATTTTCTCCCATCCTTTCCCGTAGTCGAACTACGACGCTCTGATTTCTCATTCTCGTCCGAATGAGCATACGTAGGCACAAGGGCCCCAATCCTTGGCGAGCATCCTATCCTCTAACCATCCCCTTTCCCCTAGCGTCTTTATTCCCTTTATAGTATCCTTTAGCATTTAGTAGCGAGAAGAGAAGAATTAAGTTTAGCTAACATCCATCACAACTCGAATTAAGAGGTTCCCGTTGAGTACGACGGACGTGAGGGGTGCTAATACCTTCCCCTTGCATAACCGACTCCCGAACCCTGGAATATGGTTGCGACAGCCGTGTTCCTTCCGCGTATATGAGGTTTTCTCGATATTTTCCTCTCCCGTCTATTCGGGAAAAATAAAGTTCGGTGGCGACTCTGTCGAACCGCATTTTCCGCGCCTTTCGCGCGAGGGTCGTATGTTCGAAATGAATTTTCGAGGTGCGACAGGTGGCGACTTCACTGGGGACTATTGCTCCATGCAAGAGTGAGTCGAGCCTATCTTAGTTTGAGTTGTTAGCTTGTTGTTTTTTTATTTCTTCTCGCTTTCTATTTGTATCCTTATCTTGGTTACTTGTGCTTGTAGCATTGTGGGGTTGTTCTGCTTATGGTTATTTTGTGAGATGGCTCTACACCCGAGTCCGAGTATATCCCTAGGATTAGGATGGTGGTTGTGTAGTGGAGACTTGCGTGGAGTCTTTCACGTTGAGTTGAAGCGAAAACCCCGCTTGAAGTAGATTCCTTAGAGATGTTGTTGTTGTGGTGAGTCTTCGCCATAGTAATAATGTTTTCGAGTCTGAATCGTTGATCCCAAGGACCATAAACCGGTTTATCCATGGTGGTTGGTAGTGTTAATTCTTTGTGAATTAATATGAATGCCCCAATCAGATGAGATCCCTTGAACGTATTACTTTCTTACAGTAATATTTTCAACCTCGATCTATGACTCTGAGAACCTTTTCTAGAATTCGTTGTCGATGGTTATGTAGTTGATGCCTCCGAGAAGTCTTCCTCGCGTGGAAGATACGAGAACCTCACCTAGAGGAGATTCTTTTAAGGATATTATCATCGTGATGAGGCTTTGTCATGGTTGTAATATCTTTGAAAGATATCCATGACTCTAGGAACCTACCCGTTTTAGAATCCTACGCGTGGGGGGTTTCTTTGAGCAGTGACTGTGATCCTTGAACCGTTCACCCGGCTAAATCTCAGAATTGTTTGAATTTGTGATCCTGGATCTTGCATCTTGCATTGCATATCATTTGCATTGCATCTCATCTGTTGTGCATCTTGCGTTCTCCTTCATTCATCGGTTTCTCATGTTTCTCTTTCCTTCATATCCAGTAAATCAAGCTGAGTCCTCGACACTAGTATGCAACTAGAGCCAATACAAGACGAATGATGGAGCAGATTCAACAGGAGCAAGCTACCTTCAGGGAAGAGTTGGATTCTATGAAAGGAAAGATCGACCAGATCCTCGAAGCCATCCTCGCGGCCAGAAGAGAGGAAGAACAGCGTGAAGCCGCTGCTGTCGTCAACATCAATGGTCAAGGACAAGGGTCAACTGCCATCCCTTTGGTTCCAATTCCAAATCCTCATGGGATGCCATTGAACTTCAATAACGCAGCCGAAGGGAACACTTCTCATCCAACCCCAGCGCCCAGAGTTACCATTGGAGCTATACCGCAGGCCCAGCCTACTGCTGTGCAAATCCCAGTTCCTCATATCGAAGATACTCTGATGGATCAGTATAACGACGTTCAGAACTATCATGCTGCTATCCCCATTGCCAATCCCGTTGCTGCTCAGGATTCAGAAGCCATGAAGATGTGCCGAGACCTAGCCGAGAAACTCCGAGCCATAGAGGGGCATAGTCCAAATTCTTTCAGTGCTTTGGAATCGTGCTTGGTGCCTGATGTTGTCATTCCTCCCAAGTTCAAAGTGCCGGAATTTTCGAAGTACAAAGGTCTCAGTTGTCCAAACATTCATCTGAAGATGTATTGTCGCAAGATGGCTGCCTATGCCAGAGACGAAAAGCTCATGATCCATTGCTTCCAAGATAGCTTGTCTGGGGCATCACTCGAATGGTATATACAGCTGGAACGTAACAGTGTGCACACTTGGGCCGAGCTAGCCGATGCATTTGTCAAACAGTATAAGTACAACACCGATCTTGCTCCGAATCGTACTCAACTTCAGAGTATGACTCAGAAGGACAACGAATCCTTCAAGGAGTACGCGCAACGATGGAGAGAGCTAGCCGCAAGGGTGCATCCACCTCTTGTTGACCGTGAACTAATTGACATCTTCATGGGTACCTTGCAAGGCCAGTACTATGAGAATTTGATCGGTAGTGTCTCCGCTGGATTCTCTGACTTGGTGATCGTTGGTGAGAGAATTGAAGAAGGGTTGAAGAGTGGAAAGATCCCAGGAGGTCCTAACAACCAGGCCAATGCCATGAAGCCTTTCAATGGATACAAGAAGAAGGAGGACGAAACAAATGCCATCTTTTTGCAGAAAGGGAAGGCTTCTCAACAAGCTCCCGCTCCTATGCCTTATCAAGTTCCCTATTATCAGTATCCGTATGTTGCTGCCGCGCAATGTGCTCCTATGCCTTATCAACCAACTGTTCAAGCAGTGCAAGCTCAGATGCCACGGCAACAAGCTCCTCAGCAACAAGCCTACAACCAGCAAGGATATCAGTATCCTCCTCAGCAACAGCAGATGCAAGCTACTCAGCAACGACAAGGTACTCGGCCACAGCGTCCGCAGAGAACATGGAGACCAGATAGAGTCTTTAATCATCTACCAATGACATATGCTAAAATCTTTGCTCAGTTGATGGAGAAGAAAGCTGTTGTTCTGAGAGATTTGGCTCCTCCAACTGTCATTCCTGCCGATTACGATGCAAATGCTCATTGTGAGTTTCATAAGGGCGCTCCAGGTCATACCATTGAGGACTGCAGAGCTTTCAAGCACATAATTCAAGACATGATCGACAGGGATGCTATCAACTTCAATGGGAAGTCTCCAAATATCATCAACAATCCGATGCCACCAGTCAACTAGTGCCAACATCAGATCGATTCCAGTCAAGTTCATTCCCCGAAGAAGGCAGTCATGTTTCCATTTCATTATTCGCAGTTCTTATATTTTGTCTTTGTTTGTTTAAGTATTGTATGCTTTGAACAATTGCCATTCGTATTTGGTTTTCATTAATGTATTGTTTATGCATGTTTTGAATTAGTTATGTCGTATTCACTCATTTTCACTTATCACCGACACATTTATTCACTCCACTCTACTCACTGTTGTTTAGCTTGATTTGAGGGAGGATGATGAAAGCGAGATACCCATAATTGCAAACCGTATGCTTTCAGACAGAATCTCGTCAATGATATACAGGCGTTGCTTCAATTCCCCAAACACCAGAGATATAAGGAGTTAATCCCTAGTAAACAACCTCGAGCCTAGGAGTAGCAGTTTCCTTCGGATATTCAAACCTTTTACACTCAACCTGGGGCAGGGTAGTGTTCAATTAATTTAACCCCGCACTTGAATCAATAAGCAAAATCCAGAAGACGGTTGTTCTTCAATGACCCATAACATGGCAGTCACAACCTTCCAACAAAATCCAAAAAAAACATCAAAAGCCTGCTAAGTCAGACACCTTAGAGGGGGCTTAGGCAAAATCAAGGCAATCTCGATGGATCTGACAAGCAAAGTCAATCCATGCAAAAGTTAGGGATAAAAAACAAAAGCAAAAGAGGACCCCGAAACCCTCAACAAAAACAAAATAATATTCAGTAGCCACTCAAATCAAAGGGGGCACTGACATCCACACAAAAAAAAACAAAATAAGGTGACTGCCACGACGAGCAAACCTTAAATCATCAAGTTTATACCGTTAAGACAAGTGTAGAATTAACTGAGCGTAGGACTGGAGATCATTAAGAAGAAGGGGTGGGTATGAATCATACTTTGAGCCTAGCATCCTTTGTTTCATAACCGTGAACCAGACCACGTTACAACCCTCAAAAGACCTAATTGAGGCGAGGTTTATTCTGAAAGCATACTATTGCGAGGTTGTGTAACCTGACTCCTCACATGATTGTTAATCATCAGCATTGGTGTCGTTATCTTTGCAATATCTTCTACACCAATCAATCAGCATAATGTTTGGACTAACGGTCCATTCGTCTCACTACCACGCCACTCTCAATAAATGACACACTTTTTCAAAACTTACATTGAACTTTGCATTAATATTACCATTTATGAATGTACAGTTTTAATTGCAAATCAGTGCTAGGTATTCAAGGACATCTCAATAAGGGGCAATCAGGGAGGAACTTGAATTTCAGTGGCGTACACGAGGCAAGATTATTTCAAAGCCCACAGGCTGGGGAAAATTACTCAAGAGCTCGAGCAAGGGCAAACCATTATCATATTCAGACTGGGGCAAAATTAAGTTACCCTGATCATCAAGCAGAGTTGCAGCCTTCTCTGAAGCAAGTTCACAGCGAATCACCAAGTACTCATACTTGGGGCATCTAGAGTGTCTTCGTCTACTTCAATCACGGCGTCTTCAAAGAACTGCGTGTCGAGGAAATTAATCCCTCCCACCACCCAAAGTCCAATCTGCATTGGCAACTATCAAAGGCCACCACGCTGGCGTTTCCACCTGCATTTCCAATCACCCATCTGCAATCATGTGCATCATACGCATTGCATTCACTATCATAAGTATCCTGCATCATATGCATACTCCAATCATACCATACTTCCCCAGCTTTTGCATCTCCGCGCGTCAGCATTTGCATTTGCATTTCCATTCGTTATGGAACCTCATTATCATCCAGCATTCGCATATGCAAGTCAAGGTCCAGGATCAATTTCGAAGATTTCCAAGACCATCATCAGCCCAGTCAGGGGCATTCTCCGCAAGACTGTGGGTTTCTCCCACAAACTTCAAGAGCTTCAAAGCAATCATCAGCCCAATCAGGGGAAATCTTCTGCAGTTGTGGGTTTCTCCCACAAAATTCAAAGGATATTCAAAGCAAGATTCAGCCTAGTCCGGGGCATTCTTTTCAAGACCATGGGTGTTTCCCATGACGTATTTCAACCGTGTGGTTGATCAGATCTTCAAATCAACATTCAGCCCAGTCAGGGGCATACCATTCAAGACCATGGGTGTCCCCACGAAGTTGTTCAACCTTTTGTTGGGCAAATCCAAGAAGTTTAGTATCCAACCCGAGCAGGGGCATCCTCAGTAAAACCATGAGCTTTCCTCATGAAGTTGTTCAGCCTGTTGTTGAGCAAGATAAGACATCAAGACAAACTCAGTCCAGTCAGGGACATCCTATTCAGAATTCATGGGCGTAACCACGAAATCGTGATCTCCAAGAAACACGGTGGGCGTACCCCGTTGATTCATTTCAATCCAATCTTCCTCTTGGGAGTTCCCCAATGAGTTGTATCCAGAAAGCGTGATTGTTGTCAATTGCTTTACTATCATCCTTTTGGTGATAGCCGAACTTCGTCGGTTCAACCTAGCCTGCATCCTTTTGGTGTTGGTAGCCCTCAATTTATGTTTGTTCTATCATCCTTTTGGTGATAGCAACCTGTGTGTATGTTTCGCTCCGTCATCCTTTTGGTGGGGGGTCTATCATGGTCATTAATGATAGATTGTGCGATGTGTTTTGTATTTCGCTCCGTCATCCTTTTGGTGGGGGGTCTATCATGGTCATTAATGATAGATTGTGCGATAGTTTATTTGTGTTTCGCTCCGTCATCCTTTTGGTGGGGGGTCTATCATGGTCATTAATGATAGATTGTGCGATGTGTTTTATGTTTCGCTCCGTCATCCTTTTGGTGGAGGGTCTATCATGGTCATTAATGATAGATTGTGCGATAGTTTATTTGTGTTTCACTCCATCATCCTTTTGGTGGGGGGTCTATCATGGTCATTAATGATAGATTATGCGATAGTTTATTTGTGTTTCGCTCCGCCATCCTTTTGGTGGGGGGTCTATCATGGTCATTAATGATAGATTGTGAGATAGTTTATTTGTGTTTCGCTCCGTCATCCTTTTGGTGGGGGGTCTATCATGGTCATTAATGATAGATTGTGCGATAGTTTATTTGTGTTTCGCTCCGTCATCCTTTTGGTGGGGGGTCTATCATGGTCATTAATGATAGATTGTGCGATAGTTTATTTGTGTTTCGCTCCGTCATTCTTTTGGTGGGGGGTCTATCATGGTCATTAATGATAGATTGTGCGATGTGTTTTGTGTTTCGCTCCGTCAACCTTTTGGTGGGGGGTCTATCATGGTCATTAATGATAGATTGTGCGATGTGTTTTGTGTTTCGCTCCGTCATCCTTTTGGTGGGGGGTCTGTCATAGTCATTAATGTCAAATTGTGTGATATTGTTTGTGTGTGTTTGCTCTATCATACTTTTGGTGATAGTAGCCGTGTCTGTTTCGTCCCATCATCCTTTTGGTGACAGTGACCTTTTTCCGGTTATTTTCAGTTTGCTCAGGGGTATACCTCATCTAGCATTTCAATCCTCGAACATCTCTTTTCTTTTCGGACAAATTCAGGGTCTTCTTTATATCTAATTGACTTCTACCTCGTAAGAAAGAACGTTGTAGCAGTTTATCTTACTCAGTTTAAGCCAATTAGATAGGGGCATCTGTCATACCCTAAATTTGTCCTACCTTTGTACAACCTCCATTCTGTATATTTACTCACTTGCTTTATTCCAAATGTCCAAAAATATGTTGTTATTTTCACTTGAGGATGTCATGTTAGACGTGTGGACAATGTTGAATAAGGAATGGTTCAGGCCACCTGGTTTAAGCTAATATTTGCAGATTTTTTTCCAATAAGGCATTATCCCTTGGTTTCAAGGTAATGAGGTTTTGGTTCATGGCAATGCGATTTCACTCCCTATTTAATCTCAAATTTGAAGGTGGATTTATTATTGTGTTTCTTTCAATTTAATTCAAGGCCAATTTGGAATTATGACTTTTTCTGGGCTCATTCAAGTGTCATTCATTTTCAAGTGAGAAGTTAAGTGAAGAGGACTTTTGTTTTTGAATTCATATGGGAATTTCATCATCAATTTAACGGTGAATTTAAAGATGTTACTTCAACCAATTTGTAAGTTCAAGTTTAACAAAAGCCCACACAAAATTCAAAGCCCATTTTTGTGGAGTTCACATTTGTATCAAAACATAAAAAAAGAAGAAGTCACAAGATCATTAGAAAATTTGTACTTTTACAAAGTTCATTACCATTTGAAGGCCCATCATAAACACATTCCAATTACAAAAGTGCCAAGTCATTAACAGCAGAAATAAAATTTTAAAACAAATTAAGTGGATAGTCCTAAGGTTGCGTATCAGGCCCCATTCGGTTGCTTGAGATTGCTAGGCAACCATACACCCACTTGTGCAAAAGCCAGCTTCCATTTTGTATAGCCGCAACCCCAATGTTAAGGCCCTCACCTGCAAATAGGCAATTCGTACACAATTCAGGAAAAGACAAAAAAGCAAGAAAAGTCTGCCCCATATAAAGGACAACATACGCACCAACGTTAACAACAATAACTCGCAGGTTCCTACACCTCTTTCTTTTTCCTGCAACCTGAGCCATTACTTTATCATAACGGACGAAGAAAGTATCAGCTCAAAAGACAAGCTCTTGGCTGGCCCACTGGCCCGCATCCGCAACAGGTACTATCACCACTTTTCATCAATATTTGCACTCCATAAACCATCCAAAATTCTACAGCAGGGATCCACATCATGACCACTTTGGATTCCCTATTGGACCTGCAAAGCTACGAGCAGAGGGAAGCAAGTATCAGCTACCGCAATAAGACGCTAATAGATAAAACTAGCATGGTTCAAGGTACGGTTATAACGGGCCTGCATAAAACAAATCACTAACAGACATAGGACAACTGCCTGTAAGCACTACAAAACCTGCAACCAGTAAAGTGAAAAAAAAGAACTCAATTTGAAAGGCATCTACAATACCCTAAGCGCAAGAAATCAAAAAGGGAGGGACTTGCAAAGATACCAAGTTGGGAAGCTTGTGCACAAGTCATTTTCACGCGTACACACAACAGAAAGGATTTTGAAAGGGAATGAACCTTCATAAAAAGAAGCCACTCCAAACTCATATGGGGGGGGGGGGACACCAAAATAAACTCTTCTCCAATCTCAAAAATCTCTTTGAATCCACAACCAACTTTCTTGAACCCAACTCCATTGACAAATACATTCGAAGCTTCAAATCTCAACAGAACTCAGCGCCAACCTTTGAAAACAACCACCATTTAACACTATAACTTCAAACTTCAATCGTAAATCCATGCTTCAACCAACAGCTGTCGCTTGCGCAAAAATAAGGTGCCGGCATGACCGAAGAGTCGCCACCTTTCGTTATTTATCCCTCAGAACGAGAAAGGAAACGATCGGAAAAACCTGACGAAAAAGGGTAAGACAAGGTCATCGTGACCATTGTCTGGGTTCGGGAGTCGGTTATGCAAGGGGAAGGTATTAGCATCCCTCACGTCCGTCGTACTCGACGGGATCCTCGCTTGTTGTGTTTACTTGGACGGGTTGGTTTTATTCTATCTACCTATCAAGGCTGGCTGAAAAAGAAGAGAAAAATGACTCGGCAAAGCGTCGCACTTTATTCCTACGTATTCTCATCAGAGAATGAGAAATCAGAGTCAACATAGTTCGGCCTACAAAGGGTTATGGGGGAAGGTAGCTCGCCAAGACATCGCCATCTTGTGCCTACGTACTCTCAACAGGTATGAGAGATCAGAGCTCACGTAGTTCGGGAAACTAAGGTTTATTTCCTGTCTTTTACGAAAGAAGTGTTTTTTTATTGTGTTTGCAATTTCAACCGCACTAGAGACTATGACCTGAGAGTGAATGCGTCGCATGTCACCCAAAGCGTACCATACTAAACATCCAGACTGTGGAAAAGAAACTCTCCCACAATCCTTTCTCAGATAGCTTAAGGCTCGTAACGTACGAAAGAAATCATTCATGATTACTGTATCTTAAACTGTTTTGAGATGAGAAGAGAACATGCCCAACTAGGAGGGAGACTATCAAGTCCTACTGTTATCATGCCATGAATTCATCCTATGGTTGAGGTTTGAACAGGGAACTCCTAGAAGTTGTCATGCATAGGTTTCAACCTAAAATTCTATCATCAAATCCTTATCAAAGGAAATGAGTGTCCTAAGGGATCATGTCAATGATATACCAAAACAGACAAAGCATCAGCTTAACAGTAAAATGCATGCAATGCAAGTGAGGGAGGAAATGTGTGTGGGGCTTCAGCCTCCACAAGCTCATCTCAACCTCAAGCCAGAATGAAATAACAGTAATCATACTGAAATATAAAACAACATGCTATCCAGCAATAAACAGTAAACTGCAATGATACAGATAAAATGAAATAAAATGCCATCAGGCAAAACAAACCACATGGGCAAGGGAGCGAAGCTCTACCGAATATCCGCAAGCAAAGCCACACGGTAACAGTACAAGCAGAGGGAGCAACTCAACCTCTAGTGCAATCATGCTCCTAGATTCTACCTATTCTAGATATGAACTTATTCTAATGCATCAAACAAGTCAAACAAAACACAACAATACAAAAAAGAAAAAGAAAAAGAAAACAGACTCCTCTCTCAACTTCAAGCTTCAGCTTTTCCAACAGCAACTCAGTCTTCAGACTTCAATCACTCTTGACAACTATCAATTGCTTTTCCAGGTTTCAACCCTACACAATAAGTTCCAACTTATCTTCTCCCTTAAGCTTCAGCTTCTTGATCAGCTCCACCTTCAGGCTTCACCTAATCTTCAGGGGTCTTCAAGTATCAACTTGCTCTTGTTGCTCTTCAAGCTTCAGCTGGAATGGAAATATTCAAGGATTCATCCTCTTCAATGAAGTCTTCATCTTCAAACTCAGGCTCAACCTCTCTCAAGACAATCAAACCAGAGAAAATCACTTACTGGATAAGCTGGGGGATATTGAACTGCTTATTTGACCACCAAAGGTGACCTATAAGGGTTCAACATCAAGGGAATGGTTCCCTCAAAAGTTCTACCTCCTAGGTATATCACTTATCCCTCCAAAGGAGAGAGGTGTATACCATGGAAGGACTTTGAATCATAGGGAGGAATGGAGGTGAATGATACCATCCATGTTTGAGAAAGAAGTTATCTACATCTAAACTCTTCCTAATCCCTAACCCTAAAACAGCAAAAAAGAAAAGAAGAACAAGCTCTCAAGCTCCTCAATGCATCTTCAAGTCTTCTACTATGCTCCTCAATGCTCCACAATGAGATACCAAGCTTCCCAAGACCACAAAGCAAAGCAACTAAAGCAAACATGCCCTAAAGGCAACACAAACAATCAACCAATACAAAATCAACTAAAAATAGCATACTATTATATTAAATCCTAATATAATTTCTAAGGGATCCTACATACCTACCCTTAAGACCCATATATTCCCCATAGTCTAATTAGTCCTAAAAACCCAAAAATCTAAAGTTATTATGGACCTATTTTGAAGTTTTAACCTAATTCTACACAACCTAGAATTATCTAATCAAAACTATCCTAAAAATCATCACAAAAATATGGAATTAATCCAGGGTGAACCTAAAACGTATATCTAACTACCCTAAAAAGATTGACCTAAAAATACTAAGGGAGCTACCTAAACTAAAATCTACAAAATCATATATCAACTTAAAAGTATTAAAAAGCAATTAAAATGGAAAATATACCAAAAATATTAAAATGCATGACATGAAAAATGTTTTCATTTTATATTTTTCTAGACAAAAAGATGAAAAGGGAGAAAAAACTCCCATTAAAAAATATTGATTTTTCTATTTAATATGAATTTTCTAATATTGAAATAAAATGGAGAAAAATAAAATGACAATTATGAAATGGGGTGCAGGAAGAAATAATATGCAGTTAAAATCATGCTTGGGCCCAGAATGGGGGGTCTGAATATCAAAGCGCCTGGGCCCAGTTTAATTCAAAAATTAAATGGAAAACATTCAGAAAATGAGAAATGGACGGTGCGAAAAGCAGGAAAATTCAGTTAAAACACAATTGGGCCTGAAAAGGGGGTGGGGTTAGAAGTATGCTAGGCCCAATATCACAATCAGAAAACAATTAGAAAACATAAAAGAAATTGAGAAGGCCACGATGCGAATAGCAGCGAATCTCAGCTCAAAATCCAATTGGGCCTCACATGGGGGTGTGGGTAGCATGATCACTCAAAGCCCAGAATTTGGTTTAAATGAAACGCGGCGTTTCGCCTTGTTTTCAGTCTCCCTCCAAAACTCAAATCAAATCTGGACCGTGGGATTGGCTCTTGGTCAATAAGTCTTGCTCTCATCCAACGCATGTGGGTTATCTTCAACCTTGAGATTAGGGTTTGCTGCAACTTCATGAAACGCAGCTCTCATGCACCAACTTCCATCCTTTCGTATGCACTCATTTCAGCACCAAATCTCAAAATTTAAAACACAAAGTTGATCCATTTTCCAAGCTGAACACGGTCATGGCATTGAAATGCATTGAAACGGTCTAAATCATGCAACCCGAAGGTGTAACTCCATGAACCTCAAAATCTGACCAACACTCAACTTCAACCAAACTCAACTTTCTTGGTATCAAAATGAACCTCATGTTCCATGGGTTAAAATCCACTAATAATCTTGCATTAAAACTCACTATATCACTAGTTCTCACTCCATCAAGAAGTGACATCCATAGTTGAAACTTCACCAATCACTCCTAAATTCATCATACATGATCACCTAATTGTCTCTAACGATTCTAAACTAATAAATTACCCTAGCCATGCCTAGATTATGAGGTAGAGATGATTTTGCAAACCTGGCTTCTTGGATTGGTAGTGATGGTAGATCTTCAATTCAGGCCTTGCAACTCTTCAAGAATGCTCCCTAGATGATGAATCTTCTTCTGTTTGCAAAAGATTTGGAGGAGAGAGCTTGTACTTCAAGATCCAATGGTAATTGCCTTCTTGCAAATTCAATGTAAACACCTTCAAATCTTCATGGATGGAGCTTCAAACCAGTATGAATACACTCAAAAGGATCTATGGAGAAGGTTTGTGGAGAAAAAATGGATTGCAATGAAGAAGAATCAAGAGATTGAATGTAACTTGCAATGGAAGCTTTTGGATTTCACTCTCTCTTCTCTACACCAATTAACACCAACCTTGCATTTGAGCAAGTTGGACTCATTATATAGAGAGGTTTAGAATCATCTAGAACCCCCTAGAACAATCCAATGAGAATTCATCTTTTCATGTCATGGTATTTTGAGTTTTCATTTCTCCTTATATGGTATCTCATGCCAAATGCCTTGCAACCTTGGTTTCTGATTTGAAATTCTCCTTACATGATATTTAGGACAAGTTACAATGCATATCTTCCTTGTTTATTGAGTTATTTTGAGTTTTGGTATGGTACCTTCATGTGCAAGTAATCAAATTACAAAGCAACCCTATGATGCAAGCCTCAAATCAAAATTGTGGCTGAACCATTATTCTTAGAATGTCATTTGGAGTCAAAATGACCTATTACATGACATGGTTTGGACTTATAACTTGGGATTTCAATTTTTCAAATTCACTTGAATTAACTTATGCCTCATTTTTAGGCCATTTTTATCACTTTTTGATATGAGCCTTTTCAACATCTCATGACCTCCCTACTAGCCTTAAAACATCATTCTAAGCAAGTTTTATGTTGAAGATTTTTCCATTTGAAGCTTGGAAGTAGGAGATATGTCCTTATGCTTGAAATGACCTATAACTTCCAAATGACCAAAATGCCCTTGGCTTGCCAAAGCCATAAGTTGAGTTCTACAAACCCTATCAAGGACTTATAGTACTCTATAGAAAGCTAAGAAGATGCTATTCAACATTAAAGTTGACCAAGAATTCATAGGAATCATCCTACTAGGGCAAAATTGTCTGCAAGTTGGGTGACTTTCAAGGACCCAGATTCACAAACCTCAGATGACCTGTAATTTGTCAAAACCATAACTTGAGCTCTGCAAATCCTATCAAGGACTTCTACCACTCAAATTAAATCTAAGAACAAGCTCTACAACATTCATGTTGTGGGGAAGATGAGATGACAATCACATCTTGAGCTAAACTGCCTTGAAGATAGGGATCAAACTAGGGGATTTTACACTGTCAATCCTTAGAAACCCTAGCTTGAAACTTCTCAAACTCCTCAATCATGATGAGTTGGTCTAGGAATCATCCTTATAGTATCTATATACATCATTCCATGATCACATGGCCCTTGGATTAGGTCTCAACCCTCTCCAAATCTTCAGTTGACCTAGGGTTGACCCAGTCAAACCCTAATTCTACCACTCATGGTTGAATCTTCTGAATTCTTGTACAGTGACCTCTCTAGGCTTCATGATGGCTTTCAAGACATCTCATAAGCTTTCTCAAAGCTTCAAGTCTATCCTCATAGTCTCAGAATCATCTGAGGAGCTCCCACAACTCTCAAGTTATGAGACACACAACCTTGGTTTCAACCAATTCCTCTGAGGATCTCTTGAGTTCTCTGACAAAGGTATCAACCCTTGAACACTTGAACAGACTTCTTGACTTTCTTCATAGTCTCATAAAACTCTTGATGGTTAAATAAATGTTGGTCAAATTTTGGGGTGCAACAGCTGCCCCTATTCAAACGGCTTGAACCTGATTGGGTGAGGAGCGAACGACTCTTAGCCAATTGAGGTGCGAGACGGTTGAATACCGGTAAACCCGGAAATTTTCCAACTGCACGAGCACACGGTACTCTGGTGGGAACAAATCTTCGAATACTGAAATACTAGCTGCACGACAACTAGCTGGAGACATACTTATCTGACATCGCCGTCGGACAACCTAAAATACCCAACATCGCCGCTGGAAAACTGAAGAATCTGACATACCCAACATCTCCGCCGGAAATAAAATACCCAACATCGCCGTTGGAAAACCAAAGAATCTGACATCACCGTCGGACAACTAGGACACCCAACATCGCCGCTGGAAAGATAAACCACCTAACATCGCCGCCAGAAACAAACGTCCAACATCGCCGCTGGGGAACTAAGGAACCTGACATCGCCGCCAGAAACAAATACCCAACATCGCCGCTGGAAAACAACAAAGAATCTGACATCACCGTCAGAAACAAATATCCAACATCGCCGCTGGAAAACCAAAGAATCTGACATCACCGTCAGAAACAAATATCCAACATCGCCGCTGGAAAAATAAACCAAGAATCTGACATCGCCGTCAGAAACAAATATCCAACATCGCCGCTGGAGAAACAAAAGAATCTGACATCACAAACATCCAACATCGCCGCTGGAACACAAACATAATCTGACCTCGCCGTCAAAAACAATCATCCAACATCGCCGCTGGAGAACTAACTCACCTGACCTCGCCGTCAGAAACAAGCATCCAACATCGCCGCTGGGGAACTAGAAATAATCTGGGAAGCACCCAACATCGCCGCTGGAAAACTAAATCAACTGACATCGCCGCCAGAAACAAACATCCAACCTCGCCGCTGGAGAAATAGCATAATCTGACCTCGCCGTCAAAAGACAAACCTCCAACATCGCCGCTGGAAGCAAACATAATCTGACCTCGCCGTCAGGATGAAGAAACTTCATTGGGGAATTGGTCACACGGTAACCGGTAATACATAGTCGATCATGCCATCAGGCATTCAAAGAACGCTGTCGGGCATCAGCCGGACTTCAACCACCAGGTTGATCATGCCATCAGGCATTCAAAGAAACCTGTCGGGCATCAGCCGGACTTCAACCATCAGGTTGATCATGCCATCAGGCATTCCGCATTAGCTGAGATAACTGCTTCATTAACACGGTCCGACTTCAATCATGGAGTCTTCGAAGGAGATTTCAACTTCGCCGTTAGAAAACCTGCTGGGGAGGACGCTTCGCCGCTGGGGAATCTAGAGAACTATCAAGTAACTCCGCTCCGGGGGTCCAGAAATCATTCTGGAGGAATCAACTCTGCTGAGGAATTCAAGAATCATCTTGGACAAATAACTCCGCCGGGGACCTTCAAGAATCATCTTGAATCGATAACCATTCTGGAGATTTCAGGAATCATCCTGAGCGAACACTCTGTAGGGGATTCCAGGAATCATCCTGGGCAACTCTTGTCGGGGACAAACCAATCATGGCTTGAGCAGCTTCCAAGGATTCGGCTCTCTTGGGGCTTCAGGAATCATCTTGGGCAACCTTCTCTGGGGGCTCTACTGGGGAGCTTAAGAATCATCTTAAGCAAACGGCCCTGCTGAGGAATTCAAGAATCATCTTGAACTGAAGACTTCGCTGGGGATCTCAAGAATCATCTTGAGCAAGCAACTCTGGGGACTGCACCGGGGTTTTAAGAATCACCTGGAGCAAGCGACTTCATTGGGGAGAATGTCAGGAATCATCCTGAACACCTGCAAAACCAGAACGGTAACAACCTAGATCATGTTTATTATGCATATGCTTCGGCGCCATGCTCCACACGGTGGAAATGCTATGCGTTTATGATAAATGCTATGCAATCATGCACAATGATGCGATCCCGTCAGCAAAATAAATGCCGAGGGGCAAATCCTCCTGTCACGGAGGAAGAACTACTCAGATAGAGGAATCATCCTGCTGAGGAGAACATGGTCACGCCAATCACAGTTGGACTCCGCAGGGGACACAACTTCAGTTGACTGCTGCGGGGGAAACAACTTCAGTCGACTACTGCATGGGAACGAAGCTCTACGAGAACTTGGACCTGCTGAGAGAAAGCGATGTCAATCGCGAGAATAACTGCGTGGCCTTCACGGGTACTCTTCTGGGGATGATAACTCTGTGGGGAAACAACTTCAGCTGCTCAACACTCCACTGGGGGAAAAAACCAAACATGGTCTGATCAACTTCCAAGGATTCGGCTCTCTTGGGTATCTGCAAACTCGGCTGAGGAAGGAGAAATTATTCTGCTTCGCTAGAGAGTACAATTCTGGGGGAGATACAGCATCAGCTGTTCAACGCTCTGCTGGGGAAAACCACTCATGGTCCCAACTGCTTCACTGGAGAGAGTACGACTCTGATGAGGAATTTCAATTCCGCTGGAGAAGAAGGAATCATCCGACTTCGGGGGAGAGTACAACTCTGCAGGGGAATACAACATCAGCTGTTCCAACACTCTACTGGGGAAGAGGGAATCATCCGACTTCGGGAGAGAGTACAACTCTGGTGGGGAATTTCAATTCCGCTGGAGACTTCAGTCTGGAACCATCAGTTGCTGCATACTTCGGCGTACGAATACTTTCCTATGAAACCTGCACTTATGACCCGGTGCTAGGGGAATGAACACGAGCTTCGGCGCCTGAACACTTCTATGAAACCTGCACTTGTGACCCGGTGCTGGGGAATGAATTCATGCTTCGGCGCCTGACTCAACTGAGGAGATGACATTCCTTCAGGACGCATCTGATTGGGGAAGAGAATCATCTCTGCCTGGGGAGAACATATCAATGCTCACTATCTTGCGTTCATACTCTGCGGGGAGAGGCTACTGAACTCTGCTGGAGAAGGAGGAATCATCCTGCTTCGAGGATGTGCACGACCCACTGTCTAGAATATGCTACACCTGTAACAACACAAACAAACAGACAAGATACCCTTCTCAAATGGGCCTATCAAGTTTATTATCTCGTGACAATATTCAAGTAACTAATTGTTTCAACAATCAGTGGCCTAGGCCAGTAAGTTTATGTATGCGCATTTTATCAAAAACATCGGCGTTTTTTCGCAAACAAAACAGATAAATGCTAAACAGGCAAACAAAATTGCTGAATAGTGTGCATTTTATTGATAACGAACCCCTGGATGGGTAAAAATGTTTTACAACAGAGGCAGGCTCCTGGAATGAGGAAGCCGCGCAAAATAAAACATAAATATACATCAGTATATACAAATGTCGGTAACGAGGCGTAGACGAACACCATGAGTTGATCCCTCTAAGACCCACTCGACTTCGATACTTCTCCGACGCTTCAGCTTCGGAAGAGATTTATTCAGATAAACGGCCCTCAGGTCCTCCAAACCACTAAACAATGAAAGTCCACACGCGGAACGCAGTCATTTGCTTATTCAAATCCCTAACTTTTGCGTGAACCGCCCTTTACGGGTTTTCAGTTCACCGGGATACCCTTTTTTGCCGAAGCC
Organism: Lathyrus sativus; assembly: GCA_963859935.3. Lineage (NCBI taxonomy): Eukaryota > Viridiplantae > Streptophyta > Magnoliopsida > Fabales > Fabaceae > Lathyrus > Lathyrus sativus. The sequence goes on along the minus strand of OZ012739.1, from coordinate 265,245,268 downwards.
GCCCAGTGTAGGTTTTCGACTTTGCGGGTGTACATTTTTTCAATATATCCCTAATTTTTGCTCGAACCTTTTATTCTGTTTTTGGTTCACCGGGATGCCCCTTTTTTGCCTGGACTCTTTCTTTTTTGTCCAGCGGGTCGCTTTCAAGCAAAGTATTTTTTAATTGCGTTCGCGTTCACCGGGGATGCAAAATCTTCACCATCCATCGTGGATAACAACAAAGCTCCTCCCGAGAAGACCTTGCTGACGACGTACGGACCTTCGTAATTCAGAGTCCACTTGCCCCGGTGATCGGAGTGTGGAGGAAGAATTTTCTTCAGGACGAGATCACCCGTCTGAAAGCTTCTAGGACGCACCTTCTTATCATAAGCTTTCTTCATTCGGCTTTGGTACAGACGACCAAATGCAATCGATGCTAACCTCTTCTCGTCCATCAGGCTGAGTTGGTTCAAACGATTCGCAATCCATTCTGCCTCGTCGAGTTTCACATCAACCAAAACTCGCAAAGAAGGGATCTCCACTTCTAACGGTAGGACAACTTCCATACCGTACACCAAGGAGAAAGAAGTTGCCCCGGTCGACGTACGGACCGTCGTACGATAACCGTGCAGTGCAAACGACAACATCTCGTGCCAATATTTGTATGTCACAACCATCTTCTGAACAATCTTCTTTATGTTCTTGTTGGCGGCTTCGACGGCGCCATTCATCTTCGACCGGTAAGGAGATGAGTTGTGGTGTTCAATCTTGAAACTCTGGCACAGCTCCTTCATCATCTTGTTATTCAAATTCGAACCATTATCAGTAATGATCCGCTCAGGAATTCCGTAACGACAGATGATGTCCCTCTTTATGAATTTAGCCATCACCTGCTTGGTCACATTAGCGTACGAGGCTGCCTCCACCCACTTGGTGAAGTAGTCGATAGCTACCAGAATGAAACGATGACCGTTGGGTGCAGTGGGCTCGATCTTGCCTATCATGTCGATGCCCCACATGGAGAACGACCATGGGGAGGACATGACATTCAACGGGCACGGCGGCACATGAACTTTATCAGCATAAATCTGGCATTTATGACATCTCTTCGCGAATCTGAAGCAATCCGACTCCATCGTCAGCCAGTAGTATCCTGCTCTCAGGATCTTTCTCGTCATAGCATGTCCGCCAGCGTGCGTACCAAATGTGCCTTCATGGACTTCTTCCATGAGCATACTCGCCTCTTTCTCATCTACACATCTGAGTAGCACGAGATCGTGGTTTCTCTTATACAACACTCCATCAGGATTGAGATAAAAGTTTCCAGACAGCCTCCTCAGAGTCTTCTTATCTTGGGTTGACGCACCCGCAAGATACTCCTTAGTCATAAGGAAGGTCTGGATGTCATGGAACCATGGCTTGCCGTCGGCGGCATCCTCGATTGCAAAGAAAAATGCCGGTCTATCAAGATGGGATAGTACAATTCTTGGAGCCTCATTCCAAAAATTGACTTTATACATTGAAGCCAACGTGGCTAAGGCGTCAGCCATCTGATTTTCTGCCCTGGGCACATGATGGAGTTCCACTCGATCGAAGAATGGAAGTAGCCTTCTGGCATAATTCATGTAGGACACCAAATTCGCTTGACGAGTCTCCCACTCCCCTTTAGTTTGGTTGATCACAAGCGCTGAGTCACCATATACGTCTAGATTCTTGATTCTCAAATCAATTGCCTCTTCTAGACCCATGATGCATGCTTCGTACTCCGCCTCATTGTTGGTAACTGGAAACGTCAGTCTCGCAGTAAACGGGATATGGGATCCGTGGGGAGTCGTGATGATAGCCCCGATGCCACTTCCATAGGAATTAACCGCCCCGTCGAATATCAACTTCCACTGGGATTTCCTATCTGGCCCCTCGTCGGGTAACGGCTCATCGCAATCCTTCGCTTTGAGAAACATAATATCCTCGTCAGGGAATTCAAACTTCATCGGCTGGTAGTCCTCGATCGGCTGCTCGGCAAGGTAATCAGACAATACGCTTCCCTTGATGGCCTTCTGGGACACGTACTGAATATCATATTCTGTTAACACCATTTGCCATCTGGCAATCCTGCCCGAAAGAGCCTGCTTCTCGAAGATGTACTTGATCGGATCCATCTTCGAAATCAGCATAGTGGTGTGATTGAGCATGTACTGTCGTAGACGTTTGGCAGCCCAAGCTAGTGCACAACACGTCTTCTCCAGCATCGAGTATCGAGATTCACAGTCAGTGAACTTTTTACTCAAGTAGTAAATGGCATGCTCCTTTCTGCCTGTCTCGTCGTGCTGACCGAGAACACACCCCATATTGTTCTCAAGAACGGTCAAGTACATGATTAATGGCCGTCCAGCCACTGGGGGTATCAAGATTGGAGGTTCTTGAAGATACTGCTTTATCTTGTCGAACGCCTTCTGGCAATCCTCATTCCAAGTAATCGCCTGATTTTTCTTTAAAAGCTTGAACATCGGTTCACAAGTGGTCGTGAGCTGAGAGATAAACCTTGCAATGTAGTTTATTCGGCCCAAGAAACCACAAACTTCTTTTTCTGTTTTCGGCGCTGGCATTTCTTGAATAGCTTTTATTTTCGCAGGATCAACCTGGATACCTCGTTCACTAACGATAAACCCCAGCAACTTTCCGGACCGCACTCCGAAAGTGCATTTGTTAGGATTCAGCCTCAACCTGAATTTCCTAAGCCTCTGAAAAAGCTTCAATAAGTTGACCAGATGCTCTTCCTCCGTTTGGGACTTCGCAATCATGTCATCAACATAGACCTCGATCTCATGATGAATCATATCATGAAACAAAGTTACCATTGCTCGCTGGTAAGTGGCCCCTGTGTTCTTCAGACCGAAGGGCATTACCTTGTAGCAAAATGTTCCCCAGGGGGTGATAAACGTCGTTTTCTCCATGTCCTCCGGCGCCATCTTGATCTGATTGTAACCGGAGAAGCCATCCATGAACGAAAACACGGAGAACTGGGCTGTGTTGTCAACCAACACATCGATATGAGGCAACGAGAAATCATCTTTAGGGCTCGCCCTATTCAAATCCCGATAATCGACGCACATGCGTACCTTACCGTCCTTCTTCGGTACAGGCACTATGTTGGCGACCCATGGAGGGTAAGTGGTGACTTCTTCTTTGATTTTTACAGCCATATCTGGTCTCGTCCTCCTAAGCTTCTGCTTGACGGGAGGGCAATCTTCGCGTAGCGGCAAGTGGTGGACCACGATGTCCGTGTCAAGTCCGGGCATATCTTCGTATGACCAAGCAAATACGTCACTATACTCTCGAAGCATCTCGACCAATCTCTGCTTGACATCATTCTGCAACGCAGCCCCTATCCTGACATTTCTGACGAGCTCTTCAGAACCCAGATTTACGATCTCAATTTCCTCATCGTGAGGCAGAATAACCTTTTCCTCTTGTTTCAACAAGCGGGCCAACTCTTCCGGAAGGTCTTCGTCTTCATCAATCTCTTCCTCGGCTTGATAGATCGGGCAATCGAAGTCGAAGTGAGCCGTAGAAGGTCCAGAGTCGATGTCATCTATTATGTGGATCCTGCAATAACAAGGGTTAAGTTTAAAACAAGAATATGCAGGTTAGCACAAACCCCATTGCCATTTTACTGTTTTTCAAAACAAATATAAAACAAGAATAACAGAGAACACAATATTTGAATACGAAGAAAACGCCTTTGATTTATTAACAAAATGCATGTACATAATCCAACAAGGCCCTGACAATAAAACCGCTATGCCCCGGGTAGGACATAGGGTTGTACAATGATTGAAAAAGTAAATCATTACTCTTCACTTGTCATCGGGATGATATCCTTGATGGTCCAATTGTTGAGGCGCTCGCCTAGCTTGCTTGGCTGAATCCAAGAGTCGAGATCACAATCGCTATCCCCGCTGTCTTCAGACGCCGCGTTGATACTTTCGAAGATCACTCTGCCACTGGTAAATAGGATCGGCCCCTTAACACGAGACGCACTGCTATTTGAAGAAGAAGCTTCAGCTTCAGGAGAATACCCCAATCCAAACTTATCCTGCTTGTTTGGTATCTCCAAAATATGCCCCCAGCCTGGGGTGGATCCGGCTTCGACGACGGCCCGAGCTTCTTTGAACGAGGAGAGATTCATCTCTTGCTTCTCTGTGACTACAGGAGCTACCTCTTTCACTTTGACGGCCTCAAATGCTTGGCAGAGAGTTTCATGGATTTCGCCATCCATTTCAACATACTTAAAGGATGACAAATGGCTCACCATTATGTCCTCCTCACCGCACACGGTTACTATGCTTCCTCCGACAGCATATTTGAGCTTTTGGTGCAACGTGGAGGTCACGACACCAGCAGCATGGATCCACGGCCGGCCCAGGAGGCAACTGTAGGCAGGCATGATGTCCATGATATAAAAGACCGTGTCAAACGTTTCCGGACCGACTTGGATCAGCAGGGTCACTTCTCCGAAAACGTGGCGCTTAGTTCCGTCAAACGCTTTCACCACCAGATCACTGGGTGTGCAAAGCAATCCGCGAGTGTCCAACTTCATTAATGCCTTCTTCGGAAGCACATTAAGCGACGAACCCGTGTCCACCAGGACATGCGACATGATTGTGCCTCTGCACTCTATCGAGATGTGCAAGGCGCTGTTGTGATTTCTCCCTTTAGGCGTCAGCTCTAAATCTGTGAAACCTAGCCCATTGTCAGCATTAACATGGGCTACCAACCCTTCTAGCTGATTCACCGATATCTCTTGCGGTACGTAGGCAGCGTTCAATACCTTCAGTAGCACGTTGCAATGTGCTTCAGAATACAGCAACAAGTTGAGAATAGAAATCTTCGAAGGCGTCTGATGGAGATGGTCTACAATCTTGTAGTCGCTCTTTTTGATTAACCGCATAAACTCCTCGGCCTCTTTGACCAACAAATCTTTCTCTACCCCACGCGGGGCCTCTTCGACGACTTTGCTTTTACCCTTATCAGCCGCATCAGCTCTGACTGCTTTCTCTGCCACGACCTCTGGCGGCGCAAACACTCTTCCGCTACGGGTAATACCACTGATTCCCGCGAGATTCTCTACAGTCGACCCATACGGTTCCAGCTCTAACCTCTGACCGTTGCAATAGACTTCAGCCCTATAATGCCACGGAACGGCGTTAGTGCTCTCGAATGGGATCGGCCCGGCTCTGGTAATAGTGATTGTAGGCGGTCTGGGCGCAGAAATGGTTATTGGTTGGCGAGGAATGGTGATGGTGGCGGCTTCATCGGCCTGCTTCAACACTACCTCTCCTGATACACTTTCAGCCCTCCGGCTGAACTACAAAATCCCCTCAGCCATCAGGCTTTGAATTCCTTCCACCAGCTGCTCACACCCATCAGAATGTGTAGCACAGTCCATGCACAACTCTCCGCATCCTGGAAAGAACCCTTTTTTCAACAACTTAGCTTTGACGAAGCTAAGCGGCGTCTTTAGGTCTTTGACATCAATCAACAGATCTGCACTCTCTTCTTCGATAATGGCGTTCACTCCGCCTCCCCTATTATTCAGCATAGGGTTTTTCGTGACATTGGGCACATTATCGGAGAAGTTGATAATCTTGGCATCTACCAGGTCCTGCACCTTGTGCTTAAAGGCTTTGCAGTTCTCGATTGTGTGGCCTGGTGCCCCTGTATGGAAGTCGCAAGTGGCATTTGCGTCGTACCCTGGTGGAGGTGCCCCTGTCAAGGGAGCCATCATCCTCTTCTGAACCAACTGAAGCTGAAGCAAAGTCTGCAAGAGTTGCGCATACGACATGGGCGGTGCCTCAAAGTGACGATTTGTCAAAGGTGCCCGATTCTGGTACTTTCTATATCCCTGCTGATTCGGTTGCTGCTGCTGCTGCGGAGCTGCTGGGATATTTATACTGGCTATCTACTGCTGAGGGCCCTTGCCCTTTCTCCGAGCGTTGGTTACAGCGCTCGCATCGCCTTCTCTTCGTTTGCCAGCATAAGGTTTCTTTCCACCTCCTCCGGCTGAGGATGTCTCACCTTGAATTTTCCCGATCTTGATTCCATTCTCGACATGCTCGCCCATGATAATGAGAGATGAAAACGTCCCAGACATACCGCTGACTAACTTTTCATAGTAAACCCCTGGAAGGGTAGCCACAAACATCTGCACGAGCTCGCGCTCAACCATCGGCGGTTGAACCCGAGCTGCCAACTCACGCCACCGCTGGGCGTACTCCTTAAATCCTTCATTATTCCTCTGCGAAAGGTTCTGGAGCTGGACTCGGTTCGGGGCCAAGTCGCTATTGTACTGATAATGGTGGACAAACGCTTCAGCGAGATCCTTCCATGTGCGCACGCTAGTGGGCTCCAGGCCCATGTACCACTCGAGGGACGGTCCGGAAAGGCTATCTTGGAAGAAGTGCATCAGCAGCTTCTCGTCCTCGGAATAGGCAGACATCTTCCTGTAGTACGATCTAAGGTGGACACGAGGGCAAGTAGTACCCTTATATTTCTCAAAGACAGGCACCTTGAACTTAGGAGGTACCTTGAAATCAGCAATTAATCCCAGCTTGGACATATCAACGCCCAAAGTATTCTGATTCTCAATATCTCTCATTTTATCTTCAAGTGCTTTGAACCTGAGCCGCGCTTCAGCATTCAGCTCCCCTTCTGCACCTCTTTGAGAGAACACATCATCCTGATGATCTTCAAGCCATGGTTGAGGCACCAACAGATTCCCGACGCCAGCATTGCCGTTGACCGGCCCGATGTTGACATTGGCTCCCAGACTCCCATGACCGACGCCCGTCGTATTGAGTCCGATATTGGCCATCACGTTGCCATTAGCACTGTCGTTGCCCCTGGCCACAGGGACACCATTCTGCGGAGTATCAACTGGAGGAGGAGTAGGCACGGCCCCGCCATGGAGTATGCCGTTGCTATCAACCCTGGAGATCAAAGGTTGAACCAAAGTCCTGAGCTGGTCTTGACCATTGGCGACCACCTGCATAAGTTCCATAAAGCGATCCATCCTTTCGCGGAGCTCCTGGACATCTGTCTGCACTTGGTCCATGATCCTAGTCTGATTAGCTCGAGTTGGATAACAGTGAATTAACCTGTGATCAATCCTGGAGTCCTGAAAAACCTGTAAACACTAAAGGTTAGGAAAAACAACAAAATGTACGCTATGCAAATGCTTCATGCAGATGCATGCGTGTGTCTGTGTGTTTGGGAGATTTCCCCCGATCCTAGTGCCTGAGTGCCAGTGCTGATAATAATAATAAGAAGAAGTCTGAAGTCCAATCATGGAAACATCAATCTCATATATAAAGGAAAGCCTATCAAGGCAGTACATAGCATCAGCGAGTACAAGACAAATCAACAGCGTGACCTCAGCCAACAAGCCTGGTGATGGTCAGCATACAACAAAGATCAAAACAAAGGAATACAAATAGTCAAGTACGGCCACGGGCGCGATACTCTGCTAACAACTCCTTCGTCTCTGGATTATCTGGCAAAGTGAGCAGCCCCTCGACGAGCAATTCCCTCTGCACAATGGTATACTGAAGTCCCTCAACTGAACTTTCCCATGCTCCTTCGCCGAAGCAATCTTCCAGTTTCTGCTTCTTAGACTCAAACGTCAACTTGCGCTCCTTCAGGTTGGCAAGTGCTTTGTTGAGTTGGCCTTCGGCGGCGTATCTGCGGGTGGTTTCTTCATCAAACCTCTTTTCACTGTCCTTCAGCTCGGCTTCCAACTTGGAGATCTGCAGCATCAGCTTGTCCTCCCGCTCTTTCCTGGTGGCCAGGGAAGCCTTCCAGTGCTGGTTGAACTTGGATATCCTCCAATATGCCTCGTCCAAATGCTGCTTCTTCGTAGCCAGTACGTCGTTGACAGCCCTGAAGTCTTGACCCATACGTTCACGCTCGGCCATCTGCTTAGTCAGGTCTGTACCCAGTTGGTTCACCAACTCTGTTTGCCTTTTGAAATAATGAACAACTTCGTTCCTCTCACTTCGGAGCTGAGCTAATTCCTTCTCCAGTTCTTCGTTTTCCCGCTTCAGTTCATCCCGCTCAGCTAATACCTGGTTATACTGATGAATGGGCATAGTAGTAGGATCTTCGATTGTTGGAGGACTTTCTGGCTTGGCATGAGGAAACGGCATCCCTATAGCATTGGCCCTGGCTCTGATCCAAGTCGTATACGGAGGGTAGGCTTGATTGTTGCTTTTTCCCAGCAAAGGCTTTCCTCGCTTACCGATACTATTCCACGCACGCTGAAGCTTGGACAACAGATCTCCTTCTAGAATACCCGTGAGGTACAGAGATTCCTGTACCTCTTCATCCTTCGGCGGACTCCTCAAAGCATATGCGAACTGGCGGACCAACAACGACGGATTGTAGTTTATGCAACCCTTCCTACCTATCAAAGGTACATTAGGAAACCCGCTGCAACTGAAGATCACCTCAGTACCCAACCTATCTCTGTCGAACCAATCAATATCCTCCGCAGATAAGCTCATCAGACGCTCAGGCCACTCAGCTGTGGCTGCAGACAGGACAAAAGGACCCCTCTTAGGCAGATGACTTTCAAGCCATTTGTACAGCAAGGGTACACAGCATGAGACATTCTTCCTTTTCCGGTTCTCATTCTTGTAGTGGACTGAGTGATAAACATCTCCTATCAGGGTAGGGACTGGATTCCCTGAAGCGAAGATGTGAAACGCATCAAAGTCTACAAAATCGGGCATGTTAGGGAACAGGATAGTGCCATATATGCATAGAGCGAGGATGGCATTGAACGCGTCCCAACATCCGTCCTTGGCACACTGCTGAGCCTTAACCACCAGAAACTGCAAGGAGAACCCAGAAACCTTGTTCCAACTAGTCAGCACTAACTCGGAGGCGTCCAAATAAAGTGAAGGAGCTAAACCAGCCAGATCAGGCTCAGCATCCATGTGAACAAAAGGCATCTGCCTTTTGATAGGCACACCTAGCAAATCAGCATACTCTTCCAGCTTCGGCGCGAGAACAAAGTCCTGAAAAGTGAAACATCTCAGCGGAGGGTCGTAGAACTGCAGCAGAGCGTGCAACCCATTCAACTCGAACACAGAAGGCTTGTAAACCAAACTGAGCAACCTGCCATAAGATTTCCTGAACTCATCCTTCACAGAATCACCTGCTAGAGCTATCAAACCAGTCAACTTAACCACATCAGGGGTAGGAAACTTGTAAGCCACGGTCTTCCTCAGAGAGGCCATAACAATACAATAGGAGGCAAGAAATCCTGGATCGGGGAAAACGGTACCTGCAACACAGACACACGTTAATGAAATGCAAATGAATATGCAAACTAATGCAAAATGCAATCATGCAATAAGATCCGGGTGGCTGGTGCTGTGGAGATTCTGTATCAATAATCACTGATGAGAAGAAAACCCCGGTGTAGGACCACAAATTTGATATGCTAAGAACAACCATCTGATAGGACCATATACAGGATCATAATTCTGCTCTGTCAAGAACAAATGTCTGATAATAAGGACCTCTGATGTATGATCAAGAAATATCTGCTGATGAAGTCTTCAGACCCCAAATCAAAAATCTGCTCTATCAAGAACAAACATACAGCTGCTGATGAGATCTTCAGACCCCAAAAATCTGCTCTATCAAGAACAAACAACATCTGCTGATGAGATCTTCAAACCCCAAAAATCTGCTCTATCAAGAACAAACAACTGATGACAATACTCTGCTCTATCAAGAACAACCATACACCTGATGATAAGATCCTCTGATCAAAACCTGCTCTATCAAGAACAGACAAATCTGCAACTGAGAACCCTGGTACCAACAAAACTGATTCACTGTCAAGAAAACTAGGTAGTCTGAAGGTCAAAGTTTCCTGCAATGAACCCAACCCCACTCACAGGTATGGACCTAAACTGACTCAAGGTACGGTATCCTATGCGTTCATCAGCGTCACAGACTTTCAAGAGGGGTGATACGATACCCAGAAGGTGTGGCATCACCAGCTCATGAAGCGGCCTCACTTAGCTGAATCACAAATGATCGGTCCCCAGAGTCGACAATCCACCAAACCAGCAACCGTCTCAACCCAAAGGGTTGAAAGTGAAGCCAACCGGATGAACCTCGTCTGAGCGTGGATTTCATGAGACACTAGTGCCTGCAAAGCGAGCACGCGCCCACTAATTTCCACTCTAAGTCTATAGTGCACTCAAGCCTGGGTCTGGCTTCTCACTCATCAGAACTCCCATCCCACAACAGCACAAATAATCATATTATACTGAAAATAAAATGCGGGAAATAAAGTGCGAGAAGTAAAATGCGATAAATAAACGCAACCCAGCAGGTAAACATACAAGCGCTAGGATAGACTCTCATAGGGAACCGGAGAACCAGAGATTCTGGGTTCGATCCCCAGCAGAGTCGCCAGCTGTCGCTTGCGCGAAAATAAGGTGTCGGCATGACAGAAGAGTCGCCACCTTTCGTTATTTATCCCTCAGAACGGGAAAGGAAACGATCGGAAAAACCTGACGAAAAAGGGTAAGACAAGGTCATCGCGACCATTGTCTGGGTTCGGGAGTCGGTTACGCAAGGGGAAGGTATTAGCACCCCTCACGTCCGTCGTACTCGACGGGATCCTCGCTTGTTGTGTTTACTTGGACGGGTTGGTTTTATTTTATCTACCTATCAAGGCTGGCTGAAAAAGAAGAGAAAAATGACTCGGCAAAGCGTCGCACTTTATGCCTACGTATTCTCATCAGAGAATGAGAAATCAGAGTCATTGTAGTTCGGCCTACGAAGGGTTATGGGGGAAGGTAGCTCGCCAAGACATCGCCATCTTGTGCCTACGTACTCTCAACAGGTATGAGAGATCAGAGCTCATGTAGTTCGGGAAACTACGGTTTATTTCCTGTCTTTTACGAAAGAAGTGTTTTTTATTGTGTTTGCGATTTCAACCGCACTAGAGACTATGACCTGAGAGTGAATGCGTCGCATGTCACCCAAAGGGTACCATACTAAACATCCAGACTGTGGAAAAGAAACTCTCCCACAATCCTTTCTCAGATAGCTTAAGGCTCGTAACGTACGAAAGAAATCATTCATGATTACTGTATCTTAAACTGTTTTGAGATGAGAAGAGAACAGGCCCAACTAGGAGGGAGACTATCAAGTCCTATTGTTATCATGCCATGAATTCATCCTATGGTTGAGGTTTGAACAGGGAACTCCTAGAAGTTGTCATGCATAGGTTTCAACCTAAAATTCTATCATCAAATCCTTATCAAAGGAAATGAGTGTCCTAAGGGATCATGTCAATGATATACCAAAACAGACAAAGCATCAGCTTAACAGTAAAATGCATGCAATGCAAGTGAGGGAGGAAATGTGTGTGGGGCTTCAGCCTCCACAAGCTCATCTCAACCTCAAGCCAGAATGAAATAACAGTAATCATACTGAAATATAAAACAACATGCTATCCAGCAATAAACAGTAAACTGCAATGATACAGATAAAATGAAATAAAATGCCATCAGGAAAAACAAACCACATGGGCAAGGGAGCGAAGCTCTACCGAATACCCGCAAGCAAAGCCACACGGTAACAGTACAAGCAGAGGGAGCAACTCAACCTCTAGTGCAATCATGCTCCTAGATTCTACCTATTCTAGATATGAACTTATTCTAATGCATCAAACAAGTCAAACAAAACACAGCAATACAGAAAAGAAAAAGAAGAAGAAAGCAGACTCCTCTCTCAACTTCAAGCTTCAGCTTTTCCAACAGCAACTCAGTCTTCAGACTTCAATCACTCTTGACAACTATCAATTGCTTTTCCAGGTTTCAACCCTACACAATAAGTTCCAACTTATCTTCTCCCTTAAGCTTCAGCTTCTTGATCAGCTCCACCTTCAGGCTTCACCTAATCTTCAGGGGTCTTCAAGTATCAACTTGCTCTTGTTGCTCTTCAAGCTTCAGCTGGAATGGCAATATTCAAGGATTCATCCTCTTCAATGAAGTCTTCATCTTCAAACTCAGGCTCAACCTCTCTCAAGACAATCAAACCAGAGAAAATCACTTACTGGATAAGCTGGGGGATATTGAACTGCTTATTTGACCACCAAAGGTGACCTATAAGGGTTCAACATCAAGGGAATGGTTCCCTCAAAAGTTCTACCTCCTAGGTATATCACTTATCCCTCCAAAGGAGAGTGGTGTATACCATGGAAGGACTTTGAATCATAGGGAGGAATGGAGGTGAATGATACCATCCATGTTTGAGAAAGAAGTTATCTACATCTAAACTCTTCCTAATCCCTAACCCTAAAACAGCAAAAAAGAAAAGAAGAACAAGCTCTCAAGCTCCTCAATGCATCTTCAAGTCTTCTACTATGCTCCTCAATGCTCCACAATGAGATACCAAGCTTCCTAAGCCCACAAAGCAAAGCAACTAAAGCAAACATGCCCTAAAGGCAACACAAACAATCAACCAATACAAAATCAACTATAAATAGCATACTATTATATTAAATCCTAATATAATTTCTAAGGGATCCTACATACCTACCCTTAAGACCCATATATGCCCCATAGTCTAATTAGTCCTAAAAACCCAAAAATCTAAAGTTATTATGGACCTATTTTGAAGTTTTAACCTAATTCTACACAACCTAGAATTATCTAATCAAAACTATCCTAAAAATCATCACAAAAATATGGAATTAATCCAGGGTGAACCTAAAACATATATCTAACTACCCTAAAAAGATTGACCTAAAAATACTAAGGGAGCTACCTAAACTAAAATCTACAAAATCATATATCAACTTAAAAGTATTAAAAAGCAATTAAAATGGAAAATATACCAAAAATATTAAAATGCATGACATGAAAAATGTTTTCATTTTATATTTTTCTAGACAAAAATATGAAAAGGGAGAAAAAACTCCCATTAAAAAATATTGATTTTTCTATTTAATATGAATTTTCTAATATTGAAATAAAATGGAGAAAAATAAAATGACAATTATGAAATGGGGTGCAGGAAGAAATAATATGCAGTTAAAATCATGCTTGGGCCCAGAATGGGGGGTCTGAATATCAAAGCGCCTGGGCCCAGTTTAATTCAAAAATTAAATGGAAAACATTCAGAAAATAAGAAATGGACAGTGCGAAAAGTAGGAAAATTCAGTTAAAACACAATTGGGCCTGAAAAGGGGGTGGGGTTAGAAGTACGCTAGGCCCAATATCACAATCAGAAAACAATTAGAAAACATTAAAGAAATTGAGAAGGCCACGATGCGAATAGCAGCGAATCTCAGCTCAAAATCCAATTGGGCCTCACATGGGGGTGTGGGTAGCATGATCACTCAAAGCCCAGAATTTGGTTTAAATGAAACGCGGCGTTTCGCCTTGTTTTCAGTCTCCCTCCAAAACTCAAATCAAATCTGGACCGTGGGATTGGCTCTTGGTCAATAAGTCTTGCTCTCATCCAACGCATGTGGGTTATCTTCAACCTTGAGATTAGGGTTTGCTGCAACTTCATGAAACGCAGCTCCCATGCACCAACTTCCATCCTTTCGTATGCACTCATTTCAGCACCAAATCTCAAAATTTAAAACACAAAGTTGATCCATTTTCCAAGCTGAACACGGTCATGGCATTGAAATGCATTGAAACGGTCTAAATCATGCAACCCGAAGGTGTAACTCCATGAACCTCAAAATCTGACCAACACTCAACTTCAACCAAACTCAACTTTCTTGGTATCAAAATGAACCTCATGTTCCATGGGTTAAAATCCACTAATAATCTTGCATTAAAACTCACTATATCACTAGTTCTCACTCCATCAAGAAGTGACATCCATAGTTGAAACTTCACCAATCACTCCTAAATTCATCATACATGATCACCTAATTGTCTCTAACGATTCTAAACTAATAAATTACCCTAGCCATGCCTAGATTATGAGGTAGAGATGATTTTGCAAACCTGGCTTCTTGGATTGGTAGTGATGGTAGATCTTCAATTCAGGCCTTGCAACTCTTCAAGAATGCTCCCTAGATGATGAATCTTCTTCTGTTTGCAAAAGATTTGGAGGAGAGAGCTTGTACTTCAAGATCCAATGGTAATTGCCTTCTTGCAAATTCAATGTAAACACCTTCAAATCTTCATGGATGGAGCTTCAAACCAGTATGAATACACTCAAAAGGATCTATGGAGAAGGTTTGTGGAGAAAAAATGGATTGCAATGAAGAAGAATCAAGAGATTGAATGTAACTTGCAATGGAAGCTTTTGGATTTCACTCTCTCTTCTCTACACCAATTAACACCAACCTTGCATTTGAGCAAGTTGGACTCATTATATAGAGAGGTTTAGAATCATCTAGAACCCCCTAGAACAATCCAATGAGAATTCATCTTTTCATGTCATGGTATTTTGAGTTTTCATTTCTCCTTATATGGTATCTCATGCCAAATGCCTTGAAACCTTTGTTTCTGATTTGAAATTCTCCTTACATGAGATTTAGGACAAGTTACAATGCATATCTTCCTTGTTTATTGAGTTATTTTGAGTTTTGGTATGGTACCTTCATGTGCAAGTAATCAAATTACAAAGCAACCCTATGATGCAAGCCTCAAATCAAAATTGTGGCTGAACCATTGTTCTTAGAATGTCATTTGGAGTCAAAATGACCTATTACATGACATGGTTTGGACTTATAACTTGGGATTTCCATTTTTCAAATTCACTTGAATTAACTTATGCCTCATTTTTAGGCCATTTTTATCACTTTTTGATATGAGCCTTTTAAACATCTCATGACCTCCCTAGTAGCCTTAAAACATCATTCTAAGAAAGTTTTATGTTGAAGATTTTTCCATTTGAAGCTTGGAAGTAGGAGATATGGCCTTATGCTTGAAATGACCTATAACTTCCAAATGACCAAAATGCCCTTGGCTTGCCAAAGCCATAAGTTGAGTTCTACAAACCCTATCAAGGACTTCTAGTACTCTCTAGAAAGATAAGAATATGCTCTTCAACATTCATGTTGACCAAGAATTCATAGGAATCATCCTACTAGGGAAAAAGTTGTCTGCAAGTTGGGTGACTTTCAAGGACCCAGATTCACATACCTCAGATGACCTGTAATTTGTCAAAACCATAACTTGAGCTCTGCAAATCCTATCAAGGACTTCTACCACTCAAATTAAAGCTAAGAACAATATCTACAACATTCATGTTGTGGGGAAGATTAGATGACAATCACATCTTGAGCTAAACTGCCTTGAAGATAGGGATCAAACTAGGGGATTTTACACTGTCAATCCTTAGAAACCCTAGCTTGAAACTTCTCAAACTCCTCAATCATGATGAGTTGGTCTAGGAATAATCCTTATAGTATCTCAATACATCATTCCATGATCACATGGCCCTTAGATTAGGTCTCAACCCTCTCCAAATCTTCAATTGACCTAGGGTTGACCCAGTCAAACCCTAATTCTACCACTCATGGTTGAATCTTCTGAATTCTTGTACAGTGACCTCTCTAGGATTCATGATGGCTTTCAAGACATCTCATAAGCTTTCTCAAAGCTTCAAGTCTATCCTCATAGTCTCAGAATCATCTGAGGAGCTCCCACAACTCTCAAGTTATGAGGCACACAACCTTGGTTTCAACCAATTCCTCTGAGGATCTCTTGAGTTCTCTGACAAAGGTATCAACCCTTGAATACTTGAACAGACTTCTTGAATTTCTTCATAGTCTCATACAACTCTTGATGGTTAAATAAATGTTGGTCAAATTTTGGGGTGCAACAACAGCCTCCATTCATACTCTCCATCATCTGAATTTTTTTTTTCTCACTGAACCGTTAACAACCAAATAGAGCACCATCACCGATTTCCTTTTTCCCTAAGCCATACACTCATCTCATCGTGACCTCCAAGCTCGCCCTTTCACCCTTCTTCTTCATGAAGCAACAATAAGTCTGGACCATGATAACTCAACCTCATTCCCTTAAACTCCACCCTGAGAAGAACCGTTACCCTTCTTCTTTAATCAACCACGAACACTCCGGAAATAATGAACCCTTCATTATCTGCTCTTCGTCAAGAACTCACCCATCTTATTCCGTAACAACCGATAGCAACTCAAAATCCATAAACCCCAGCGAAATTCGTATCGAAATAAACCTTCTCCCCAAAATCCGTCAACCTAAATCTTCAATCAGAACCCAAACCGAAAACTCCTTTTAAACCCAGATCTTCAAATACCTCTTCATGAATCTCCTTCAAATCGTGAAATCAACAATCGTTCAGCATAAAACTGGAAAAAAAATTGAGAATCGGAAAGAGTTGGGTTTGAAGCTAGATTGAGAGTGGAGATCGAAAACAGGAAACACGGACGAGGGTGAGTAGTTTGAGATATGGGAAAATGGAACGATAAAGTGAGAGAGGCGATTTGGGATTCCACCGTTTTGTTTTTTTTTCTTTTTCTTTTTATTGATTTAAAATTTGTTTTTTTATGATTTATGTTTCTCTTTTAGTTTCTTTCGAGTTTTTTGGGCCGTAAAGCCCATCTATTCACCCCTCCCTTCTCACTGGTGATCCCCCCTCTGAGTTTTGTTATGTGGCTGTTGGACCTAACAGACCAAAGCCATTGCATTTTGCTCATTGCACACCCCATTTTTGTCTACGCCTCTCCCTTGTTTTATCTGATTTTATATTTTAATTTTTTATTTATTTATTATCGTTTATGTAGATACTATACTAGCTTTATATATTTTACTTATATATTAAACTTTTTATAACTTTATGTATATATTACTATTATTTTTTGTAAATATACTCTATTTATATATTATGTTTCTCTAGAGTTTTTTTATTTATTTATTTAGAACTTTAGATTTATTTTATTATTTTTATATTATAGTTCATCTATTTTCTCTTTAGAAATTAACTTTATTTTTTTTTACTGAACTTTTTATGTCATTTCATCTGTTTTAGGTCGATGACGAGACTTCCACCGTTTAACCGTCACATTAGTGGCGTGAAACAAAGGATCTGAGACCACCTTTGTTCTTTCGATTTTATTTCAGTAAACTAACATTAAATTTAATTTCTGTCAAACATTATTCATATTATTTCATATTATCATATTTATTCATATTATTTATTATCATATCTCATTATTCATATTCATTCACCTATATTCGAAAATACCTAATAAATTATCGAAACTCCTAAAAGCCAAATTGGTGGACTGTTGTATCATTGGTTATTTGCATGTATCTTAATTTTAAGTCGTGCCCGACTTTGCTCAAGGCGCAGTTTAGGACACTAATGCACACACACGACTTTCTCTTGGGCTACTTGACAATGAGACCCCTTTATTTCGTGCAATCCCGTGTAACTTACATGTACCCCTCTCCCATTCCGATGTATGTTTCACATTTCTTTGATTATTAGTTTATCTCCTAGGAGCACCCATAGGGACTAGAGCGGATTCAAACTATTTTCAAACTAATTCTCAATTCATCATCGAGCCATTTTCAAACAACCCTTAAGTCGAGTGCTCATACGCATTCTCCATCAACCTATTACAACTCGACCCTTGATGCGTAAGTCAAGTCGGTCTCTTTTTTCAAACCATTTCATTTCCAACACGCTTTGCACGCGATAATGAGTCAAACCCTTGATCCAACGTCAAGAGGATTTTCGAAACAAACTATCAATCAACTAACAACTATTCAATCTTTTTCAAGGTGTAAAGAGTGGGTTCAAGTCTTTGAGCTTGCTTTCGGCTGTTTATATGCGAGTTATCTTATTCGTGCGTGAGCAATTGACGCCTTTAAGTAACATTAACAACTCGACAACATTCAACCATCCTTCAACTACTCATCCTTCCAAACTCCATTTCAAACTCAAACAACTTTCTTTTCACGATGAAAAAGAGAGGGTTCTAAGTCTTTGGTTCACTCTCCCGACTACTTGGGTCCGAGAAGCCTTTCTTAAGCTTCAAGTAGTCGTTATCAATTCAACTTCACCCTTTCAAACACAACCTTATCTTCAAGATGAAAAAGAGAGGCTTCCAAGTCTTTCGTTCACTCTCTCGATTACTTGGGTCTGAGAAGTCTTTCTTAAGCTTCAAGTAGTCGTCATCCGTATCCACTTCAAATCCAATTCAAACCTGTTTCTTTCGTGGTCGTTACCACGAACTACGAACGCTCTGATTCTTCATTCACTCTTGGCGAGCATAATTCCCTCCATCTTCCATTTTCTCCCATCCTTTCCCGTAGTTGAACTACGACGCTCTGATTTCTCATTCTCGTCCGAATGAGCATACGTAGGCACAAGGGCCCCAATCCTTGGCGAGCATCCTATCCTCTAACCATCCCCTTTCCCCTAGCGTCTTTATTCCCTTTATAGTATCCTTTAGCATTTAGTAGTGAGAAGAGAAGAATTAAGTTTAGCTAACATCCATCACAACTCGAATTAAGAGGTTCCCGTCGAGTACGACGGACGTGAGGGGTGCTAATACCTTCCCCTCGCGTAACCGACTCCCGAACCCAGGAATATGGTTGCGACAGCCGTGTTCCTTCCGCGTATATGAGGTTTTCTCGATATTTTCCTCTCCCGTCTATTCGGGAAAAATAAAGTTCGGTGGCGACTCTGTCGAACCGCACTTTCCGCGCCTTTCGCGCGAGGGTCGTATGTTCGAAATGAATTTTCGAGGTGCGACACTCGTCAAAGAATGGAAGAACACAGTTTGAATCTGGATAGAGTTGACAACGAACTTGAAGAGTTACGAGGAAGCATGGGATGAATTATGGAAGTCTTACAAGTCATCAATGCAAAAATGGACACTCAGGCCACTGTAGTTTCTGAAATCACTAACGTAGCTGTGGAGCCGATCCCAACGGCAGTCACTGTTACAAGTATACCACCGTATAGATTAATGCCAGGTTTTGTACCTCCGCCACCAGTCAGTCAACAATCAGTTCCTCTAGGGGCAGAGTTTCCCCGAGCTGTT
The DNA here is from genome assembly GCA_963859935.3 of Lathyrus sativus. Classification (NCBI taxonomy): domain Eukaryota; kingdom Viridiplantae; phylum Streptophyta; class Magnoliopsida; order Fabales; family Fabaceae; genus Lathyrus; species Lathyrus sativus. Next base: position 265,226,187 of record OZ012739.1, on the reverse strand, counting down.
CCGACTTATACTCCAGCCTTTGTACAAGCTCAAGTGCGCCCTGTTTTTCACAATCATCCACAAGTGTTTGAAGTTCCTGATGAGTCTGAAGAAGGAAGTGGACGACATGATAAATTAAAGGAGAGTGTAGAAACTATAGGGAGGAAGGTTAGAGCAATGGAGGGGAATGATATCTTTGGTACTAATGCCAGAGATATATGTTTACTGTCTGGATTGGTAATCCCGCCTAAATTCAAAATCCCCAACTTTGATCAGTACACCAGTGCTACTTATCCTCTGACGCATTTGATCATGTATTACCGAAGAATGGCTGCATATGTAGAAGATGACAAGCTGATGATCCATTGTTTCCAGGATAGCTTGAAAGGAGCCCCTGCTAAGTGGTATTTGAGCCTAGATCAATCTCGCATTCACAGTTTCCAAGACTTGGTCGATGTTTTCATAAAGCATTACAAATACAATATGGATTTGGCCCTTGACAGAAGACAGTTGTTGAGTATGACACAAAAGAATTCGGAATCGTTCAAAGAGTATGCACAACGATGGAGGGAGACTGCCTCTCAAGTGGAACCTCCTTTAAATGAAAAAGAGTTGACAGATTGGTTTGTGGACACGGTAAGACCAGAATTTTATGAGAAGATGATTAGCAGTGTAACATCGAGTTTCTCCGATATAGTGGCTGTAGGGGTGAGAGTAGAATTGGGATTGAAGAATGGAAAAATGACTAGTAGTTCTAGTGGTTCCAACAACAACAATGTTAAGAAGTTCAGTGGTAATTTTCTTTAAAAGAAGGAGGGAGAAACAAACGCCATAACAGTGGGGAAAATGAATCAGACTTGGAAGCAGCCCTACCAACGATATCAACAGCCTCCACAAGGTTACGTTCAGCAGCCTCCATAAGGCTATGTTCAGCAACCTCAGCAAAATTTGACACAACAACCGATGTATCCAGTACAGTAAGCTCAAAAACCATATGTGGCAGCTATAACGCCTGCTTTCAATCACCCTGTTCTGAATTATCAGACAGTGCAACCAACACCCATGTATCAACCAGTTCAACAACAAGGGTATCAACGAGCGCCCAACGCTCCACCCTATCAGCAATACCAACATCCTAAGGCTCAGGCACCAAGGCAAAATTACCAAAATCAAAGACCAGCAACGAAGCCTCCATTTCCTCAGATACCAATGACTTATACAGAGTTGTACCCGACTTTGGTGCAACAACGGGCTGATAACAACGCGACCATTGAATACACCTTCAGACACTTCATCACCTCATTACAATCCAAATGCTCATTGTGCCTTTCATGAAGGTGTTGTCGGCCATGACTTATAGGGGTGTCTTGCCGTGAAACATATTGTCAGGGAGCTCATAGAGAAGAAGATTTTGTCTTTTGATGATGTACCGCCTAATGTTAAAAGTAACCCACTGCCAAATCATGGAGGAGTTAATGCTATAGAAGAGACTTAAGATGAAAGGTTAGTTTGTGACGTGTCAGAAATCAAGACTCCGTTGAGGTCACTTCATGAGAAACTGTTGAAAGCAGGACTGATTAAAGGTACCCATAACGACTGTAAGGAGTGTTCTGTTAATCCTAAAGGGTGTGGTGTGGTACAAAAAGATGTGCAAAGTCTGATCGACGATGGATTATTGCAAGTGGGTATCAAGGTAAAGAAGGAGGAAGTTTCAGTGGTTGAGCCTGTTTTTAATCTACCAAGGAAAAGCGAGAAAGTCTCTGTGTTCAATATGATCATCAAAAATGTGAAGCCTGTTTTTGACAAATCTGCTGTTGATCAGCCTCGACCAGTTGTTATTCAGAAACCGAGATCGTTTCCTTTTGAGAATACAAAGGCAGTCCCGTGGAAGTATGATATGGTTGTGTTAGACCAAAGATCTGGGAAAATTATTCAGAATGAGGAGGTGAAGGATGACCAGGTTGATGTTAAAAATATTGCAGGAACGAGCAAAATGACCCGTAGTGGTCGAATATATCAACCCAAGATAATAGTGGTTGCTCAAAAAGAGGTTACCCCTGCCGCGACGGCCAAAGACAAAGAAATGTCCATCACTGAAGGAGATGCTGAAGAGTTCTTAAGGATTATCCAAAAACGCGATTACAAGGTTGTTGATCAGCTCCATCAAACCCCCTCAAAAATATTAATTTTGTCTCTCCTGATGAATTCCTCGGCCCATAGAAAGGCTCTACAAAAGGTGTTAATGCAAGCACATGTGGTGAAGGATATAACCCCTGGCCAATTTGATTCGGTGATAGCCAATATTACAACCTGCAATACTCTGAGTTTCAGTGATGACGAGCTTCCAAGGGGAGGACGTAATCATAACTGTGCTTTGCACATATCTATCAGATGTCAAGAGGACACGTTGGCACGAGTTTTGGTTGATACTGGATCTTCGTTAAAAGTGTTGCCTAAAAGGTCGCTCACAAAGTTGGCATATGAAGGGGCAGATATGAAGCCGACGTCATTGATTGTGAAGGCTTTTGATGGGTCGAGAAGAATGGTTGTTGGGGAAGTGGAGTTGTTAGTTATGATAGGCCCTCACGTGTTCGATATCACATTTTAGGTAATAGACATTAACCCGGCTTACAGCTGTTTGTTGGGACGGCCTTGGATTCACGCAGCAGGGGCAGTGACCTCCACTTTGCATTAAAGGATGAAATTTGTTGTAAACGACAAACTGGTAATTGTGCATGGTGAAGAGGACTTGATGGTGAGTAATTTATCGTCATTCAGGTATATTGAGGCAGATGAGGATGCGTTGGAAACTTCTTTCCAAGCGCTTGAAATAGCTAACGCAGTAATGATAGAAGACACAGTGGCAAAGAGTGGTCCATCTTTTGCATCCGCCCAGAGCATCAAGTCTACCTTAGAAGAGGGTACTCCTGCAGATTGGGGAGAGGTTATTGAAGTGAAAGCAAGACTGGGTCGCCAAGGGTTAGGTTACAAACCAACTCATGTCGAAGCATCAACACACGCCGAAGGACGTCCGAAGACTACCCAAGAGGTGTTCATCAGTGGAGGATTCCAAGTCAACGCCGTGGGAGAAGATTTTGAAGACGAGGATATTGAACATTTGGTATATCATTGCGAGACTGCTTTAGGCAATTGGGAGGCTGTTGAGATTCCCGTGATCTTTCCTGTGTCGAAGTAATTTGTTTGTTTTCTTTACTTGTTGTTGTTTTTTTATCTTTAAACCTCCATAGCCATGCCTAAGGCTATATGATACATTTTGTAAGGGCCCCGTGCTTTCAAGAATATTATGATTAATGAACTATTTTGTTACAAAAAACAAAATCAACAAAAAAATTTTCTTGTTGCTGCATTTGTCCTTGTGTGTGTTTTAATAAATTAAGCCTTTCCAACATGCAATGATACCCCAAAACCTGTTGAATCCAATGAGTTTGCTTGCCCTCCTGACTTTGACTCACCAATATACCAAGCCGAAGATGAGGACGAAGATTTTGAGATCCCTGATGAACTGGTAAAAATGGCATGTTACGAGTACCCAGAGTTTCAACCTCACCAGGAGCAGGTAGATGTTATTAATCTTGGCACCGAAGAAGACAAGAACGAGGTCAAGATTAGGGCAACGCTTGGGGCAGAAGTCAAACAGCAATTGGTGAATCTTTTAAAAGAGTATGTGGACGTATTTGCTTGGTCATATCAGGATATGCCAGGATTAGACACGGACATAGTGGTCCACAAGCTACCGCTCCGACCAGAATGTACACCAGCCAAAAAGAAGCTCTGAAGAACTAGACCTGATATGGCTCTTAAGATTCGAGATGAAGTGAAGAAGCAGATTGATGCAGGTTTCTTGGCAGTATCCAAGTACCCTAAGTGGGTGGCTAATATTGTACCTGTACCGAAGAAAGATGGGAAGGTCAGAATGTGTGTGGATTATAGGGATCTGAACAAGGCCAGTCTAAAAGATGATTTCCCTTTGCCGCATATTGATACATTGGTGGATAATACGGCTCGCTTTGCAGTTTTATCATTTATGGATGGTTTCTCCAGATACAACCAAATCAAGATGGATCCAGATGACATGGAAAAAACTACTTTCATTACTCCTTGGGGAAATTACTATTATAAAGTCATGCCTTTCGGTTTGAGGAATGCTAGTGCCACTTATCAAAGAGCCATGGTGACTTTGTTTCAGGACATGATGCATAAGGAGATAGAAGTGTATGTCGATGACATGATCGCCAAATCTCAGAGCGAGGAAGACCATTTGAATCATCTGCTAAAGTTGTTCAAGAGACTCAAGAAGTATCAGTTGAGACTAAACCCAGCCAAGTGTACTTTTGGAGTGAGATCTGGGAAATTGCTCGGTTTCATTGTTAGCCACCAAGGAATTAAGGTAGATCCAAATAAGGTCCGAGCCATTCAAGATATGCCGGCTCCGCAAACTGAGAAACAAGTCAGAGGTTTCCTTGGAAGATTGAACTATATATCCAGATTTATTTCTAATATGACTCTTACTTGCGAGCCCATTTTCAAATTGCTACACAAAGATCAGACGGTTGTTTGGAACTCAGATTGCCAACAAGCTTTTAATAAGATCAAGGGCTATCTTCAAGAGCCTCCGATCTTAATACCTCCTGTTCTAGGAAGACCTCTTTTCATGTACTTAACAGTACTCGAGAATTCAATGGGTTACGTGTTAGGTCAGCGGGATGAGTCCGAACGAAAGGAACACGCCATCTATTATTTGAGCAAGAAGTTCACCGACTGTGAAAGCCGATATTCACTTTTAGATAAAACTTGTTGTGCTTTGGCATGGGCTGCCATACGTTTGAGGCAGTACATGATTTGTCATACTACTTTATTGATTTCAAAAATGGACCCGATAAAGTATATTTTTGAGAAGTCCGCTCAAACAGGAAGGCTCGCCCGTTGGCATATGTTGCTATCAGAATACGATATCCAGTATGTGGCCCATAAGTCTATCAAGGGCAGTGTCTTATCATATTATCTTGCAGATCAGCCAGTTGAAGATTACGAGTCTCTCAAGTTTGATTTTTCGGACGAAGACATTATGTTGGTAAAGGATTATGAAGAGCCAGGTCCTGATGAAGGCCCTGAGCCGGGTCTTTGGTGGAAAATGATGTTTGATGGTTCCTCAAATTACAGTGGGAATGGCGTAGGCGCCATTCTGATGAATCCAGAAGGTGGTTATACCCCATTTACAACAAGGTTAGACTTTGAATGTACAAACAATGTTGCCGAATATGAAGCATGCATTCTTGGCCTCGAAGCAGCTATTGACCTAAGAATCAAACTTCTCGAAGTAAGTGGAGATTCAGCTTTGGTTATTTATCAAGTTACAGATGAATGGGAGACCAGACATGAGAATTTGATCCCTTACAGAGCCTACATCATTGAAATGATTGAATAATTTGATGAGATCACTTTCAAGCATGTTCCGAGATCTGAGAATCATATTGCCGATGCTCTAGTCATGTTAGCCTCAATGTGGAAAGTCAGGTATCTCAATGATGCTACCCTCATTCAAATTGAATGCAAGACTGAGCCTGCCTACTGTCAGATGGTTGAAGAAGAAATTGATAACAAGCCATGGTTCCATGACATAAAGAAGTATCTGTTAAAACAAGAATATCCAGTTGATGCTACGTCACTTGACAAGAAAACCTTGAGAAGATTGACATATAAGTTCTTTCTCAGTAATGATGTGCTCTACAAAAGAAATCATGACATGGTCCTGCTTAGATGTGTCGACAGACGAGAAGCAGATTTGTTAATGCAAGATATTCATGAAGGAACATTTGGCACTCACGCAAATGGATATGCCATGCCCAAAAAGATTTTGAGGGCTGGATATTACTGGTTGACTTTGGAAACTGACTGTATCCAATATGCCAGGAGATGTCACAAATGCCAAATTTATGCGGATAAGATGCATGTGCCTCCAACGTTGTTAAATATGTTGACATCGCCTTGACCGTTCTCTATGTGGGGCATTGAAATGATTGGGGAAATCGAGCCAAAGGCTTCTAACGGACACCGTTTCATCCTGGTCGCTATTGATTACTTCACAAAGTGGGTTGAAGTCGCATCCTACGCCAATGTTACTGGAAAAGTGGTGGCCCGTTTTATCAAAAAGGAGATTATCTGTAGATACAGAATCCCAAGCCGAATCATAACAGATAACAGTACTAATCTGAATAACAAAACCATGAAAGAGTTGTGTGGTGACTTCAAAATTGAACATCACAATTCTTCTCCTTATCGTCCCAAGATGAATGGAGTTGTCGAAGCTGCGAATAAGAACATCAAGAAGATTTTGCAAAAGATGGTGAAAACATATAAGGATTGGCATGAGATGCTGCCATTTGCCTTGCATGGGTATAGAATGTTCGTTCGCACTTCAACAGGGGCAACCCCTTTTTCCTTGGTGTATAGGATGGATGCAGTGCTTCCTATTGAGGTCGAGATACCTTCCTTAAGAGTCATAATGGAAACCGAGCTTGAAGAAGCAGAATAGGTGAGGGAAAGATTTGATCAGTTGAACCTTATTGACGAAAAGCGCATGACTGCGGTATGTCACGGTCAATTATATCAGAAAAGGATCAAGAGAGCTTTTGACAAGAAGGTTCGTATTTGAGAATTCCGAGAAGGGGAGCTTGTACTCAAAAAGATTTTGCCAGTTCACAAAGATGCACGGGGAAAATGGACGCCCAATTATGATGGCCCGTTTGTTGTAAAAATAGTCTTCTCAAGGGGCTCGTTAATTCTCACAACAATGGATGGGGAACAACTTGCACATCCGATGAATTCTGATGCAGTACAAAAATATTACGCCTAAAGAACTCGATAAGTCGAAAACCCGCAAGGGCGGCTTATGCAATAATGGGTATCCCGCTGGATCATAACCTATGAAGGAGGTCCAGGAAAAAGTTAGGGATGAGATAAAAAAAAATGAAATGATGATGAGCTCGCTAAGTTGAAAACCCGAAAGGGCGGCTTAGGCAAAAAAGAGCGTCCCGGTGGATTGAAAACCTGAAAGGGCAATCCAGGCAAAAGTTAGGGACAAAAGGCGTTTCACTGCATCAGATGGGTTGTCACCTCTGCAGAAGATTTTACAGGAAGTCCATTTCAACCGTTCTTGTCGAAAGCAAGGTTTTGGAAAGTTTTAGTCTTTAGGGTTAGATGGTCAATGGATTCGATGTAACCTTTTTCATGTTGCCATTTTCAATTGTAAAAGTTCCATGGAGTTCTGTCATTAACAAACTTGCATTCTTAAATGAAATCAGTTTTTGGACCATTCTTTTGCAATTTACCATTTTCTTTGTTTCCCTTGTTATGCAAAACATCGTTTATTAATCAATGATAATTTTGAAAGCACCACGTTCAAATTTAAAAATAACTTTTGAAGATTAACAAAACATAAAATACTTTGGCTCACGGAAAGATCCGGTGGAAATCATACCCCTCGAAAGTCTTTACATGGCAGAAGCTTTGGTGTGCAATATCAATACATCTCCCATTGAAACGTCAGTTGATTTGATTTTTTAGGTTGCTCATTCGGTCGTGTGTAGTTACCAAGGTTGAAGACCATCTCCCCAGGTTTCTTTACGAGGTACGTTCTTATGATAGTGGACTCATCCTCAGTGGAAGCATTCAGAGCCTCTATTTAAAGTTACGTTGTCAATTCTGGCAAGCTTCCCTAAGCTTTATTTCCCAAGCGAAGTGGGTTTATTTCCCAAAGAATCTACAGACACCTTTGTTTTGGGAATTCAATGTGATTCATTGCGTCCCTAGCGAGATAGATTTTCTTATCTATCTTTCCTATTGAGTCTCCAGATTCTTCTGTCTCTCGTCAGAGTCGGCTCTTGCATATCATTAATCATTGGCATCATGGCATACCATGTGCATCTGTCTTGCCTCTATTGTCTTTGGATGTTACCTTTTGTCTTGATTGTTTCCTGGTTGTTATCAGTGGTCTTGTTTGTTATTCTTTGGGCATCCTCCGTCTTTTTAGGGTGTTGGTCATCACCAATTTCTCTTCTTCAGTTGTTATTGATTCTGTTTTTGGTTATAGGTCGTCACCTGTATCCTTTTTGATTCTAGTCGTTACTAGTACCTTTGGACGTTCCCAGTTGTTACTGATATCATTTGCCTGGTCGTCACCAGTTTCTCTCCTTGAAGTCTAGTCGTTACTAGCAATCCCCATTGTTTAAAGTCCAATGGTAATTGGCATATCTTTTGAAAGTCCAGTGGCAACTGGCACAACTTAAAATCCAATTGTTATTGGTATTGTTGTTTGGTCGCCACCATATATTTTGAAAGTCCAGTGGTAACTGGCACTGTTTAAAATCCAATCGTTATTGGTATTGTTGGTTTGGTCGTCACCATATCTTTTGAAAGTCCAGTGGTAACTGACACTGTTTAAAATCCAATCGTTATTGGTATTGTTGGTTTGGTCGTCACCATATCTTTTGAAAGTCCAGTGGTAACTGGCACTGTTTAAAATCCAATCGTTATTGGTATCGTTGTTTTGGTCGTCACCATCACCCCCAGTAAGTCTAGTAGAAACTAGCACCTTGGAAATGTTTGTTGTTCTGGTCGTCACCAATGTTCCCAGCAAGCGTTGTTTTCCCATTCGAGTCTCGGAGATCTAGTGGATACTAGCATCCCCAGTGCGTCTGGTTTTGTTTCTGTTCTTTTCCTGAAGATCCTGTTCGAACTCTTCGTTATAGGAAATCCCTCATTTGGTTATCTCCAGTGAGGTTCGTGTCTCTTTTCTTTCGTTTCCCCGGTGGAGAATTGCCTTCTTCCCCAGCGGAGTGTATGTCTCCTTTTCCCCCAATGTAGATTTGTCTTCCTCAATGGAATTTGCGTCCCCGGTGTGAAATATTCCCTTTGGGAAACATCTTTAGTCACGTTTGAACTACTTTGCTTTGTTGTGCCTCAGATCTTTCCCCAGTGTGTTGGGCCCCCCGTGAGTAGTTACTCGTTGTATTGCCGTTCTTTTATCTTTGCTCGCGTGTCTGCATCTGTCTAGCATTCAAGCATCATAAAGCATCATTTATATCCATGGCATATTCGCATTTGTCCTTTCGCATACCATCCGATCTAAAGGGACAAAATTTTTGGTTTGCTATATTTAAATACCTTTCACTACGATTCTATGAGGATTATCATCTCTCATTGTCATCTAGTGAAAATATTTAAATAGGGGCAACTGTCATACCCCAAATTTTGACCCGTTACATCTTCATCATCATTTTAGGATCATGTTCATTTGATTATCTAACCTTAACCTGTTTCAAGTTTGTCTTTGTTAAGATACAGGTAAATCAGGGTTCCGTACAGCCGAGAATCGAGGTTTCGATGGTTAATCAGTCAACGTTTTGGATTGGTTCTCCCTGAAATAAGTCTCCACATCATCAAACATGCTCTATTGGATCAATTATAAATCCAATTTGAGGTTGTCACCCAAGGATCAAAAACAGTGCAGTTTAGGATACCCGATTAGGGTTTTCGATTAGGAAAAGTCAACTGTGGTTTGACTTTTGATTTAAAAGGTGTTACAATGGTGGGATCATGGTACATAAAGTTCATATGGCTTGGTGAAGTCTATTCAAGAAGTTTCAAGGCCTCAAAAGACCCGGAGCATCAACAATCGACTCGGTAGTCACCGATCGATCGTTCGGTTGACCGAAAAGTCAACTCTTCCCTCATAAGGAATTTGACCTCAAGATATGAATCAAAAATGTTCCTAATGACATATTGCACCTACCCATGAAGTTTCATGACCATTGGATCAAGGATTCGGGAGTAATCGCAAAATTGGGAATTAGGGTTTTGAAAGGGGCAAGACCATAACTCCTTAACCACACATCCAATTGAGTTGTTTCAAAGCTCATTGGAAAGCTCTTGACAAGTCCTACAAAAGTCCCACAGTGGTCAATGAGCAGAAAGTGTATAGATTTGGAGTTATGACCAAATTCATTACAAGAGGGAAAAGTAACTCAGAAAAATTCTAAGTTATTTCACTTTTTAGGCATGTTTTTCAGCAACTTTGAGAGGTTTTTGGGCCAAGTTCCTCTGGGAATCTGAAACTCATGAAAACATGAAAGTTGTAGAGCTACATGAGGGCTTTCCAAAATGTATTAGAACTCCTCCATAGCCCTTATGAGTTGAGACTTATGAATTCAACAAGATGAGGTTTCAACACTTGAGTCCAACACTTTCAATTTTTCACAAACTCATCCTTTGATCAATTGAGCTATTCTCAGCCCTTAGATCATATTTCTATCTGATATTTAGGGGATATGAGAGGAAGAAATGCAGCAAATAAGGAGGTTTAGTGAATCTTGCAAGTTGGAGGCAAGTGGGATTATTTTAATCCAAGAAAGGGAAGAAAGAGAAACTTTATGGGACACTTGCAGCAAACAGCCCTCCTACTGCCTAGCCACTCCAATCACTATTATGTCATTCATGCCACTTGAGCAATGCATCAGCTTGAGCCAAAGATCTGAATTTACAACTGCATCAAAATATCAAGCAAGGTTACTTTTTCAAACTCCCTCCAAAAGTGCCAAGTTACAAATCTGTCCTCACCCTTCATTTTTCCTATAAATAGAGGCTCCCTCTATGTTACTCCTTACACCAGAGCACTCTTAGAACCAAGAGAAAACCACAACTCTCATTCCTTTCTTGCTTGCCTCATTTTCAAAATTCCAAGTTTCATCAAAATCTGCCTTGGGCAGTTGGCTTCCCAAATCCATTTCCACACACTCCAATCCTTCAAAAACCATCTGCACAATCCACAAATGATGTGTGGAAGGTGTTCATACTCTTAAACCACTCAAAAACTCCATTTTTCCAAAAGTAAACTTTCAACCAAGGAAAGTTTGACCTCATACTCAAAATCTGCCAAAACACACATCAGGCCTGTTTTGATCTTTGAAACCCTCCATACACCTTTAATATATGATTTCCCAACTGTCCATAACATAAAACAACCTCATCGTCATTTATTTTGAGATTTGTCACAAGTTCCTTCAAGTGCAAGCAAGGGCTGTTTTCATCAAAGCAGAGTTGGATAGCAGCTGGGGTTTTCTCAAGGCATTCCATATTGCAACAAGCTTTCTTTGAGGTCTATAAATAGTTAGTGGTCACTATCCCTTTCATTTCTGTCATGAACATGATTGGCATGATTGGTGTTTAAATGCAAAATGTAGTCCATATGTAAATCTGCCAGTTTGTGTTGTGCCAACTGTTTTGAGCATGTAACTGCCTTGGATGTGCCTTTGCCTTGGTATATGTCTTGTGAATGTTGAGATAGTTTCTGTCATAAGTTATTGTTGGATTGTTATCATAAGCCACATTTGTTTTACCTTGGTTTTGCTGCAAACAGCTTGGGAGGTATCATTTCATCCTCACACAACTTTGATCTTATGTTGATAATTTTTGATTAGGGTCCCTATATGTTCTATTCATGTCATGTTTGAACTCTAGGAGATTTTGGTTCACAACTGTTATGCTTAAATTTGGATTCGAGTGTTGAGCTGTTTCCATGAACATATTGTTGTTGATGCTTTTAGTTCAGGTAGAATGTTTGGTTTGCTTTTGAGCATCTCGTTTGATTGTGCCTAACATGATTCTTGATATATTTGATCTTTTGGTGCTTGAATCTAGCATAGGACAATTTTTTGTGGCAACTGTGTGCATATGCCATTTTTTTAAAACCAAATGCCTTGTTGTTGTATCTTTATGTGAAATCTGCATATACCATGATTGCAATGTATGCCTATCTGTTTTGCACTTGACTACCATGTTTCATGCTTTGACCTCTTTATGCATCAACTGTTTTGAAAAGGAAAATTGTGGGTTGTTTAAGCATTTCCATGTCTGCTTTAGTTTGCTGTTAGGTTGTGACCTTATTGAAACTTAAACTTTGGAATGATTCATGAAACTTGTTTTGATTCATAATACCTTTCTTGCTGTCAAATACTTGTAATCACCATGAGATACATACTTTGAATTTAATTCTTGCCATTGTCATGCTAAGTGTATATCTGTTTTGCGTTGAACCTTCTGCTTGAAGCTTGGCCTATGTTTGTTAACATGAAAATGTGGTATCCAATATGTCTTGACATCATCTTGTGCATTTCACATCATTTGTTGTCAACATGAGATTTGTATGCTAGAGTAGGTTTGCATCCTTTGTGAAGTGATGACCTGTTTTGTCTAGGCATTGTATTAAGATTGTTCATAACCATATTGCTGCTTGTATGACCTCTTGCTAAACATGTATGCACCTTTCCATGAAGATTTCCATGCCTTGACAGAAGTGTGAATCATTGGAGTCATATAGCATGCTGCATCATAACTTGTTCCTTTTTTCAACAGCATTTCAGTTTTGTGATCTATAGCTGCATCTTACATGCCATTTTCTGTTTTGAATTGTTTTTGATTGACCTTTGAATCTGAAATCCATTATTGACATGTTTAGAGTTTATGTGTGATGATTGCATGAAATGACCCTGCTTAGTTTATGCCATGACTTCCCTTATGCATCTCAAACTTCCTTTTTTGCATCTACCATCGGGTTCCTCTTTATGTGTATTGTTTTGAAAAACCAAAGGCACCATTGTAATCCTCATTTAATTTCAAGTGTGTTAGGATTTTAGTTTGTGAAATTTGATGAAGTTTTGGTAGAGTTTGAATCCAATCCGCATTCACCATTGTTGCTTGAGGCCTGTCCCAGTTTTATTTGTTTTGCAAGGCTTATGTATTTTTAGGGGTGGCTTAATACACAGATGTATTGCCACCCCAGTGGTTGTTACCTGCGCGCGTTATACCTTGTTTCATGCTTGTCCTGTGTTCGATCCCTGAATGGGACAACTTTTTGCTATTTTATTTTGTTTTCTATGATTGATTATTTTCTTCTTCATTTCCATCTGTTTGTACATGTGTGTGTGTTGGCTGAGTGGTTATGTTTTGTGCTGGTGAGCATGAGGGCGTGGGTTCAATACCTGCCTTGACCATCCCTTCTTTTTATCACTTGTTTTCTTTTATGATTTCTTCACAAAATTCAAAACTTCATAACTTTCTCATGCTTTATTATTTTTAATCCTTTCTTTTTGAAAAATGCTCTTAATGTTGTCTAGTTTCACTTAATGAGAAAATATTTCAAAGATGTTCATGTTTGTGATACTTTTTTCCATTTGAAAGTTGCTTATCCTTAAGGTTGTTTACCTTGCTTGTTGAAATTTCTCTTAAGCCATGCTTGAATTATCTTGTAAGATTTGTTTGTGATTGATTCCCTTGTGGTTGTAACCATGCCTCTTATATATTCATCATGTTTGTTTGATTGCTTATTGCTTTGTTAAGTTTATTTTCCCCAAGTGATGAAACTCTTTAGTTCTCATCCAAGTTGCCTCCCCTTTTATCCTTCCACAGGAAAGTCTCTCTGTTGACCTTTGGGTCATAGATAGCTCATCTCCCTCCCTTGACTTTGTTAAGTCATCTACCCACTTAGTTAAGTTAGAACCTGTCCTTTAGACTTTGCTTAAGTCTAAAAAGCCTACCCCTTGTTAGGAGTGCTCTTTCAATTAGAACTTAGGATAGAGTTTGTTAACTCTATGTAAGAATCATGGAAATGATTTCTTACTCCCCTTTCTTGAGTGTTTAATGTAGATTTAGAGAGTTTTCTTAAACTCTACACAAGCATTGTTATGTTTGTTCCCCTTTGAACCTTGATCGTAATCAAGTGTTCTTCAACCCTAGTGAGGTGAACTACGGTTGCTCTGATTCTATCCTAGCAAGGATACGTAGGTAGAAGATGCGATATCTTTGCGAGCAAACTTAGTGTATATATCCTTAGGTCTTAACCTACACCTTTTACCCAATCTATAGCAAACATCTAGCAAACTTAGCATACAAACAAACAAAAGGTTCCTGTAGAGTACTACAGATGTTTAGGTTGTGAAATACCTACCCTATGCATAACCAACCCCCGATCCCCGAATCTCTTAAGCGTTGTTGTTACATCGCGCAAAAGGTTCTTTCTTTCTTTAGACCTTTCCTTTGGATAAATTAAAGTCCGGTTGTGAATTCAATGAATTAAAGATTCAAGTTAATCAATAGCTTGGTATCACGATTCTCACCGCAACACCTCCCTGAACTTTTTTCTTAGTTTATTTTGCAGTCCTTCAGCCACATTAAAAACATAATATTCAAGGCTAGCATAATCGTCCCTTTGAGATGCTACAATAACCCTCCTTACCTTATCATGAGTCAAATGATAATCAGAGATCTATGTAATCGTTCCCTCATTACTGCTAGCATCCATAGTAGGAAACTCCACCTCAAACTGAGTTTTCTCCGTTATAGTTTCTCCCTTGGTTTTCACTATTCTTCTTTTGAAGAAATTCTCTACCAACCAAGTAAGTTGTTTTAACCTCAACTCTTCCTCATAAACTTAATAACAACTCAGTGGTAATATGCATTTTTATCCCTTGATTTATGCAAAATTCATTGCACTCCTTCAAAACTTTCTCAAGGAATTCGTAACGCCTTAAACTCAAATCCACAACTCTTCCTTGTCATGAAAGCCTCCACTAGTTAACGATGAATGAATCATAACATTTGAACCTTCTAAAATATATAGACCACATATTTTAAACCCTTTAATAATAATAATAATCAATTCATCTCGCGAAATCTTCAACACTCCACATTCAACTCTAGTATAGTAGCCTAAATCATCAAACATACTTATAGATAACAAATTTCGCTTGAGTTCTAGAACATACCTCACATTGTGAATAAGAAGCTCACGATCATTAAACATTTTAAATCTGACCGTAACAATACCATGAACCTTGCATGCCTTATTATTTCCAAGGTGAACTACTCCACCTTGCACCATCTTCAAAGTTTCAAAGTATTCTATTTTTGGACACATGTGATGAGAGCAACTTGAGTCAATGGCCCAACTATCTTCAGTTTCCAAACTCAATACTACTAGTGCTTCGGCATCCTCATAACTTTCCTCACCCAATGCAACTACAACTTTAACAGAATCTTCATTGACCTTTCTTTCAGGACAATTCCTTTTAAAGTGACCGATTTTCTGACAATTAAAATATTTTACCTTTGACTTGTCAGACCTCTTTAATTTGGACATCCCTTTACGCTCACCTTCTCCTCTTGACACATTTAAGCCTTCACCACTATCTTCAATCTTCAAATCTTTCGACTTTGAAAATTCTTTGGATTTTACCGTCGTTTGGACTTCATCCAAAGTAATAGTATCTTCCTTACCATAAAGAAGGGCATCCTTAAAGTGCTCAAAGAATCTGGTTAATGAACTCAATAAGAGAAAAACCTTGTCCTCATGATCAATCTTCACTTTAATATTCTCAAGATCATCGATAATCTTGTGAGATTTTGTGAGCTGTTCAACTATAGATTTGTTCTCCACCATTCGGAATGAATAGAGTTGTTGTTTGAGATACAACATGTGAGGCAAAGACTTTGTCATATACAATGATTTAAGTTTTGCCCACATAACAACCGCAGTTTGCTCCCTGGCGACTTCTCTTAGAACTGTATCCCCGAGGCACAAGATAATGGCACTCCTGGCCTTATCCACCATCTCGATCTTCTGTACTTGTGTAAGCCCTGCAGGCATCAATGTTTCACTCTTTAAAGCATCAATACACTTCTCTTGAATTAAAATTGCTTGCATCTTAATTTTCCACAACCCGAAGTCGTTATTACCGGAAAATTTCTCGATCTGCCATCTACTAACCATGATGCTCACTTGTCAATAATATCTCTTTGCTCCACGCTCACCGCACCACCTGTTGTGAATCTTGTTGTAAATTACGACAAAATTCAATATCAGTTTGTGAGGCAAAGAACAATAGCAACCAAAATAAATGGTCTTCAGCAAAAATAATTCGTACACAAATAATATAACAAACTATAACAAAATAAGGGAAGAAAAAATCGAAGGTTTGTTTACCCAGTTCAATCAAACGATCTATTCTGGTGGAGAGAGCAGCTCTCCAATTCACTATACTCAGAAAATTGTTACAAGAGATTACAAATGAGTTACAAGAAAATAGTCTTCGTCTCCAGGTTCCAATGAACAACCCTGAAGGCGCCCAAGAACAACCCTATTTTCTATCCAAGTGTTTCCCTACCTTTTCAACTCTCAATATATGGATCGCTCAAACCCAAGGTGTCATAGCTGAAACCCTATGCTATACCTTTAAACCTTTGGTCTCCCTTGTTGGTGAAAACTCTAAGATTGTCACACACCAAACATATAAGAGATACATATTTATAATAGCAAATACCCAACAAACAAAGCCCAAAATCACATGGATCCATGGACCGAATCGAAAAAGTCCAAAAATGCAAAAAAAAAACCTATTTACCGTACGAAGGTCACTATTCATCTGTACGGATAACACTATTCACCGTACGAACAATACTATTCACCGATTGATTTTTTTTTCTTTCGACTTTTCATCTGATTTTCACAGTAAATGTAATCTTCAAAATATGTTTTCTTTCTCTATCAACAAAAGTTTTAAGGCATATTTACAACAATATCCAATAACTCATTTAGACCAGTATTGTTATCAACTAAATATCCGTATGAAAATAACATCATTGTCATAATTTCATTAAAAATAGAGTTTTAAGAAGATGATTGTGGTGGTTGTTGTAGATTCCTGAGAAAACTAGTGAGTAGTTGCCTCAACTCTTCATCTCTCTTCCCCCTCAAAGCCATTAACCGTAACATATCTTTCTATTGCCTTGTCAGATGCGCGAGTCCCTCTTGATTCTTCAAGGTTTTCTCTTTTAACAAAACCATAACTTCATCATCTCTTGCTTTTTCTCGGACGGTTTCTTTAGCTTCTGCATGAGCAGCCAAATCATGAGAAAAAGAGACTTTTTCTGCCAGAAAAGCTTTTACACTGGCTTTCACCTTGCTTCTCATAAGGAACATCAGCATACAAATCATCAACCTTCCTATATTTAGTTTTGGAACCATCATAACAAAATTTTCCAAAAATAAGAGTGTCCACAAGGTTGGGAAAAAAACCAGGTGGAACACCAATATCATTACCACTTCTGTTGGCTTTTCCTACATGATTTCTATGTTTCCTTGAATTTTCACTTCTCTTTCGCTGCACAATTTTCTTAACAAAATCGTCGTGCCCCAATACGGACTGCTTCCACCACCTTGCATAACGGTTGGTAACACCTGCCTCAAAAAATCTTGAAGGAATTCAAAATTTTATCGGATATAGGCATGTAGTAGTTCTTCCATGCGATGACTTTAGTCTTGTTGAATCTAGGCACGTAACTTGGAACATCTTGATCCATTCCAAATTACATAGCAACTCTATGTGGAAGATACTGCTTTATAAAGTCAAATCCAACTACCTCGAGGAAACTCTCATGCATAACAAATGCGACCATTTGTCCATCCACCAAAACTTTCTTAAATGGTACCAAAATTTCATCATTTGGATAAGACATTCCACACTTATCAACATATTTAACATATGGACGCCAAAGAAAATCATCGATATCTGAGTGGGTTGTAAACCTAACATTGTCAATTTTCGGAGCCTTAACTCTATGCCACCTA
This sequence comes from Lathyrus sativus, assembly GCA_963859935.3. NCBI lineage: Eukaryota > Viridiplantae > Streptophyta > Magnoliopsida > Fabales > Fabaceae > Lathyrus > Lathyrus sativus. The sequence continues at coordinate 265,208,510 of OZ012739.1, read as the reverse complement.
AACAATAAAGACTTTCTATGATTGATCATCATGGTTTGTGATTGGGGTTGTAAAATTTTGAATCTCTCCCAAACCCAAATTTGAACCAAGTAAAAGGGTGATGCAAGAGTAACCTCCAAGGGAAATGTTGCACCACCAACAGGATATTTTTTCAAACCAACAATTATTTTCTTAAACAAACTTAAATCTTTATATATGCTAGCCAAAACAGCAGGAGCCATAGTAATGGGATTCCCTCTAGCAAGATGAATAGAAATAGGAAACAAAGAACTTCTCACCAATCTGCTTTATGTGGAAAAACAAAAATTGACAACCAAGTAGCAAGGAATGCTTCATGTTCAACTTCACTATCTTTATCAATGAAAATATCCATCCATATTGATGCTCTAGCTTTACCTTGTTTAGTCTTGTAATGTTTCCGTCTTGCAATGATGAGCTTCTCTTCAACCTCTTTCATTTGTTGGTCTTCAAGTGAGGTGAAAACAGGATCAACCTCTTTCATATTAATACTCTAAGTTTTAATTATTATATTTATGTTTCACATTATAAATTTAGTTGAATTCTATTTCCTTTATCTTCTGTTGTTTATATATAAATTGTTAAATATATTGCATCATAAATGTCATAGTTAAAAAGAGATTGTTTAGTGAAGTTAGTAATTGTTAAAAATCGAATTGAATTTAATCATTTGGTCAAAATCGGAGTAAAACAAGAAAAATTATATTGAACCGTTCAAAATCGTTCAAACTAAAGAACTAAATAATGCGTCAAATTTGTTTTTTTTTTTAAGTTTAACATGTCAATATCAAAACATAAAGCATCCCCCATTTACAAAAAGGAATATTTTGTTTGTTTCTACCGTCATACAAATTTCTAAGTTATATATTTCCATTATAGTTTTTTTCTATTTCGAACACATTTCATCATCATCATGTCATCTCTTTCAAACATAGTCAGGTTGTCGAACTCATTACTGGTTGACGTTCAACTCAATATTGTTTGTCATTGTCGTCATTCAACTCAATATTGGTTGTATTATACAGTCGGAAAACTTAAAACTTTATCGAATCTCTATGAAATAGATCAATTACGAAATAATAGGAATGTTAGGTCGTTGCTCGTAAACAATATGTTGTATGGCTCGAGTACAATGTCAAAATGGAAAGGGTTGATGCATCATTGTTTGGATGTAGTGAAAAATAAGTTAGGATTCCCATATATTCGTGAATAGGTGTGGGTAAAGAAGTTAGTTCATGAGAGTATGACTAATTTTGGATCATGAAATATATGCACGCTTATAAGAAATTTTTTGGAAATAATGGAAACTATGATTAGAAAGAAGATCAATTTTATGTCCTTACAAGAAACTAAGTGGATAGGTAAAAAAGTGAAAGAATTGGACAACTTCGGATTTAAGTTTTGGTACACTAGAAAATTTTGATTGAGAAACGGGGAGGAAATTATTATGGACAAGGAGTGGAAGAATGATATTGTGGATGTGAAAAGAGTAGGAAATTGAATCATAACCTTGCAATTTATGGTGGAACAAAACACCTTTAATGTTATTAATGCTTATGCACCTCAGGATATAGCCCAAGAAAATAAACTTTTTCTAGGAGAGGACCTAAATGGACATGTAGGAAGCATAGCAAGAGGTTTTGAGAACATGCATAAGGGTATGGTCTAGGGGGAGGTTAATACGGAGGATGGTAGATCCTTTTTGGAGTTTTTGTCGACTTTGGATCTTACTATAACAAATACCTGATTTAGGAAAATAGATGAGCACTTTATCACATATAAAAGTTGGGTGACATATACTCATATAGATTTCTTTTTTATTTGGAAGTTAGATAGAAAGATTTACTTGGACTGTAATGTTATTCTCGTTGAGATAATAACGACCCAACATATAGTATTGCTTATGGATATAAGAATTAAAGGGAGATCAAAGAGAATAAGTACATGGGAGCGCCATAGATGAAGTGGTGGCATTTGAAAGGTGAAAAATAAGAAAATTTCACACACAAGATCTTTGAGGAATGGTTTAGACAACTATAAGAAAGTGCAAATGATATGTATAATAAGATGGTCCAAGAGATTAGAAAAGTGACTAAAAAGGCATTGGGAGAATCAAGATGTTTTGAATCTATGGATAAAGAATCATGGTGGTGGAACGAAAGTGTTTAATGTAAAGTTACAATATAAAAGATTGTTTTAAAGAATGGTGTTGGTGTAAAAATTCTAAAACTTAGCAAAAATATAATAAAGCGTAGAATGAGACCAAGAAGGCAGTGAGTGAAGAAAGAATCCAAGATTTTGACAGATTATACCCATCTTTAGGAACAAATGAGGGAGAAAAATCTATATATATGCTAGCTAAGGGAAGAGAAAGAAAGACAAGAGATCTGGATCAAGTGAAGTATGTTAAAGATGAAGAAATCAAATTCTTGGTTTACGAAAAGGATATAAAGGATAGGTGTAATACATATTTCTAAAATTTATTTAACGAAGGATATGATATCTTACTAGACTCTAGCAGGCTCGACATTACAGAAGAGGATCGAAATAATAATTAACTAGAATAGGACCAGCGCGATGCGCAGGTGGTATAGAAGATCGTGCAGGTAGTAAATAGAAGTTGCTGAAATAAAATAAGAATTTATTTATGGTAGATATTATTTGTTATAAAAACTCTATAATATAGATAATAAGATTAGCATAACAAAAGAAAATAGTTAAATTTTAATTGAAAATAATACATTTATAAATAATGGAAATGCAAGGTGAAACATAAAATTAAATGCTAAAACATGAAAGATGTCTTCAAAATGAAATCAATTTTTATGGTTTTTGGTTATTTTTTTCATAGACGAGGCTTTGTTGTTCCTTTGTTTTTCTTTAATGGACTTTCGAGTCTTTAATTTGTGTATGAGAAGTGACTCGTCGTCAGAGGATAATATTTAAAGTCCATTGTTGCTACTATTATTTTTCGAATTCCCTTTAATATATGTTTCATCATCCAGTGATGTTATGATTAGCATTCGTTTAGCACTGCGAGTTTTTGTTTTTCTTTCTTGTATGGTTTACCAATGATGTTGTCATCATCATTTCCTCTTCCACGTTCTTCTTCTTCTTCTCCTTCTTCTTTTTCTTTTTCTTTTTGCTCTTCTTGGTGATCTTCTTTATTTTGAATCATTGGTGGTGATATGGACTCATATATATAATAAGTATATTGTTAGTATTTATAAAGTTATTAGTATATCTGTATGATTGTATTACAAATTTAATTACCTGTTTAATAGGATTTTTCAGAATTGGTTCTTGTGGAATAGAGGTCGGTACAAAAGTTTGTGATACTATGTAGATTTGCGACCCTTCTTTTAAGTTTTTTGCAGACAACTTTATTTCAAAAATAAGAGTACGATGACAGAGGTTTTGTAGTATTGATGGTGTAACGTTGCTTTAGAGGTCTCATCATACACTTTTAGCATTATCTTAAACCTGTGATTACACATTTTTTTATATTATGTTAATAATAATTTTTTTGATAAGATGGTTTATGATTTCAAATGTCTAACATTGGTTTTGGATACTTGGAAGGTGTTTGACATGATGGAAGTCTTAATTCATGGCCTTCTTGTTTAAGTTTCTTCATACATTTTTAATGCCATCCAAATGTATCATCAATTTTATTTATAGTTGCTGAAACTGTAAAGAAAACCTCCTATATTTAAAAGTTTAGAGAAATTGGTAAGTAAAATAATTTTATAATTGTATTTACAAAAGAGTTTTTAAATCAAATTTATAGTGTACCTGTGTATCCGACTCCATGTCATTGCCATTATATTGTGCAGTGTAGTTCTATTTTGAGTCTGAAGGTGAGAAAAACACTTAGAAGGGGGGGGGGGGGGGGTTGAATAAGGGTTTAGAAATAATATGGCAATAAAAACAACACAAGATTTTTATCCTGGTTCGTTGAACTCAACTAATCCAGTCCACCCTATCAAGGTGATTTGCCTTTCTCCACAAGGACTTAATCCACTATATTCAAACAGATTACAGTGTCAACCACTAAGAACAATTGTCTTAGTCTTCTCAAGAAATTCTGACAACAACTTGGTCTTCTTAAGGAACCTTTTAAAAATTAATGTAAACTAAACAAGTGTTAAGTTTCTTCTGAAAAGTTATATCACAAACTGTGATTTACACTTATATTAAGAACGAATAAAAATTATTCAGCTTTGAGTAAGAAAGATTGTATGAGAGTTGTTGAATAATTTCAATGAGTTTTTCAATAATTCTTTGGTGATTCGTTAACCTTGAAGAGATGTTGAAGCCGTCCTTTTATAGTGCTGAAGGTCCAATGCTTGAAGATTGTGCAAGTAAAGTAGTTGTAGCCTTTTGTCTTCACATGAATTTTCCTTTCTCAGAAGTAGAATGTTCAGAGAAATTCCTTTTGCTTGAATCCTTGTGTCTATCACAAATAAGGAATAGTTCCGTTGGAAAGGATGTTGGGAATAGTACCAAGTCTATTCACGTGCTAACATCTTTTCAAACGTAAACAACATCAGATCCTCTGATGTGCTTCTTGTTCTTCAGATCAGATTAAATGACATCAGAGTTGCAGCAATAGTGCTTCAGCGTGAGTGATCTGATCAGAGCATACTTGTTTATCAGAGCCTTTGTACTTGCAGTGTAAAGTACATTCAGAGTCTTCTGAAACAATGTTTTAAACTCTTCATACAAAAACTTCAGCTACACTTCAGATGCTTCTGCTTCAGAGTCTTCTGCAGCTTCTGCTTCAGAGTCTCTTCTGACAGCGCTCAGAGTCTTCTGATGGCTTGCTTCTGATGCTTCAGAGCTTTGCGTAGACTACTGTTCAGATGCATTTTTGCTTCCATAAGAATATTTAATTTAATATCTGAAACAAAAACACTTGAACAAAATTAGAGTATATATTTTCTTAATACAAAATTTCATAAGAGTTATCATCAAAACAAAGAGATATAATTAAACACCAATTTGTGTTCTAACAATCTCCCCCTTTTTGACGATGACAAAACATAGGAAACTTTGTTCAATAAAAAGGATAAAGATATAACTCCCTCTGAGATAAAGAATCTCCCCATGAAGTGAATACTCTAATAGAAGAAAACATTTCCCTTTTTGCCTGAGTATACTATTCAGATTAAGATCCTGGTTAAGAACTTCTGGTTAGAATCCTGGATAGAATATACTTTCCAGAATCAGAGCTTGATTTACTTTCTAGAACCAGAGCCTGGTAATAGCTTGATTTACTTTCCAGAATTAGAGCCTGGTTTACTTTTTACTGATTTTCTTTCCAGAATCAGAGCCTGGTTAGCTTTTAGGATCAAAGCCTGGTTTGAATTATCAGAGCCTGGTAATCAGAACCTGGTTTGAATAAAAGTCTGGTTTGGGGATTCTCAGGGTAACTTCAATGAATTTTGTCAGATGATACATTATAGTTCTGAAAGACTAAAATTTAATGTTAGATATAATTTATTATGTCTCAATTTCATTTTAGTAACTGTTTATATTTGAATAAATAGAATTTCTTTTTCTCCCCCTTTTTGTCATAATCAAAAAGAAAACTTTTAAAGACAAATAAAAGGTTAACAGAAGAAAATAGAATAAAGCTGATAACATCAACAGATGTAAGACAAATAATCAAACAGACAAATTCATTCAGAGATAATCATAGTACATCAAGAACAAAACATGATTCAGAGAAAACAGAAACAGAACAAAATAACACTTAAAGTGCACAAACATAAGAACTAAGATAAACGTGATGCAAGAAGCTTAAGGATGTGGGTCATCTCAGAAGTAGATTCCTCTTGCTTAGCCATCCATTTTTGTATGTTGTCTATCTTCTCATCTTGTTTTGCCATCCAAGATTTAATTTCAGATTGACCAGCTTCCAGCATAACAATCTTGTCTTCTAGGTCTGGATTTTCTTTCTTAACTTTAGAAGAAGTAGCAGGAGTAGATTCAGATGCAGGAGTAGGAGCAGAGTCAATGATCATTGCAGATGCAGATTCTGGAGGCACAGATTCAGATGGTTGGTCTACAATCATCAGAGCTAATGGATTGGTTTCCAGAGTGACTTCAGAAGCAGATTCTTCAATAGTCTCAAAAGTAGCAGTTACTCCAGAAGTTGAAGGTGCATCCTCAAGAAGCAATGTTGGAGACCTGTTCACATTCCATAGCGTATGTCTGACAACTTCAGCAAATCTGACCTTTGCGTCATCAGAGTAAATGGTCTTCAGATTAGAAGCTACAAAGTTGAATCTGGCAATGAACTTAATCCAACATTCTTCAGAAGCTTCTGGATTAATGCTTGAGAGACATTCCTCCTTTACAGAGTCTAAACTCATCCTTATTTCTTTCTTAAAATTAGAAAACAAAGTATTAACATCTAGCCTGGATTTAGGTTTAAGGTAGGCTTCCAGAGGTGATGGTTTGGGCTGTTCTAGTGGAGGTGGTATGGTAAAGGTTGGGATAATGAACAGAGGACGAGGATAAGAAGGTAATGAAGGATGTTCAGATGAAATGAAAGCTTTGGATCTGGATGAAGATGATTTGGGAAACAAGAACTGTTTGAAATTTGATACAGAGGGAATGACATTAAATGGTGTAGAAGTATAGGGGGTAAAAACAGAGTTTTGAGAGTGCAGAGGTTCAGGTGGAATGATATTTGGTTGTTGTGTTAAATAGGCTTGAAGTACAGAGGGGAGGATAGTTGAAGAAATGGGTTTATGTGGAATGTTAGGGTCAGATACTTCTATTATGGTATAAAAGTTTTTTGAGTTTTAGACCATATGGAAGGGGATCAGAGGGGTGAGGTTTGAAAGAAGCAAAGGATACAAACTCAGATGTTCTAGGTTCATAGCCACGGAGTGAATGGGGTGAGTTAATTTCTGGTGGTAAGTCAGATTCAGATGAATCAGATGAATGACAAGATGTGGAAGAGATATCAACTAAAGTTGTCAAAGGTTGAATATCTAGGACTACATAATCAGATATGAAGGGTTCAGAAGGTTGGATAGATTCTGGTTCAGGATTAGAAGGAATGGATAGTTCTGGTTGTGGTTGTTGTTGTTCTGGTTCTTGTAGTGTTGGTTCTGTTGGTTTTGGTTCTGCTGGTGTTGGTTATGTAGGTTTTGAAGTTTATGGTTCTGGTGGGGGAATTTCAGATGATTGTTGTGGTGAAGAGTTTTGTTTGTTAGAGGGGGGAATATCAGATGGTTGAGAAAGTGTTGGTTCAATGTTATACTTTTCAGATGGAGTTGCTTGTGGTTGGGGTACAGAAGGAACTGTTATAGAAGGTTTCTTAGGTTTAGAAACACGAGGAGGAGAAGGTGAAGGTGATGGTATAGGTTCATGAAGAGTTTGATCATATGTTAATACTTCTTTAAAAGTTTCCAGAATAGAATCTAAACTTGCCTCTGGAGGATTGACCTTTTGCTTCTTGACCCTTTTGGGTTTGACAGCAGTAGCTTCACAGGTAGCCTTCCTCTTGGGTTTTGAAGATCCTTCTTCAGCAACCTTTCTCTTCTTCTTGTGTCTGGCCTCATAGAGATCTGGAGCAGGTTCACCTGCCTTCTGAACCAGATTTACTGGCAGAGGAGTTTCATCCTTCAGACACTCTGCAATGTACTTCAGAATAATCTCCCTTGGTTCATTAGCAAAGAACATAGGAAAATCATCTACTGGTATCCTTCTTTGAGTGACCTTTTCAGAATTTATTTTCTTTGGTGCATAAGTGACTTCTTCTACAACTTTCATCCTTTGAAGACTCTTCCCATTCAGAGGTTTTCCTATTACAGAAGCTAACTCTTCCTTCAATCCAGCTTCTACCAAATGACCAACAAGACCATTCTAAGTCAGAATGTCTGAGATATGTCTTCCCATTGGAATCCAGTTCCTTATCTTCTGATGTTTAGTTCTGACCTCTTCCCTTGACTGTTTAAGGTGTGTCCATAGATGATTAAATAGAAGATACGGCAGATCCACCTTTGTGCTCTGACTCAGACAATACATGAAGTATAGCTGATCAGTGTTAACATAGTCTGGAGAATTGGAAGATTTTCTATGATGAATGCAACCCATGAAAATCTTAGCCCAGATCCTGTAAACTGGCTTCAAATCCTTTACCTTGTTAGAGACTTCTCCAGATGAGAAAACTTCTCTATACACATCAGTCATATCAACACGCCCAACTGGCAGATTTGTGACACCATCAGTTTCCTCATACCCTATGAGTTTTCTTATAAGATCTTCAGCTATGATGATTTCTTTTCCTAGAACATAAGAGACAATGAACTTAGGGCAAGTAGAAGCATGGATCCAAAATTCCTTTACCAGACAAGGATAAACTGGTCCCATCAGCCTATTAAAAAACTTAGTCCAACACTGTGCATCAACAATGGGACGAAGATCATACCCATTTTCAGCAAAAGATTCAAAGTTAACAATGCATTCACACAAGACTTCCAGCTTGTCAACAGGTGTAAGTAATGTCCTAATAGGTTCCTTAAAAGCAACAGCACCCATGTTTGAAGAAGAAACAGCATCCATTGAAGATTGGAAATGAGCAGAAGTTGATGATGAAGTAGCCATTGATGTTCTTGAAAATTTAGGGTTACAGAGATGTTTGGGTTTGAGAGAGAGATGAAAGCAATGAAACAAGAAGAAATGCATACAAGGGTGTTCGTGAGAGTGAAAAGTGTGAAATGTGTAAAGTTGTGGCATTTATAGAAGAAATTAGGACACACAAGAGTCACACATTCAGCACGCTTGCACTTAGCATTTAATGAAAAGAATATAATCATTTCAAGCAATTAATGATTCTGACAATTGGGGGAAAACGAGAAACTCAATATTCAAAAACAGTACCTCAAACGTCAATTCAGTATTGTGCACTCCACCTTTTCAGATTCAGAGTAACACGTGTTTGCTTGCATGTGCTTCTGAAACTTCTTTGAGAAATGAAACGTTAGCCATCGTTCAGATCCTCTGAGGCTTGTTAGTTCAGATTTGCACACAAAGAATAAAAGAATAAACAATAATTAAATAGATGTAATACTTTAGAGTCAAAACATTTTCATCTGAGAAAAATTTCTTCTGATAAACATTTTATTCTGGACAGAAATCCATACTTATATTTTTCAGAATAAATTTGAATCTATCTTCAGCAAGGGGTTTTGTAAAAATATTAGCTCATTGATGATTTGTATCAACAAAGTTTAAATTGATAACTCCCTTTTGAACATAGTCTCTGATGAAGTGATGTTTTATCTCTATATGTTTTGCCTTAGAGTGTAAAATAGGGTTTTTAGACAAACATATAGCAGAAGTATTATCGCAGAAGATTGAAATGTTACTCTCATGGATCTGATAGTGTTCTAGTTGACTCTTCATCTAGAGCATCTGAGTGCCGCAACCAGCAGCAACAATGTATTCTGCTTCTGTTGTTGAAAGCGCAATAGTGGGTTGCTTCTTACTGAACCAAGAGATCAAATGACTTCCAAGAAACTGGCAGCTTCCAGAAGTACTTTTTCTTTCTACTCTGTCTCCAGCGTAATCAGCATCACAGAATCCAACTAATTTATAATCATCAGATCTTCTGTAACACAAACCCACATTAGTAGTACCTTTCAGATACCTTAGAATCCTCTTAACAGCTGTTAAGTGTGATTCTCTAGGATCTGATTGGAATCTGGCACATAGACAAACACTAAATAGAATATCAGGTTTAGAAGCAGTCAAATACAGAAGAGATCCAATCATACCTCTGTAAAGCTTTTGATCTACTTTCTTACTTACCTCTTCCTTACCAAGAGTGCTTGTAGGATGCATTGGAGTTTTTGCCAACTTGCTTTCAGTCATATTAAACTTCTTTAGAAGCTCCTTCACATACTTAGTCTAATGTATGTAGGTGCCTTCTGGAGTTTGATTGAATTGGATTCCCAGAAAGAATCTGAGTTCTCCCATCATGCTCATCTCAAATTCAGCCTGCATAGAAAGAGAAAACTCCTTTCCTAGCGTAACATTGGTAGATCCAAATATAATATCATCTACATAAATTTGACAAATTAACAAGTCTTTCTTAAATGATTTACAGAAGAGAGTTGTATCCACTTTGCCTCTGATAAAATTCTTTTCCAAAAGAAAATTACTTAGCCTCTCATACCAAGCTTGGGAGCTTGTTTTAAACCATAGAGTGATTTTTTAAGTTTAAAAACATGTTCTGGAAATTTATCATTTTCAAAGCCAGGAGGTTGGTGAACATAAACTTCCTCTTCTATAATACCATTTAAGAAGGCACTCTTAACATCCATCTGATAAAGAGTGATGTTATTTTGTGCACAAAAGAAATGAGTAGGCGTATAGAATCTAACCTGGCCACATGAGCATAAGTCTCTGTGTAGTCAATTTCTTTTTGCTGACTATACCCTTGAGCAACTAGCCTTGCTTTGTTTCTTACAACTTCTCCTTGCTCATTCAATTTGTTTCTGAAGACCCATTTAGTTCCAATAATATTAAACCCTTTTGGTCTTGGAACCAGATCCCAAACGTCATTTCTGGTGAATTGATTTAGCTCATCTTGCATAGCAAGTATCCACTCATTATCATTCAGAGCTTCATCAACAAAATTTGGTTCAATGATAGACACCAGCCCAAAGACTGACGTTGCAGATGATCTGAGGAAAGACCTTGTTCTGATAGGGTCATCCTTCTTTCCAATTATCACATCCTCTGGATGAGAGGCCTTGATTCTGGATGATGATCCCTTAACTTATGGTTCTTCAGAAATATTCAAATTGTTCATCTGAGCAGCCAATGGAGTTGCATCTAGCGTTGCTTCTGGTTCTTTCACTTGAGCCTTTTCTGCCTCTGAGACTTCAGAGTCTGTGAGAATGACTTCTCTATCTGCAGAATTATCAAGTTGCTTTGGCTTTTGATTGCCAAGCATATCATCAAATCTAACATGTATAGATTCCTCCACAATCTGTGTCTCAGTATTGTATACTTTGTAGCCTTTAGAGCGTTCAGAATACCCAAGCATGAAACACTTATGTGCTTTAGAATCAAACTTGTTCAGATTCTCTTTAGTATTCAACATAAAACATACACATCCAAAAGGATGGAAATATGAAATATTGGGCTTTCTATTCCTCCACAATTCATAGGGAGTCTTCTCCAGAAGAGGTCTTACAGACACTCTATTCTGAATATAGCAAGCTGTGTTTATTGCTTCTGCCCAAAAATGTTTTTCCAGATTAGTCTCGTTGATCATGGTTCTGGCCATTTCTTGCAATGTTCTATTTTTCCTCTCTACAACTCCATTCTGTTGTGGAATTCTAGGGCAGGAGAAATCATGTGCAATGCCATTATCTTTAAAATATTTTTCAAAATATTTGTTTTCAAATTCACCACCATGATCACTTCTGACTTTAACAATTTTAAAACCTTTTTCATTCTGGACTTGTTTGCAGAAGTCAAAGAACACAGAATGTGACTCATCCTTGTGTTTTAGGAATTTCACCCATGTCCATCTGTTGTAGTCATCAACAATGACTAATCCATACTTCTTGCCTCTGATGGATGCAGTTTTCACTGGTCCAAACAGATCAATATGAAGTAGCTCTAATGGTCTTGAGGTTGAAACAACATTTTTAGTTTTAAAAGAAGATTTTGAAAATTTTCCTTTTTGACATGCTTCACAAAGAGCATCTGAGTTGAACTTCAACTGAGGAAGTCCTCTGACCAGATTGAGTTTATTAATCTGAGATATACGTCTCATATTAATATGCCCCAATCTTCTATGCCAGACCCATTTCTCATCATTCACAGATAAGAGGCATTTTACATTTTGAACTTTAAGTTCTGAAAGGTTAATTTTATAAATGTTGTGTTTCCTCTTTCCACTGAATAGGATAGAGCCATCCTTTTGACATACAGCTTTGCAACATTTTTGATTAAAGATTATATCATAACCATTGTCACTTAATTGACTTATGGACAATAAGTTATGCGATAATCCTTCAACAAGTAATACATTAGAAATGGAAGGAAGGTTACCATTACCTATGGTTTCAGAGCCAATTATCTTGCCCTTTTGGTTCCCTCCAAACTTGATGTCACCTCCAAATCTAAGCTCCAGGCTTTGGAACATAGACCTTCTTCCCATCATATGACGCGAGCAGCCATAGTCCAGGTACCAAGATTGGTGTTTTGACTTTACTGCTAAAGATATCTGCAACAGGTCTTATTTTGTCTTTAGGTACCCAGATTTTTTTGGGTCCTTTAGGGTTAGTTACCTTAAAGTTTTGTCTGAACTTCTGTCTTCTGACAGCAGATTTGTCCTGACTAACTTTAGGTTTAAACACAGGAATGTTCTGACCAGAACGTGTGTGTTTGATATCATTAAGAGGACCATACTTAAAAGTAGAATACAGAGGAGTATGCTTAATGATTAGTTTATCAACAGGTGTTGGATTTAAATCTTTCTCAGAAGAAGATTCATATCCAATACCCTTCCTGTTATTTCTGGTTACACCATAGATCATTGAAGCCATCTTGCTTCTCTCTAGGCTTCTTGCCAGAAATCTCTGAAAACTATAGTCATATTCTTCTAAAAAAGTTTTAGATTTTGACTTAGTTTCAACTTCAGAATCTTGTTGAGCTTTTTCTAATTCATTTTTAATTTTCAAATTGTTTGCTTTGAGCTCAGCAACTTCTGATTTCAGAAGATCATTCTCAGATACAAGATTGCTTTCAAGCTTCTTGTACTTGAGCTTAATCTTACTATAGTTTTCTAACATTTCTGATAAACTCTCAATAAGCTCTACTCTAGAAAGTTCAGAAAATACCTCCTCAGAATCTGATTTTGATTCTGATTCTGATCCAGATGTTTCTACATGGTCTTCTACATCGGCCATGAGTGCCATGTTTGCACATTCCTCATCTGAGTCTGATGAAGATTCAGATGCATCTGAATCATCCCAGGTTGCCATCAGAACTTTCTTTTTATGGTCAGACTTCCTTCTTGGCTTCTCCTTCTGAAGCTTTGGGCATTCATTCTTGTAGTGCCCAGGTTCCTTGCATTTATATCAGACAACCTCTTTCTTTCCAGATCTTCTGTGCCCAGAAGACTCTTTACGTTGATCTGGTTTCTTGAAGTTCTTGAACTTCCTCTGTTTATGCTTCCAGAGTTTGTTGATCCTTCTGGACAGCAGGGACAATTCATCTTCTTCTTCAGAAGACGACTCTTCAGAACTTTCTTCTATAACCTGCAACATTTTAATAGATTTGTTAGACTTTAAAGCAACAGACTTACCTTTTTTTTTGGGGTTCATCTTCTTCTAGTTCAATATCATGACTCCTCAGAGAGCTGATCAGTTCCTCCAGCGTGATCTTGTTCAGATCCTTTGCTAGCTTCAGAGCAGTGACCATTGGTCTCCATCTGATTGGAAAACTTCTGATGATCTTTTTAACATGATCTGCAGTGGAGTAACCCTTGTCCAGAACTTTCAAGCCAACAGTGAGAATATGGAATCTAGAGAACATAACTTCTACAGATTAAGATTCCTCCATTTTGAAGGCTTCATATTTCTGGATCAGCGCTAGAGCCTTGGTTTCCTTGACTTGAGAATTTCCTTCATGAGTCATCTTCAAAGATTCAAACATACCAAATGTTGTTTCTCTGTTAGTAATTTTCTCATACTCAGTATGAGATATAGTGTTGCGGTGAAAATTGGATATCAAGCTATTAAATTAACTTGAATCTTAATTCTTTTTACAACTGAACTTTATTTTATCCAAAGGAAATGTCTAAATAAAGAAAAACCTTTTTCGCGATGTAACGACAACGCTAAGAGATTCGGGGATCGGGGGTTGGTTATACCTAGGGAAGGTGTTAGCACCCTAAGCATCTGTAGTATTCTACAGGAACCTTTTGTTTGATTGATTGCTAAGTGTGAAATATGTACTATGGATTTAGGATTGGGAGTTGAGTGTAAAGATAAGTAAAGACCTAATTGGTTTTCTAAGTTTGCTCACAAAGACGTCGCATCTTCTGCCTACGTATCCTGACTAGGATAGAATCAGAGCAATCGTAGTTCACCTCACAAGGGAAGAAGAACACTTGATTATGATCAAGGTTCAAGGGGGAACAAACATGACAATGTTTATGTGGAGTTTGACAAAACTCCCTAATCTAAGTTGTAATATTCAAAAGGGGAAGTAAGAAATCATGACAATGATTCTTACACAGAGTTGACAAACTCTTTCCTAGGGTTCTAGTTGAAGAACACTCCTAGTACATGTGGGTTTCTTAGACTTGAAGCAAAGTCTAATGGCTTCTAATCTAGGGTTAAAGTGACTTAACAAAGTCAAGAGAGGGATGAGGGATGAAGGATGTATCCATGACATGAGGGTCAAATGAACAGACTTTTCCTTTGGAAGTAGACAGGAGAGGCAACTGGATGAGAGCTAATCAAGCTTCACCACTTGGGGAAAGAAAACAAAAAGAAAATTAACAACATAATAAAGATGCATTCATGGTGACAACCATTAACTGAGCATGAGAAATTGATAAGATTGAAAAATGCATTGATGACAATCAAAGCAGGTAAGCAGAACAGGAACTGTGACGACAGATCAAGTTCAGGTGAAATTAACAGATGAAGTAATATGAACATGGTATTAATCAAAGATGAAGTTTTAACATTTTGGATAACATTTAAGGGTATGAATTCAAACAAGTATCACAAATAATCACAAGTACATCAAGAGAAAATTCATCTGCATCTATCAAAACGATCACAAAAAGCACACAACTTGCACATAGTCAAAAGAGATGAAAAATTAGGAAAACATGGAAATACAAAATATGACATGAAAGTAGACATCAATATGAACACAATGCAAAAAGAATGGGTGAAAAATGATTAAAATTGAGAGAGATATGATTTTTCAAAGATTGGTAAAAAAATGACAAAATTAATCAAAAGGGTTGCCCTCCTCAGGGGTCGAATCCAGGTTCAAGGCTTGCAAGGCGTGTTTAGGCATATGGTCTTACCACTGGGGTGGCTATACATCCATTGATGTAAGCCACCCCATAAATATATGAGGGGTGTTTTCAAACAGGCTGGGCACAAAAACAAGGCAAGAATCATGATTTGCATTTTGGGCATAACTTTCTCAAATCTTCATCTTTTTTGACAAAATTTTAGTGTAAATTGGGTAGAATTTCATGAGGAACATGATGATGGTTTTAGATTTTCAAAATTCCTTCTCTAATGAAAAACCCGATAGTAGTTGCTTTTGGTTGTTTAAAAATGCATTTTGATGTGAACCCCCCAATCCAACCAGTTTTGAACCCAAGTGATCATGCACACACAACATAACAATGATAATGAATACATTCAAATCAGAACAAAGCTTCAAGACAGCTTGGTATGATAAATGACATGTAAGTTTCAAAAGTAACTTTTTGATGCAATCTTGTGAA
The DNA here is from genome assembly GCA_963859935.3 of Lathyrus sativus. Lineage (NCBI taxonomy): Eukaryota > Viridiplantae > Streptophyta > Magnoliopsida > Fabales > Fabaceae > Lathyrus > Lathyrus sativus. The sequence continues at coordinate 265,192,969 of OZ012739.1, read as the reverse complement.
AATGTAGTTCAAGCTCTAAGCATAGTTTTGGTGGATCAGTCACATACACACATCAAACATAGATTACCAAGTGTGTTCAAACTTGACTTGGGGTTAAAGGCTGACTGTAGCAAGATATGCCTCTTGAAATGCACTTTGATTGCTTTACAAGGCATGAGCAAATTCAAATCATGTTATAGACACATTTTAACCAAACCAATCACTCATACAGTTCACACATGTGCCATGAGATGGATTCAAATTGAGAAAAGAGTTCAAGGAAGTCAGTTATGAAAAGTGATTTTCAAAATGCAACATTTGGTATTGGTGAGGTGCAGTAGGATGTGCAATTCATGTATCATGCAAAAGTTGATCATTTAAAACACACTTACACATCATATACATTGTATGAAGTGAAATCAAACATATTTTGAAGCCAAAAAGGGACTGTCACAAAAACTGATATTTCAAGTTGTAAATAACATGAAGATGATGCATGATGATGTGAGATTCTAGTTCTATGCACATTCTGATCCAATTAATCACACACAGAGCATATGTACATGACTTTGAGTGAGTTTGAAAACAATTTGAGGTCAAAAAGAGACTGTGGTAAGATATGGTTTTCAAAATGCATTTTCGTGTTTGTGAGATGCATGAACATGCTTATTTTAAGTTCAAAATGATTTCTGGTCAGTTTAATCACACACACACACACACCCCTCATAATCATGATATTAAGTGAATGCTAATAAACATTAGGATTCAAAACAGTCTACATTCAGAAATGGCATGCTGGCTACAACTTTTGGTTTTGTTCAATGCCTCAAAATGTTCAAGTCATGATTTAAAGCATGCTTGCATCAAAAGATCACACACACACATCCCCTACATATAATCAAGAGTGTCTAAGCAGGAAACAAAACTCTAAATAAGCTGTGATGCAAAAATGGATTTCAGGTTGTTGAGATGTGAAGAAAAATTCATTTTGAAAGTCCTATCCTAAAAACAGAAGCAGGTAACTCAAACTAGATGCTCAAACACATTGTAAGCACAATATACCAACTGTTGGGAACTACCAAACCAAACACAAATCAAAGCAACATCACAACTTGCCAGCTGGATGCAAAAAAATAGCCTTTTGTTCATTATGTAGCAGGGCAGTTTTTAATGAAAATGAAATGAGCATGCAATTGCATATCACACCAAACACATATATACATGCCAAACTGTAATCAAACTTGTAAAACAAGTATGCCTCAGTTTTGACATTATTGGATGCATGTAAGAAAAACAAGTGGTAGCAAGCTTCTAGGCAAAACAGCTCAAAATGATTCTCATGATATTGTGATGAACGGAATGAGGTTAGACACTACATACATGTTGTAGATAACCTTGAGCAAATAAAATAAACAAGAAAACCAGAGGAACTTCAAGCCACCACCAAGCTTTGTGTCTTTCTTCTCTTTTAAGCAAAAATGCAAATCCTAAGTCAGTTGAAGAAATAAACTCCACTGCTTGTTTCCAATGCCTTAGACAGCTGAGAAATGATGTATGTGAGGTGTTTGAGTGATTAAAACACCAAGAGGACAGCTAGAACCAGTTTTGACAGATTTTGTGGCTTTTGGTCAAAGTAACTTGGTGTAGAAGTTGACTTTTTGAATGGTGAGGTTTTTGAATGGTTTAAGGTCTTGGAAACCTTCTATATCATATTTGGATATTGTATGGATGATTGTTGGGGTGTTTGAATGGGGAGAAATGAATTTAGTAGCCTTGGTAGCAAGACAGATTTTTGGTGTTTTAGTGAAAAAAGTGACTTTGTGATTTTTGAAGCAAGGAGTGGAAATAGTGAAAGCTTTCCATTTCTTTGGTTTTTAGAATTGATCATCTCTGTTTGTTTTTTCAAATGAAGTGGTGAGGGCTCCCTTTTATAGGCAAAGAAGTGGCTTGGGGCAGATTTGGAGATTTCTTCACTTTGAAGAAAGGTTTTTCACTTTTTGATTAAACCTCCACAAGAGGGTTTTCTTGGCTGATAGGCAAGCCTCAATAGTCAAGAAAAATGATGAGCTAGTGTGGTTAATTGCAGGCTAGGAGGTACAACTTGTGGCTGGTTCAGAATTGCCTTTTACACCTCATGCTTGTTTTTCACTTTTTGGTGCAAGTTGCAAACCAACTTGCAAGGAAACTTGCAAAGCTTGGCCTTTTGAGTTCTTATGCATAACTCCTTTGTTTTTCATGCTACAAACTCCTCATATACCAGACACAGCCTGGTTCACCAGCTGAGTTTGGTCAATTTTGATGAAAGAATGAATTCTTGAATTTTGACAATGTGGGACTAAAGTATGAAAACCTCAACTTGCCATAACCATATCTTTCAGCTCACAACTTCTTTTGAGACGTGCTAGTACTTTTTAGAAAGCCCTCAAATAGCTCTAAAACATTCATGTTTTCATGAGTTTCAATTTTCCAAAGGAACGTGGCCAAAAAGTCTCCCAAAGTTGCTAAAAAATGAACTTAAAAGTGAAATTTCTTAGTCTTTTTCCCTTCTAGAAATGAATTTGATCATAACTCCAAATCTATGCATTTTCTGATCATGGACCACTTAGGGAATTTTGTAGTATTTGTCAAGAGCTTCCAAATGAGCTTTGAACCAACTCAATTGGATGTGTGGTTAAGGAGTTATGGTTTAGCCCCTTTCAAAACCCTAATTTCCCGATTTTTCGATTACTTCTTCATCCTTGATCCAATGGTCATGAAAATTGATATGCAAGTCCAATATGTTATAAGGAAAATTTTTGTTTCACAACTTGAAGTCCAATTCCTAAAATTTGAAGAGTTGACTTTTCGGTCAACCGTACGATCGATCGGTGACTACCGAGTCGCTTGTTGACATTCTGGACCTCCTAATACTTTGACACTCCTTGAATGAACCTTATTAAGCCATATGAACTCTATGGACCACGATTCCACCATTAAAACACCTTCAAACATCAAAGTCAAACTACTGTTGACTTTTACTGGTCAAAAAACCTAATCGGGGCCCCTGGACTACACTGTTCTTGATTCTGGGGTAACAACCTCAAATTGGATCCTCAATTGAAATTATATGATACCCTTGACCTTGTTTCATAATTGAATTAGCCCAAAACTTGGATTAATCACAAACCCTGAAGCTTCGATTTAACTATACAAAACCTTGATTCATCTGTAATTTGACAAAGACAAACTTGCATTGGGTTAGGGTTAGATAATTCATGAGTATGCTCCTAAAATGATAATGAGAATCTAATGGGTCAAAATTTGGGGTGCAACAGTTGCCCCTATTTAAATATCTTCACTAGATGGAACTGAGAGATGACAATCCTCGTAGAATCGCAGTGAAAGGTATTTAAATATAGAAAACCGAAAATTTTGTCCCTTAGATCCGATGATATGCAAAAGGAAAGGTCACGATATGCCATGAATTCTAAATGATGCTTCATGATGTTTGGATGCAAGACATATGCAGAAGACAGAAAAACAAAACAACGAGTAACCACTCGTGGGGACCTGGTATTGTGGATTCGACACTAGGGAAAACTGAGATATTACAATCAATAGTTCCAAAACATGACCAGTGGTAACTGAGAGGGAAATTTCACATGAGGATGTACAAAGTCCAATGAAGATGACAATCTCACTGGGGAAAAGAATACACTTCACCGGGGACAATAGCGACTTTTTACTGGGGAAATTAAAACACGAACCTCACTGGGGATGATCAGATGAGGAGCTTCCTATAGTGAAGAGTTCAAACAGGATCTTCAGGAATGAACTAGAAATAAAGAAAAAACATATTGGGGATACTAGTGACGACTAGATCTCTGAGACTTGTCTGGAAAAAAGGTCTCGCTGGGGATAATGATGTCACCCAGTTTTAACAAATGGCTCAGGCAGTGCTAGCAACCACTAGACTTTCCGTAGGTAATGGTGACGACCAACTTGGGGTAATAACAAATGAGATTTCTCAAATCCAGTCGATAACACGTAAGATTTCGACTGGGGAAATTGGTGATGACCAAATTTCAAGCAATGCCAGTAACTACTGGACTTAAAGGAGATTAGTAACGACCAAGTCCGGGTACCAATAACGATTGGGTTTCAAGTAATGCCAATTACGACTGGACATTGAAATAAACATGGTGATGACCAGATCAGAGTATACCAACACATGTGGTTATGAGAATTCTAGCAAGCTACAAGGCTTTAGCTGAGGAGGTTGGTAACGACCAAACCAAAATATACCAATAACGATTGGATTCCAAGTGACGCCAGTTACGACTGAACTTCATGGGGAAGGTTGGTGACGACCGACAAAATATCAATGTCGATAGGACTTCGAACATCTGCCAGTTACGATTGGGCTTAAACGGAAGATCAACTGGTAACGACCAGACTTCACAAGGGATTTGCTAGTGACGACTAGACTTCAGAGGGAAAAGGTTGGTAACAACCGAACCAAAAGGTAATAACGAGTGAAGTTAAGACAATGCCAGTTACGACTGGATCTCAAAGGAAAATATGGTGACGACCAAAAGAAAACCAATAACGATTGGATTTCGAACACTACCAGTTACGACTGGACTTCCAAGGAGAAGGTGGTGACGATCGAATCACAAGATACTAACGAGTGGATTTTAAGGCAATGCCAGTTACGACTGGTCTTAACAAGAAACATCGTGACGACCAAAAGAATACCAATAACGATTGGCTTCTAAAACAATGCCGGTTACGACTGGACTTTTATGGGGAAGTTCACTAGTAGTGATCGGTCATTCACGGGGAATCAACAGATAGCACACTGACCCCGAGAGACAAAATGAATCACACTGAACCCAGGCTGAAAGGTGTATGTAGTTCTTTGAAAATAAATCCAATCCTAACAGGGAATCGAGCTTTCTAAACAAGCTATTCAGAGGTGACAAAGTAAAATTAGACAAATGCTCAGACATCCTTTACTGGGACAAGTGTACTCATCATCATAAGAAGTTCCTTGAGAAAACAGTCTTCAAGGTTTGATACCCACACATGATCAAAGGGAAATCAGCAGTTCGACTTGCTTACACTTCATTGGGGAATGTAATTGGATTGCATATCAAAGCTTCCGCTACCCTGAGGTTTCGGGGAAGTATGATTTTCCTCGACTTTCCATGAGTTGAAGTTTTTACGTTTGTTAATCTTTTCCAGTTTTATTCAAATAATTTGACCCTAATGCTTTCAAAACTATCGTTGATCGACGAACAATATTTTGCATAACAAAGAAAATAAAGTAAATGATAAATTTGCAAAGGAAAGAATGGTTCAAAACTGATTTTATTCAAGGATGAAATCTTGCAAATGACAAAATTCAATAGAAATTTTACAGGTGAAAAATGGCAAAGTGGACAAGGTTACATTGAATCCTATGACCAAACTATCCCTAAAGACTAAAATTCCCCGAAATCCTTGCTTCTAACGAGAGCGGTTGGAGTGAATTCTTGTAGGACTTTCTGCGTTAATGACAACTCATCTGATGCAGTGAAACGTCTTTGTCCCTAACTTTTTCCTGGACCGCCCTTTCGGGTTTTCAATCCACCGGGACGCTCATTTTTGCCTAAGCCGCCCTTTCGGGTTTTCAACTTAGCGAGCTCTTATTTTTCTTTTTCTCCTTTTTTCTCTTTTCTTTTCTTTTTCTTCAACCCTAACTTTTGCATAAGCCGTTCCTTTGAGTTTTTGGCTTATCGGGTTTTTTAGGCGTAATATTTTCGTACTGCATCAGAATTCACTGGATGAGTAAGTTTCTCTCCATCCATGATGGTGAGAATTAATGAGCCTCCTGAGAAGACGGTTTTCACATTAAACGGGCCGTCATAGTTAGGCATCCACTTTCCTCGTGCATCTTTATGAACTGGTAAAATCTTCTTGAGTACAAGCTCCCCTTCTCGGAACTCTCGGACGCGAACTTTCTTGTCAAAAGCTCTCTTGATCCTCTTCTGATATGACTGACCATGACACACTACCGACATGCGCTTTTCATTAATAAGATTCAATTGATCAAACCTTTCCTTCACCCATTCTGCTTCTTCAAGCTTGGTTTCCATTATGACTCTCAAAGAAGGTATCTCGACCTCAATAGGAAGTACCGCATCCATTCCATATACCAAAGAAAAAGGAGTTGCCCCTGTTGAAGTGCGGACAGACGTTCTATACCCATGCAAGGCAAATGGTAGCATCTCATGCCAATCTTTGTAAGTTTTCACCATCTTTTGCAAGATCTTTTTGATGTTTTTATTCGCAGCTTATACAACTCCATTCATCTTGGGACAATAAGGAGAGGAATTGTGATGTTAAATTTTGAAATCATCGCACAACTCCTTCATGATTTTGTTGTTCAAATTGGTACCATTGTCCGTTATGATCCGACTTGGAATTCTGTAACGACAGATAATCTCCTTTTTGATAAAATGAGCCACCACTTGTCGAGTAACGTTGGTGTAGGATGCGGCTTCAACCCACTTTGTGAAATAGTCAATAGCAACCAGAATAAACCGGTGTCCGTTAGAAGATTTTTATTCAATTGCCCCAATCATATCGATGCCCCACATAGAGAAAGGCCATGGTGATGACAACACATTTAGCAATGTCGGAGGTACGTGCATCTTGTCCGTATAAATCTGACATTTGTGACACTTCCTGGCATATTGAATACAGTCAGTTTCCAGGGTCAACCAGTAATAACCAGCCCTCAAGATCTTTTTAGACATAGCATATCCATTGGCATAAGTACCAAACGTTCCTTCGTGAACATCTTGCATTAAAAACTCTGCTTCTCGTCTGTCGACAAATATAAGCAGGACCATATCATGATTCCTTTTGTAGAGCACATCAATATTGAGGAAGAACTTGGATGCTAATCGTCTCAGAGTTTTCTTGTCAAGTGACGTAGCATCTGCTGGATACTCTTGTTTCAAGAGGTAATTCTTTATGTCATAGAACCATGGTTTATCATCAGTCTCTTCTTCAACCATCTGACAGTAGGCGGGCTCAGTCTTGCATTCAATTCGAATGAGAGTGGCACTATTGACATCCTTGATTCTCCACATTGAGGCTAACATGGCTAGGGCATCGGCAATGTGATTCTTAGATCTTGGAACATGTTTGAAAGTGATTTCATCGAAACATTCCATCATCTTGATGATGTAGGCTTTATAAGGGATCAAATTCTCATGTCTAGTTTCCCATTCTCCAGTAACCTGATAGATAACCAAAGCTAAATCACCGCTTACTTCAAGAAGTTTGATTTTGAGGTCGATAGCTGCCTCGAGGCCGAGAATGCATGCTTCATATTCGGCGATAATGTTTGTGCAGTCAAAATCCAACCTGACTATGAATGGAGTGTAACCACCTTCCGGATTCATTAAAACGGCGCCTACGCCATGCCCACTGTAGTTGGAGGAACCATCGAACATCATTTTCCACCAAAGACCTTCCTGCGGGCCGTCATCAAGACTTGGCTCTTCACATTCTTTTACTAACATAATGTCTTCATCTGGGAAATCAAATTTGAGAGGCTCATAATCTTCCACTGGTTGATCTGCAAGATATTCTGACAAAACACTACCTTTGATAGACTTCTGAACTACGTACTGGATGTCGTATTCTGATAATAACATATGCCAACGGGCGAGTCTTCCAGTCTGAGCATGCTTCTCAAAAATATACTTTATTGGATCCATTTTTGAAATCAACAAAGTGGTATGACAAATCATGTACTGCCTCAAACGTTTGGCCACCCATGCCAAAGCACAACAAGTTTCTCCAGAAGCGAGTATCAGCTTTCATAATCAGTAAACTTCTTACTTAAATAATAGATAGCATGTTCTTTTCGTCCAGACTCATCCTGCTGACCTAACACACAACCCATTGAATTCTCAAGCACTGTCAAATACATGAAGAGAGGTCTTCCTGGAACAGGAGGTATTAAGATCAGAGGTTCTTGTAGGTAACCCTTGATCTTATCAAATGCTTGCTGACAATCTGAATTCCAAACAACCGTCTGGTCCTTGCGTAATAATTTGAAGATGGGCTCGCAAGTGGGAGTCATATTGGAAATAAATCTGGATATGTAGTTCAGTCTTCCAAGAAAACCTCTGACTTGCTTTTCTGTTTGGGGAGCTTGCATGTCTTGAATGGCTCAGACTTTATCTGGATCTACCTCAATCCCTCGGTGACTGACAATGAAACCAAGTAACTTCCCAGATCTTACTCCAAAGGTACACTTAGCTGGATTCAGTCTCAATTGATATTTTCTGAGTCTCTTAAATAATTTCAAAAGATGTTCCAAATGGTCCTCTTCACTTTGATATTTGGCTATCATGTCATCAACATATACCTCTATCTCCTTATGCATCATATCGTGAAATAAAGTTACCATGGCCCTTTGATAAGTAGCACCTGCGTTCTTTAGACCGAAAGGCATAACTTTGTAACAGTAAGTCCCCCATGGAGTAATGAAAGTATTTTTTTCCATGTCATCGGGATCCATCTTAATCTGATTGTAACCGGAGAACCCATCCATAAATGAGAAAACTGCAAAATTGAGCCGTATTATCCACCAACGTGTCGATATGCGGCAAAGGGAAATCATCCTTCGGACTGGCCTTGTTTAGATCCCTGTAATCCACACACATTCTGACTTTCCCATCCTTTTTCGGCACAGGTACAATATTGGCTACCCAGTCGGGGTATTTGGACACTGCTAAGAAACCCGCATCAACCTGTTTTTTTACCTCATCTCGAATCTTGAGAGCCATGTCAGGTCTTGTTCTTCGGAGCTTTTGCTTAACCGGTGGGCATTCTAGTCGAAGTGGTAACTTGTGAACCACTATGTCGGTGTCTAGACCTGGCATATCCTGGTATGACCAATCAAATACATCCACATATTCTTTCAAAAGTTCTTCTAGTTGCTGCTTGACTTCTTCCCCTAGAACTGCCCCAATCTTGACTTCTTTCTTGTCTTCTTCGGGTGCCAAGATTAATGACTTCTACATGTTCTTTGTAGGGTTGAAGCTCTGCATACTCATGGTGCGCCAATTTTACCAGTTCATCAGGGATTTCTAAATCTTCGTCCTCATCTTTAGCTTGGTATATTGATGAATCAAAGTCAGGAGGGAATGCAAAGTCATAGGATTCAATGGGTTTTAGGACATCACTGCACGTTGGAATGGCTTAATTTATTAAAACACACAAAGACAAATGAAGCACACAAAAGAGAAATTTGTTTTGTTTTTTTAAGATTGCCATTTTTCGTTTAAAATGAAAGCAAAAGCAGTAAAGGAAATAACACAAGGAAATTAACAAAATAGTTCATTTTTCATTGATTTTCTTGAAAGCTCAGGGCCCTTACAAAATATTCCTATAGCCTTGGGCATGGCTATGGAGATTCAAAACAATAACAAGAAAGAAAGACAAACAAATTACTTTGACTCAGGGAAAACCAAAGGAATCTCAATAGCTTCCCAGTTGCTCAAGGCAGTGTTGCACTGATACACTAACTGTTCAAGGCCTTCGTCTTCAAAATCTTCTTTCACAGCACTGACTTGGAAACCTCCACTGATGAATATTTCTTGTATAGTCTTCGGGCGTCCCTTGTCATGTGTTGGTGCTTCATCATGAGTTGGTTTGTAACCCAACCCTTGGCGATCCATCTTTGACTTTACTTCAACAACATCTCCCCAACCTGCGGGAGTACCTTCTTCAAGTGTAGACTTGATGCTCCGAGCGGATGCAAAAGACGGACCACTCTTAGCCACTATTTCTTCTAACATCACTGCATTAGCTATCTTGAGTGCTTGAAAGGAAGTTTCTAACGCGCCCTCATCTGCTTCGATATACTTGAACGATGACGGATTGCTCACCATTAGGTCCTCTTCACCGTGTACAATCACTAACTTATCATTCACAACAAATTTCATTCTCTGATGTAAGGTGGAAGTCACTGCCCCAGCGGCGTGAATCCATGGTCGTCCCAACAAACAACTATAAGATGGGTTAATGTCCATGACTTGGAATGTAATATCGAATACATGAGGTCTGATCATGATTGGCAATTCTACCTCTCCAACAATCGTTCTTCTTGAACCATCAAAAGCTTTTACAATCAAAGATGTTGGTTTCATTTCTGCCCCTGCATATGCTAACCTTGCGAGCGACCTGGCGGGCAATACATTCAATGAGGATCCAGTATCGACTAAAACTCGTGCAATTGTGTCTTCCTGGCACCTGACAGATATGTGCAATGCACGGTTGTGATTGCGTCCTTCGTTCGGTAACTCAGCATCACTAAAGCTCAGGGTGTTAGAGGCTGTAATGTTGGCTATTACTGAATCGAATTGTCCGAGAGTTATGTCTTTTGTCACATGTGCCTGCTTCAATACCTTTTGCAGAGCCTCTCTATGAGCTGGAGAGTTCATCAAGAGAGACAAGATCGATATCTTTGATGGGGTTTGGTGAAGCTAATCAATGATCTTGTAATCACTTTTCCGAATAATCCTTAAGAATTCTTCGTCGTCTCCTTCAGTTCCTGGTACCTCTTGTTGTTTTGTCGCAGCAGGGGTAACCTCTTTCGGAGCGGCTACTGTCATCTTTGGTTGATAGATTCGACCACTACGGGTCATTTTGCTTGTACCTGCAATATTTGTCACGTCTACTTGGTCGTCTCTTACTGTCTCTTTCTGACTAACCTTCCCTGATCCTCGGTCTATCACAATCATGTCATACTTCCATGGAACGGCCTTTGTGCTTTCAAAAGGAAACGGTCTTGGTTTCTGAATAATAATCGGTCGGGGTTGATCGATAGCTGGCCTGTTGAAAACCGGCTTCATACTTTTGTTAGTCGTTTTGAACACCGGAACTTTCTCACTTTTCTTTGGTAAATTAAAAATAGGCTCAATTACCGCAACTTCTTCTTTCCTCGCCTTACTACACACTTGTAATATTCCTTCATCAATCAATCTTTGTATAACTCTTCGTACCTCATCACACCCTCTAGAATCACTAGAACATTCTTTACAATCGTTATGGGTATCTTCTATCAATCCTGCTTTCAGTAGTTTCTCGTGAAGTAACCTCAACGGGGTTTTGATCTCTGACACACCTCGGACTACCCCTTCATCTGAAACTTCTTCTACAACATTAACCCCTCCATGGTTCGGTAACGGATTACTTTTGACATTTGGGGGTACATTATCAAAAGACAAGATCTTCTTTTCCATTAACTCCCTGACAAGATGTTTTAAAGCAAGACAGCCTTCCAAATCATGACCGACGGCGCCTTCGTGAAAGGTACAATGAGCATTTGGATTATAGTGAGGAGATGTAGTGTATGGATTTAATGTTCGTGTTGTTACCAATCCTTGTTGCACTAAGGAGGGGTACAACTCTGTGTAAGTCATCGGTATCTGAGGAAGTGGAGGTTTTGTTGCTGGCCTTCGATTCTGGTAGTTTTGTCTAGGTGCCTGAGCTCTGGGCTGATGATGTTGCTGGTAGGGTGGAGCGTTGGGCGCTCGTTGTTACCCTTGTTGAATTGGCTGATATACAGGTGCTGGTTGCACTATCTGATAACTGGGAACAGGATGACTGAAGGCCGGAGTTACAGCTACCACATAAGGTTGTTGGGCATACTGCAACGGATACATTGGTCGTTGTTGTTGGGATTGCTGAACATAACTTGCTTGAGGCTGCTGAACAAAGCCTTGCTGAGGTCGTTGAACATAACTCTGCTGATACTGTTGGTAAGGTGGTCTCCAGGTGCGACTCTTTCTTCCCACAGTTACTGCATTTGTCTCCCCTTCCTTCTTTTTATGGAAGTTACTGTTGAGCTTCTTGACATTGTTGTTACCAGAACTGGTGGAACTGCTAGCCACCTTCCCATTCTTCATTCCTAACTCCACTCTCACCCCCACTGCTACTATATCAAAAAAACTTGCGGTTACACTACTGATCATCTTCTCATAAAACTCTGGTCTCACTGTATCGACGAACCAATTTGTTAGGTCTTTTTCACTCAAAGGAGGTTCTACCTGAGAGGCAGTTTCCCTCCACCTTTGTGCATACTCTTTGAAAGATTCTGAACTCTTCTGTGACATACTCAGTAACTGTCTTCTATCAGGGGCTAAATCCATGTTGTACTTGTAATGTTTCACAAAAGCATCAGCCAAGTCTTGGAAACTATGAATACAAGACTGATCCAAACCCAAATACCATTTAGCAGGAGCTCCTTTCAAACTATCTTGGAAACAGTGAATCATTAACTTATCGTCTTCTACATGAGCGGCCATTCTCTGGTAATACATAATCAGATGCGTAAGTAGCCCCAGAATACTGATCAAAATTGGGAACTTTGAATTTTGGCGGAATTACCAATCCAGACACTAAGCACATATCTCTGGCATCAGTACCAAAGATGTCATTCCCTTCCATTGCTCTGACTTTCCTGCATATAGTCTCTACACTTTCTTTCAACTTATCATGTCATCCACTCTCTTCTTCATACCCATCAAGACCTTTGTACACTTGTGGAGGATTATGAAAAACAGGGCGCGCTTGAATCTGAACAGAAGGCTGAGTGTAAGTAGGAATAGCTTGAGGAACTTCTGCCCCCAGGGGAACTGCTTGTTGATTGACTACTGGTGGAGGTACAAAACCAGGCGGCAACCCATATGGTGGAACATTTGCAACAGTGACTGCTGTTGGGATCGGCTCTACTGCTGTGCCAGTGATTTCAGAAACAACAGTGGCTTGAGTGTCCAACTTTGCACGAATGACTTGTAGGCCTTCCATGATATGCCCCATGCCTCCTCGTAGCTCTCCAAGTTCATTATCAATCCTGTCCACATCCAAATTTTGTCCTTCAGTTCTTAGGCGAGCTTGGGCTCGGGTGTTGTATCGGTGTTGAGGATTCAGTGTGATTCTTTCTGGAGACAAGACAGCGAGATGAGACACAACACAAGAACATGCACATGTGATGCTTATGAATGCAAAATGCAACAATGCAAAATTAATCATTCAAGGAATCCAAAGAAATATTTGCAAAAATTACAACAATGGGGAAATAAGCAAATTCAAAGTCTTCATAGATTAACAACTGAGAGTTTTACAACAACGATTCTGAAACAGAAATACAAAATCTTCAATACAAAATACATGATGAAATGAAACAGAAAACAAAAGGATTTTAAATATTCTGGTTGGATGGTCCTTCATCTTCTGGCTGACTTCTTTTTCCACCTTGACGGATCAACTCTTGAAGTTCTTCCCTCTCTTGCATAGCCTTGAAATACTTATCTCTCCAAGTCTTTCCTTCTTTTTCAGCTTTTTCCAAAGCAGCTTTCAATTCTTCTGCGAGAGTAGGCTTGGGTGAGTCATGCTCAAAGCGAGTATAGAACATCTTCAACACTGCTTCTTTTACCCAGGATAAGTAAGATTCTGAAACAGTAGAGTCGTGGTAACCTAGGGCAGTTACTCCCCTCGTGTGGACATAACGCCAAGCATACACAATTCGAGCCTTGTAAGCGGGATTCTTCCCCTCTTCAATGTAAAAGCTTCTCAAAAAGTCTAGGTCTGGTTCATCCTCCATGGGGTGCCCCAACTGTCGACGAGCTAGAATAGGATTATAGCTGATGCAACCATTGACGTTGATAAGCGGTACATTCGGGAAATCTCCACAGCTTTGGATCATGGCAATCCCTCCATATATAGGGTCATACCACTTAATATCTGAGTGTTTGAGCAATAGCAGTTTTTCTGTCCATGAGAGCCCATTTTGCTTATCCCAGAGAGCTGGAATTTTTGGCAAGTGCGAAATAAACCACTTATGCAGGAGAACGGTGCAACACTCAATCTGTCCAACTCCATAACGGTTCCTACGGTGGATGGTAAAGTACGTATCAGCCAGCAAGGTAGGTACAAGATTTTTGATTAAGAAAAGGTTGATTGCATTTGCGTCCACAAAATCATTAGCAGTCAGGAACAGGAACAATCCGTAAATTAGTAAAACCAAGATGGCCTCAAATGCTTCAATATTTTTCGATAAGGCATGGTTTTGAACTTTTTCATACAGGAACATAGCTGGAAATCCATACAACCCTCCCTTAGCAATCATATGAGATCGTACCTCGTCCACCTCCAAATACGCGGCCTCTGCAACTGCTCTTTCATTAGGAGTCCCTTCTCTTCCAGAAAAATGGTCTAGGAGTGACGCCTACTCCCATCAAGGCGGAATATTCTTCCAAGGTTGGTAGCAACTGATAGTCTGGAAAGGTGAAACAGTGATAGGTTGAATCATAGAACTGCACGAATGCGGATAACATCTCTTCATATACTTGAACTTCTAGTAAATACAGCATATTCCCATACTTCTCTCTGAATGCCTCGGGGTCTTCTGCTAAACTTCCCAGTTTCTTCAAGTTCTCTAATTTTGGTTTTTGGAACACAACCTCTGCTTTCTTTCCAGAATCCATCCTATAATATCTGCAAAACAATCTTTAGTTCCTTGAATGATTAATTAATGAGAATGCAAATGCAAAGGTTTCATGGAACTCAGATCAAAAACATCATTTCATTTCATTGATTTTCAAGATTGCATTACAAAATATCTAGTACATTTTACAAAAGTCCTAAATATAAGGCTGACAGTATTCTAAATAAAAGTCTTCTTTTGCTTTGAGTTTCTTGATTTCTTCTTCCATCTGAGTCTTCTCAAGAATGAGTTTGTCCACGACTAGCTTCCATGGAATTGGCTGAGAGCTAGAAGAAGATAAACCTTCATGTGTCTTCCTCTTCTTATAAGTAATCATTTCTTCATCCTTTGCCTGGAGTTGTCTACGGAGTTCATCATCTCTTCCATGGCTACTTGGTACTTGTATTTCCAGGCTACTTCAGTTTGTTGTGATTTCCTCAAAGCAATCTTCAACTTCTCCTCTTTGGACATAAAGATCATTGTGTGTTCCTCCTCTAAAACCATGGGTTTCTGCTGAGGATAAGGCATCTTCAGCTGAATACCTCTCTTTCGGACCCATTGGAGATAAGGCTCGAGAGAGACGCAATTAGGTTTCCCTAAGGCTTCTTTTCCTTTCTTGTGTACATGACCCCAAGCTTTTAGAATTTCTCCTTTTAAGTCTGAACTTCCCTTAAAGAAAATATTCTCCACATAAGCGCTATTTGGTTTGTCCTTCAAAGGATATCCAAGCTGTCGGCGAGCGAGCACAGGGTTATAACTGATTCCTCCGCTTGTACCTAGAAGAGGTACGTTACCAAAACTTCCACAACTGTCAATGATTTCTATCCCATCATAATTACGACTGTACCAATCAATATCAGAGTGAGTAAGAGCCATAACCTTCTGAGACCACCAACCTTCCTTCCAAAGAGCATGAGCCTTAGGTAAGTGAGAAATAAACCACTTATATAACAAAGGGACACAACAGGTAATCATTCCTCCTTTATGCAAATTTCTCAGATGAGCAGAATGATATGCGTCAGCAAGTAAAGTAGGCACAAGGTTTTTCTTCAAGAAAACCTTAATGGCGTTGAGATCCAAAAAATCATCAAAACTTGGAAACAAGAAGATCCCATAAATGAGCAAGGCAAGGATAGCCTTGAATGCATCCATACTCAAATGATCAACATAGTATTGTGCTTTCCCAACCAAGAACTCGACAGTCAAACCAAATACTCCTCCTTTAGTAACCATATTTCTCTGAATATCCACCAATCCCAAACATGTAGCTTTAGCAATTTCTTCCTCCTTAGGGTCCTTCTCCATGATTGGAAAAGGAGAGTCTTCAAGAATAGGTAAACCATTCAAGCAAGAATATTCCTCAAGTGTTGGTACCAGCTGGTAATCAGGAAAAGTGAAACAATGATAGAGTGGATCATAAAACTGGAGAAGTGTGGAGAGGAGTCCCAGATCCATCTTCTTTTTTACTTTCAACAATGACAATAAGTTCCCATACCTGCTCTTGAATCCTTCTAGATCTGTTATCAAAGTGCTCAACCTTTCTATGTCATCCAAGTTAGGACTTTTGTAAGTGTACTTCATAGTTTTCTTTTTTCCACTGTCCATGATGATCCTAATGTTTACAAACAAGAGATCTGAGTTCCATGAAACTTTTATGATATGATGTTCATGAATGCATGAATGCACAAACACAGGTAAGCACAGATTCACATATACACATGGATAAACAGATAAAGGTTTTGGTTTGGAGAACATGAGTAAGGAGTCAAGGTCTACCCACCCCAAAGGTATGTACTAAGGCCTTCAAAACTGTAGAGCAAGGTTCTAAAATAGTTCCCAGAGTCCTCGACCCATCTTTCGGATATTATCAATTTCCCAAATACTTGGTGGTCGATAATATTCTCAAGAGAGTCTCGTCCAAGTGTAGTATCGCGTATCAACTACTTTGGAATTACTTCCTTATAGTCATCGCACTACATCCTAATAAAGCCATAGTGGGGAAAAGGTAATCTAAAGGTCCTCTGTATCACTGGCTCCCATGTAGAAAGTAGCATTATTTTCACGAATACTCGATCAACAATACTAACTCTCAAAAGGGCCTCTACTGAGCGGTGGTTTTCTCAAGTCAGCTTGGTCGGGAATCAACTCCCTATAAGCCTTCTTGAATATACCATCATCCTATCATAAGTATGCTCAAACACGGGTATAGTGTTGTCTCACCACTCAAAGTTCCCAAGATCCAACAGAGCACAAATGTACATATTTACAAGTATTCACAAAGAAGCAAGTAATCAAACAAGATAGGCTAAACCCTCAAAGCAATAAAACTTCTCTCCCCAGTGAAGTCGTCATTTCTGTTGCGGTGAAAATTGGATATCAAGCTATTAAATTAACTTGAATCTTAATTCTTTTTACAACCGAACTTTATTTTATCCAAAGGAAAGGTCTAAAGAAAGAAAAACCTTTTTCGCGATGTAACGACAACGCTAAGAGATTCGGGGATCGGGGGTTGGTTATACCTAGGGAAGGTGTTAGCACCCTAAGCATCTGTAGTATTCTACAGGAACCTTTTGTTTGATTGATTGCTAAGTGTGAAATATGTACTATGGATTTAGGATTGGGAGTTGAGTGTAAAGATAAGTAAAGACCTAATTGGTTTTCTAAGTTTGCTCGCAAAGACGTCGCATCTTCTGCCTACGTATCCTGACTAGGATAGAATCAGAGCAATCGTAGTTCACCTCAAAAGGGAAGAAGAACACTTGATTATGATCAAGGTTCAAGGGGGAACAAACATGACAATGTTTATGTGGAGTTTGACAAAACTCCCTAATCTAAGTTGTAATATTCAAAAGGGGAAGTAAGAAATCATGACAATGATTCTTACACAGAGTTGACAAACTCTTTCCTAGGGTTCTAGTTGAAGAACACTCCTAGTACAGGTGGGTTTCTTAGACATGAAGAAAAGTCTAATGGCTTTTAATCTAGGGTTAAAGTGACTTAACAAAGTCAAGAGAGGGATGAGGGATGAGGGATGAGGGATGAGGGATGTATCCATGACATGAGGGTCAAATGGACAGACTTTTCATTTGGAAGTAGACAGGAGAGGCAACTGGATGAGAGCTAATCAAGCTTCATCACTTGGGGAAAGAAAAAAAACAAGAAAATTAACAACATAATAAATATGCATTCATGGTGACAACCATTAACTGAGCATGAGAAATTGATAAGATTGAAAAATGCATTGATGACAATCAAAGCAGGTAAGCAGAACAGGAACTGTGACGACAGATCAAGTTCAGGTGAAATTAATAGATGAAGTAATATGAACATGGTATCAATAAAAGATGAAGTTTTAACATGTTGGCTAACATTTAAGGGTATGAATGCAAACAAGTATCACAAATAATCACAAGTACATCAAGAGAAAATTCATCTGCATCTGTCAAAACAATCACAAAAAGCACACAACTTGCACATAGTCAAAAGAGATGAAAAACTAGACAAACATGGAAATAAAAAATATGATATGAAAGTAGACATCAAGATGAACACAATGCAAAAAGAATGGGTGAAAAATGATTAAAATTGAGAGAGATATGATTTTTCAAAGATTGGTAAAAAAATGACAAAATTAATCAAAAGGGTTGCCCTCCTTAGGGGTCGAACACAGGTTCAAGGCTTGCAAGGCGTGTTTAGGCATATGGTCTTACCACTGGGGTGACTATACATCCATTGATGGAAGCCACCCCATAAATATATGAGGGGTGTTTTCAAACAGGCTGGGCACAAAAACAAGGCAAGAATCATGATTTGCATTTTGGGCATAACTTTCTCAAATCTTCATCTTTTTTGACTAAATTTTAGTGTAAATTGGGTAGAATTTCATGAGGAACATGATGATGGTTTTAGATTTTCAAAATTCCTTCTCTAATGAAAAACCCGATAGTAGTTGCTTTTGGTTGTTTAAAAATGCATTTTGATGTAAACCCCCCAATCCAACCAGTTTTGAACCCAAGTGATCATGCACACACACCATAACAATGATAATGAATACATTCAAATCAGAACAAAGCTTCAAGACAGCTTGGTATGATAAATGACATGTAAGTTTCAAAAGTAACTTTTTGATGCAATCTTGTGAAAATGCAGTTCAAGCTCTAAGCATAGTTTTGGTGGATCAGTCACATATACACATCAAACATAGATTACCAAGAGTGTTCAAACTTGACTTGGGATTAAAGGCTGACTGTAGCAAGATATGCCTCTTGAAATGCACTTTGATTGCTTTACAAGGCATGAGCAAATTCAAATCATGTTATAGACACATTTTAACCAAACCAATCACTCAAACAGTTCACACATGTGCCATGAGATGGATTCAAATTGAGAAAAGAGTTCAAGGAAGTCTGTTATGAAAAGTGATTTTCAAAATGCAACATTTGGTATTGGTGAGGTGCAGTAGGATGTGCAATTCATGTATCATGCAAAAGTTGATCATTTAAAACACACTTACACATCATATACATTGTATGAAGTGAAATCAAACATATTTTGAAGCCAAAAAGGGACTGTCACAAAAACTGGTATTTCAAGTTATAAATAACATGAAGATGATGCATGATGATGCGAGATTCTAGTTCTATGCACATTCTGATCCAATTAATCACACACACAGCATATGTACATGATTTTAAGTGAGTTTGAAAACAATTTGAGGTCAAAAAGAGACTGTGGTAAGATATGGTTTTCAAAATACATTTTAGTGTTTGTGAGATGCATGAACATGCTTATTTTCAGTTCAAAATGATTTATGGTCAGTTTAATCACACACACACCTCATAATCATGATATTAAGTGAATGCTAATAAACAATAGGATTCAAAACAGTCTACATTCAGAAATGGCATGTTGGCTGCAACTTTTGGTTTTGTTCAATGCCTCAAAATGTTCAAGTCATGACTTAAAGCATGCTTGCATCAAAAGATCATACACACACATCCCCTACATATAATCAAGAGTGTCTAAGCAGGAAACAAAACTCTAAATACACTGTGATGCAAAAATTGATTTCAGGCTATTGAGATGTGAAGAAAAATTCATTTTGAAAGTCCTATCCTAAAAAGAGAAGCAGGTAACTCAAACTAGATGCTCAAACACATTGTAAGCACAATATACCAACTGTTGGGAACTACCAAACCAAACACAAATCCAAGCAACATCACAACTTGCCAGCTGGATGCAAAAAAATAGCCTTTTGTTCATTATGTAGCAGGGCATTTTTTAATGAAAAGGAAATGAGCATGCAATTTCATATCACACCAAACACATATATACATGACAAACTGTAATCAAACTTATAAAACAAGTATGCCTCAGTTTTGACATTATTGGATGCATGTAAGAAAAACAAGTGGTAGCAAGCTTCTAGGCAAAATAACTCAGAATGATTCTCATGATATTGTGATGAATGGAATGAGGTTAGACACTACATACCTGTTGCAGATAACCTTGAGCAAATAAAATAAACCAGAAAACCAGAGGAACTTCAAGCCA
Organism: Lathyrus sativus; assembly: GCA_963859935.3. Lineage (NCBI taxonomy): Eukaryota > Viridiplantae > Streptophyta > Magnoliopsida > Fabales > Fabaceae > Lathyrus > Lathyrus sativus. Next base: position 265,172,901 of record OZ012739.1, on the reverse strand, counting down.
CCACCAAGCTTTGTGTCTTTATTCTCTTTTAAGCAAAAATGCAAATCCTAAGTCAGTTGAAGAAATAAACTCCACTGCTTGTTTCCAATGCCTTAGACAGCAGAGAAATGATGTATGTGAGGTGTTTGAGTGATTAAAACACCAAGTGGTAGCTAGAACCAGTTTTGACAGATTTTGTGGCTTTTGGTCAAAGTAACTTGGTGTAGAAGTTGACTTTTTGAATGGTGAGGTTTTTGAATGGTTTAAGGTCTTGGACACCTTCTATATCATATTTGGAGATTGTGTGGATGATTGTTGGGGTGTTTGAATGGGGAGAAATGAATTTGGCAGCCTTGGTAGCAAGACAGATTTTTGGTGTTTTAGTGAAAAAAGTGACTTTGTGATTTTTGAAGCAAGGAGTGGAAATAGTGAAAGCTTTCAATTTCTTTGGTTTTTAGAATTGATCATCTCTGGGTTTTTTTCAAATGAAGTGGTGAGGGCTCCCTTTTATAGGCAAAGAAGTGGCTTGGGGCAGATTTGGAGATTTCTTCACTTTGAAGAAAGGTTTTTCACTTTTTGATTAAACCTCCACAAGAGGGTTTTCTTGGCTGATAGGCAAGCCTCAATAGGCAAGAAAAATGATGAGTTAGTGTGGTTAATTGCAGGCTAGGAGGTACAGCTTCTGGCTGGTTCAGAATTGCCTTTTACACCTCATGCTTGTTTTTCACTTTTTGGTGCAAGTTGCAAACCAACTTGCAAGGCAACTTGCGAAGCTTGGCCTTTTGAGTTCTTCTGCATAATTCCTTTGTTTTTCATGCTACAAACTCCTCACATACCAGATACAACATGGCTCACCATCTGAGTTTGGTTAATTTTGATGAAAGAATGAATTCTTGAATTTTGACAATGTGGGACTAAAGTATGAAAACCTCAACTTGCCATAACCATATCTTTCAACTCACAACTTCTTTTGAGACGTGATAGTAATTTTTAGAAAGCCCTCAAATAGCTCTAAAACATTCATGTTTTCATGAGTTTCAATTTCCCAAAGGAACTTGGCCAAAAATTCTCCCAAAGTTGCTAAAAAATGAACTTAAAAGTGAAATTTCTCCAAGTCTTTTTCCCTTCTAGAAATGAATTTGATCATAACTCTAAATCTATGCATTTTCTGATCATGGACCACTTAGGAACTTTTGTAGGATTTTTCAAGAGCTTCCAAATGAGCTTTGAACCAACTCAATTGGATGTGTGGTTAAGGAGTTATGGTTTAGCCCCTTTCAAAACCCTAATTTCCCGATTTTTCGATTACTCCTTCATCCTTGATCCAATGGTCATGAAAATTGATATGCAAGCCCAATATGACATAAGGAACAATTTTGTTTCACAACTTGAAGTCCAATTCCTAAACTTTGAAGAGCTGACGTTTCGGTCAACCGTACGGCCGATCGGTGACTACCGAGTCGCCTGTTGACATTCTGGACCTCCTGTGACTTTGACACTTCTTGAATGAACCTTATTAAGCCATATGAACCCTATGGACCATGATTCCACCATTAAAACATCTTCCAACATCAAAGTCAAACTACAGTTGACTTTTACTGGTCAAAAACCCTAATCGGGGCCCCTGGACTACACTGTTCTTGATTCTGGGGTAACAACCTCAAATTGGATCCTCAATTGAAATTATATGATACCCTTGACCTTGTTTCATAATTGAATTAGCCGAAGACTTGGATTAATCACAAACCCTGAAGCTTCGATTTGACTATACAAAACCTTGATTCATCTGTAATTTGACAAAGACAAACTTGCACTGGGTTAGGGTTAGATAATTCATGAGTATGCTCCTAAAATGATAATGAGAATCTAAGGGGTCAAAATTTGGGGTGCAACATTTAGTAGTATGGTTCTTGCTTTATGATGATTCTTGAATTCTTTCTTTTGAGCTTCAGTCATAGATTTTTTGTCTATCGTTTTGCCATCCCCATCAGTGCGGTGAACATAGTCATCAATGACTAAATTCCAAAGGTCAGCATCATATCCTAGAAAGAAGCTTTCAATCCTGTTTTTCCAGTAGTCAAACTTCTCCCCATCAAACATAGGGGGTTTAATGCTGAGTTTATCTCTGTCCTCATATCTGTTGTCGTTGGATGTTGAAGCTTCAGCCATAATGCATCAACCAAAATATGTCAAGAGTTTTCTCAACTGGATATTTTCTGTTCACGGTGAAGTGGGAGCACTGACAGAACCGGAGCTCTGATGCCAACTGAAGGTGAGAAAAACACTTAGAAGGGGGGGGGGGGGGTTGAATAAGGGTTTAGAAATAATATGGCAATAAAAACAACACAAGATTTTTATCCTGGTTTGTTGAACTCAACTAATCTAGTCCACCCTATCAAGGTGATTTGCCTTTCTCCACAAGGACATAATCCATTATAATATTCAAACAGATTACAGTGTCAACCACTAAGAACAACTGTCTTAGTCTTCTCAAGAAATTCTGATCACAACTTGGTCTTCTTAAGAAACCTTTTACAAATTAATATAAACTAAACAAGTGTTAAGTTGCTTCTAAAAAGCTATATCACAAATTGTGATTTACACTTAGATTAAGAACGAATAAAAACTATTCAGCTTTGAGTAAGAAAGATTGTATGAGAGTTGTTGGATAATTTCTAAGAGTTTTTCAATAATTCGTTGGTGATTCGTTAACCTTGAAGAGATGTTGAAGCCATCCTTTTATAGTGCTGAAGGTCCAATGCTTGAAGATTATGCAAGTAAAGTAGCTATAGCCTTTTGTCTTCAAATGACTTTTCCTTTCTCAGAAGTAGAATGTTCAGAGAAATGTCTTTTTCCTGAATCCTTGTATCTATCACAAATAAGGAATAGTTATGTTGGAGAGGACGTTGAGAATAGTACCAAGTCTATTCACGTGCTGACATCTTTTCAAACGTAAACAACATCAAATCCTCTGATGTGCTTCTTGTTCTTCAGATCAGATTAAATGATATCAGAGTTGTAGCAATAATGCTTCAGCGTGCGTGATCTGATCAGAGCATACTTGTTTATCAGAGCCTCTGTACTTGCAGCATAATGTACATTCAGAGTCTTCTGAAACAATGCTTTAAACTCTTCATACAAAAACTTCAGCTACGCTTCAGATGCTTCTGCAGCTTCTGCTTCAGAGTCTTCTGCAGCTTCTGCTTCAGAGTCTCTTCTGGCAGCGCTCAGAGTCTTCTGATGGCTTGCTTCTGATGCTTCAGAGCTTTACGTAGACTACTGTTCAGATGCATTTTTGCTTCCATAAGAATATTTAATTTAATATCTGAAACAAAAACACTTGAACAAAATTAGAGTATATATTTTCTTAATAAAAAATTTCATTAGAGTTATCATCACAACAAAGAGATATAATTAAACACCAATCTATGTTCTAACAGAGTCATCCTCTTTTGAGGTGACATATTTGAAAACTCAGTGATTAGAATCTCCTTTATTTCTAGCTGATCAATTGATGGACTATATAATTTATACAAAATAAAAAGAGATTGTGAAAGAGTAACTTTAAATTTTAGTTATCTTAAATAATAATTAAAAATGTTAGCATTTAACGGATAAAAGAATATTTGATGGGTACATTACTTTTCCAGGTGTTGGAATTCAAGATTTTTTTTAGATTGATGTAAATTCGGGTAGCTGAATTTGAGTTGATCGAGCATTCATCTGTGGAATAAAGAATTAAATTTATTTGTGAAAATGGTAATTATTTGAGTGAATAAAATATGTATAACATTTAAATACATAGTTACCTCTAAACATCTTCACTATTATAGAGGTGATAGCAACAGTGGTGATTTTTTCTAGCTGACTTATCATCAAAATTTCAAATTCAGTAGCTATCTTTTTCCACAACGTGACCTTAAAAATTTTATTCCTATGAATAAATTAAGCAAATATGCGTAGTTAAAATCTTACTCTTGTAGCATCAACTCAAGTTTGAGAATTTTTGTAGGTTTTTCTTGTACGTAAACATATTCTTCATGTCCAATAGCATGAAGCACTCCAATAGCATCAGGATCGGTGTTAAGATCTAAAATTAAATTTTTCATTGTCTGGTAATATTGAAATATAGTTAATATGATCGTTGTTATCGTGTGATATTAAAAAAGTTAACAGATTGTTGTTTATATACAACAATGTGTACCTATGACTTTTCATATCAACATGTTTTTTTTTATATTTATGATTTTTAAATGGCTAAATAAATACAATTGTGATAATAATAAATGAATATTCTATGCAACGATTAACCACTTAATATAAAATTCAAATTCAATTAATTCTTAATTATAATTAAATACGTAAAAAAAAAAACTCAAGTACATAAATTCATCCGTTATCTTTCATGATTTAAGAAATAATTTAATTTTTTTATTGGCATTATTTCATATTTTATATTTTTTAAAAAATGGTATAAATATTTATAACAATAATAATATACGTCTTTAATAAGGTATTTATAAAAAATATATCTTATTTTTGAAAGATATATATATATATATATATATATATATATATATATATATATATATATATATATATATATATATATATATATATATATATATATATATATATATATATATATATATATATATATATATATATATATATATATATATATATATATATATATATATATATATATATATATATATATATATATATATATATATATATATATATATATATATATATATATATATATATATATATATATATATATATATATATATATATATATATATATATATATATTCAAGTAAAATAAAATAGCTAATTTATTATTTATATGTATTTTTTTAATTTTCAATAATAATAATCAAAATTTAAATATTTATTATTTTTATAATTGTATTTAATTGTAAACAACTTTAAATATAATTTATAGTCTTACAAAAAAAATATTTTTTAAAGAGACTAAATTAATTTTTTATGTTTCAAATTAGTTTTATTTGAATATTTTATTTATTGGATAGCAATATTCATATAATTATAATATATATTAAATGGTGATAGATGAATTTTAATAAAATTGATTATGAATATTTTTTATAGTAATATTTATTTTTATTTATACCTATATAAATGAAAAATATTTAATCTTATTAATATTTTAGATAATGATTAATATATATTACATTATACATATTTTTCATGCCTCAGGTTTTTAAAGGTGAAAAAATAATTCTCCTAAAAATAAAAAATATATACTTTTGACTGAATGCAATTTTATTATTTATATAATATCTATATTTATTATTTATAATTTTAAAACAATATGAAGAATATTATTTTGATTATTAAAAATAATAAATAAAATTAATTATAAAGATGAATAAAATAATGTACAAATTGATATCTTGTATCCTATGTTATATTAAAAAATCATTAATAGGAATATTTATAATAATAATAATATATAAGTAAACCATATATATTGTTTATTTAAAAAAATTAATATGAATATTTATTATAATAATAATAATAAGTGTCATAATAATAAATGAATATTAATTTTAAATTATAATACAATTTTAATTGGTAATAGTTCATATTTGTTGTGCCTTATTCTTAAGTAAAATTGAGACTTGAATTTTGTGGTAAAATTGATTAATAAACTGATTAAAGGGAAAAAACTTCATTCAAATTTAAAATTTACATGAGTAAAGATATGATTGTAAAATAAACTAGTCTATTTCTAGTCTTTTTTTGTTACTTCAGTCATCTTCTTCTGTATTACGTGCATTCTCCATCCAGTATTGTTCTGCTTCTTCATCTTCAACTGAAGGATCTTCAGAAGCATCTTTGTGCTTCTTTGACCCTGAAGTATGAGCTCTGTAGGTAGTCAATATGGTTTGAGTGCCCTTCTCTTCCCTCAGTTTATGATTCTCCTTTACTGCATCTGCAAGAAATTATGCAGAATGTTCCTTGTTTTCCAAACATCTTTCTTTTGTTGCTTCAGCCTTCTTCAGCAATTCAAATTTCCTTGCAAAGTTGCGTCTCTCACTCTTGTGAGGAATGCGGTTGTGAGATTTTCTCTTCATAGCTATCTTTTTCTTGAAATATTTCTGAAAAACTGGATGAACCTTTGAGGAAGCAAGGTTACTTTTATAGTATGCTTTATATATTCAGTCAAGTACATCAGTAAACTAATATTTAATGATTTTTTGACCATCTTAAAACATTGCATTTAATTGGTTCTAACTAAAGCATTCTTGACCGTCTTGGGATTCTGCACTTCTGAATTTTACTTGCTTTAATTATTCTCTCTTTTATGGTTATGCCTTTTTAATGTGACAAAAGGGGGATAAATATAGAAGTATTTAAATATGAATTTATACCCCTTCAGATTTAATGTTGCCAAAGTTAATAGTATTATCTTTTCTATTTTTTTTAATTTTTCTATATTTTATTATGGTTATCTTGCCCGAGTAAATAGTTTTAACTCTTCCTGTATATGGAATTAAGGGGGAGCTTACAAACCTCAATCTCACCCTATTAGACTCAGAAGGAGCTTACAAACCTCGTATTATGATGTTGCTAAGAAAGTTAAAATTATAGTTTTTTTGAAAATAGTACTTAGGGTGGGTTCTCAGAACTCAACTATTGGACTATTAGACTCAGGGAGAGCTTACAAACCTCATACCCTGATGTTACTGAGAAAGCTAAATATATTTTAGGATTTCATAGAAATAGAACTTAGGGGGAGCTTACAAAAATCAACCTTTGATCTATCAAGACTCAAAGAGAGCTTACAAATCTCATGCTCTGATGTTGTCTAAGAAAAATTAAAATAGCCTAAACATTGTTCTTTAAATACTGGTGTTTATCATCATCAAAAAGAGGGAGATTGTTAGAACAAGATTTGTTCATTATATATATCTTTAGTTTTGATGATAACATAAGTATTAAAAGAATAATGATGTTATCTAATGTGTATTCAAATATGCATGTTCTTATACTTAAAAGATATATTCAGAATCTGATATGAAGGCACACATGAGTGAAGCTGAATTACATGGTTCTAATGACAAAGAATCTGAAAGAACACTTGCTAAGTGTTGTCTAGTGGAGACTCTGAAGCTGAAGGTTGCATCATAAGAAGCAACATATTGTTTCTACACTTGGTAATTGTATTGGCTTCTGATGACTATTCAGAAGTTGTAGCGAAGATGAAACTATAAGTACTGTAGAAAGCAAGTTACAATGTCAACTTAGCTCGTCAACTAGAGTATATGATCACAAGGCTCAAGAAGAGTTTACATGCTTTACAGATAACCACTTTCAACAGATTTATAGTATAGGATACGTCTGAAGACACTTTGGTTAAACAAATTACACAATGGATAAAGATCTTATGTGCATATACCCTCAACGTCTCTTGTACTTTGGAGAAGAACAAAGACATTTGATCAAGTTATCTCTCCTAATGGCTAGTTCCCTGAAATCTACTGTATAAGTAGATGAAGGTTCTAGTTGAATCTAAAGCAAGGAATAAAAAGAAGAAGGAATGCCAAAGAAGATAAAGGTGTTTAGTGTCTATACCTGAATGAAGAAATAACAAGATCAACAATGAGTAACACTACTGAATATGCATAATCTTCTATTAATTGTTGTAAATTTTAAATAGCCTTAAGGTTTTCTAAACGTTGAATATTATGGAAATCTTGAGAGCTTAAGGTCTTTTTTAAGGTTATTACCATGTACCTCTGATTCAAGATCAAGTACACCTTGTTCTCTTTTCTACTGGACATGTTATTAAGTAGATAAGATTAAAAGTCTCATACTATGTGTTTGAGCATCAAAGTCTCTAGTTGAAAAGCTTGAGCCAAGTAGGCCTCTTGTTGTGTGCTTGAGCTTCGAAATTCTTTATTTGTGTTGATTAAGCAAGGAAGTTTTGGATTGTGAATATGAGAAAATGAAGTCTTAGACAGAAGGTATGAGCAGAGAACTCTTAGATGGTGCGTCTAAGAAGGGAAGTTTTGGATCGAGGATCTGAGTAAGGAAAGTCTTAGGCAGTGTGTCTAAGAAGGAAAGTCTTGAACCAGGTGGTTCGAGCAAGGAAAGTATTATGATATGAGGATCTAAGCAAGAAGTCTTGATCAGGTGTTGATTGAGCAGGGAAGTCTTAGACTGTAGGTCTGAGCAGTGAAAGTCTCATGCTTGAGTGTATAAGTAGTTGTAATCATGAGATTGATTATTGTGGAAAATCTCTTGCGAGGTAAGGGCACTAGAGCATTCTCAGTTAGGATAGGAACTAGGATAAATATGATATGTTCTTTGTTCAGTTTACTCTACTTCTGATATATTATTTCGCTGCACGTATGATCAGATTCTGAATAAACGTTTCGAGTCTGACCTCTGATCAGAAGCAGAAATGTTTTATTTTGGTGAACACAATTCAACACTCCTTCTTATGTGTTTTCCTCACCTTAATTAGTTCTACTCACCATACCACCCACTTTTTATCACACACCCATAACACCTTAAAGTCTATTCTTAATGCCACTACCCCACACCAAGGGGCTCAAACACATTAAACACCAATTAACACATAAAAATGCATAACATCACATAATTAAATTATGGAAAATAAATAAAATAAGTCGGGGCGTTACACCAACCCTTTTAGTATTTTCCAAGGGTGGAGAGTAATTTAGTGAACCCAAATTCTGGCCACGAAGTAACTTGCCTCTAGGGAGGCATGAGGTCAACAATAAAACTATTGATTTTAGATATGACAGTCCTTTGAGGTTGAACGTCCTTAGCGGTCAAGCCTTCTAGCATTTCCATGATCTTGCTCACACTGCCTTTCAACTCATCAATATTTTCCCTAACTCTTTCATTATGTTGAACTTGATCAGTCATGCTTCTTTTGGCGTTGGCCCTAGTTTCGTACTTGTGTTGAGGAATCAACTTGTTGGTAGACTGAGAAATCTGAAGATAAGAAAAAATGAAATGATTTTTTTTTACAACTTGAATGCATGCATGAAGATTTATGCAATGGTCATGCTCAAGATCATAGGTTCATCGTGTAAACTAGGGTAATAACAGGAGGAAGTATAGACGCCTCTGATTACTGAAATTCCCAAGGGTAAGCTCTAAGGTAGCAGGTTCCCAGAGTCATGGGTCCTTCTTAGGAATATAGTCACCATAACAACTAATCGTTAGACAATTACATTTCCATGCGAATTTACTCTGAGTGAGGTCTTCATATTGACCCCACGAGTCCTAAGTCTTACAGGTCCATACTACTCAACCATCGAATCCAAAGTTCTAAAAGGTCCCCAAAATCATGGATCGAGGTTAAAAATATTACCTTCAGAATGACTAATCATAAGACAATAATACTTCCAAGGGATCTCATCTGAGTGGGGTACTCACATCAAACCAACAAGTCCTAAGTCTCACATGTTGAATACTATATAACCACCAACTTAAACATAGGTTTTTCCTCAGACTCAGGTAAAAAGCCTATCTCATGAAGCCAATAATCAGAAAGCCCACATAGTATCAATGGACCACAACATATAACAAATAACAACAACACAGTGAGATTAAGAAAATATAAAAAAAACAAGTAGACAAATCTAACATTCATCACAAATTGAACTAAGTTAGGCTTGACTCTCTTTTTCTTCAAGCATGGGTCCCTAGTAAATTCGCAGACTATCGTACCTCAAAAAATGAAATCCTTCGCTAAGCGTTTATCGCATGCTCACAGAAAATTGTTTGAACAGATTCGCCACCAAACTTTATTTATTCTAATGAAGGAAAAGGAAAGTATCAATTAAATCTTTAAAATAAGAAAATGGTCTCGCAACCAAATTCGGTTTCAGGAGTCGATTATGCAAGGGGAAGGTATTAACACCCCTCACGTCCATTGTACACAGTTAGATTTACGATTGAATGTTATCTCATGTTATTATTTTTCTTCGAGTAATTAAAAGGGAAAAGAGAAAAAGAAAGGAAACCACAAATAAAGTTTTTTTATTAATGTGCCTGATAAGATTGTAGGTCTTACTCCTATGTATCTTTAGGTGTAATAGATAATTCAAGGCTACGTAGTTCTGGGTGGGAAATGTTTTTGTGTTAGTCGATTTTAACAAAAGATTCTCAAGTCGAATTTGAGCAGAAAACATTGTTGCCCAAAACATGGATAAAATTGAACATTTGCATCACTTCAAGAATGGCTGACAGGATTTGGATCGGCACATATTCTTGCCATTATCACATTTGAGTGTAAAACTTTTGATATTCTTATGGGGAAATGTTATTTGCATCGTCATGAAATGGACATAGCATCTTTCATTTTGAAAAGGTTTTGAATTGAAATACAAAAGGAAAAAGGTTTGAATGTGTTGAGCATGTTTTAGGAGGAAAATGATTATTTAGACACTACTACGGAAAAGCCATACGACAACGGTTGAAAAATGGATACCAAAATGCCTGACCATTCATTGTGAGATAAGGGGTGATTGTTTGTCTGGTACTTTCCACCACGATCGCGAGACCGTGATAGTAAGGTAGGACGCATGCTACCTACCACAACGGTTACTAGTATCAACCGTTATGGTATATACATTTATGAAAATAAGATTTTCTCACGGTTAAAATAAATAATTGTTGTTGTAAGTACCCAAGTTTATTATAAAATATGCAGATCCCTTGTTTTTCAATAAACCTCATTGTGACCATTTGAATTTGTCATTTTGAAGAAAGTTTACGTCAATGCAAGGCCTCGTTCTGGTCGACGCACAACTTAATTTTCTGCGTAGTTTTGCATTCGGGTGTGCTCAGATCAACCCCCCCCCCCCCCCCCCTCTTGCTCAGGTCGATCGTTTGCTGACTTGTGACTATTTTTCTGATCTGCTATGTTTTAATATGTTGTTATATTTGTTAGTTGGTCAAGGCATCATATATATTCATTTTTCCTCATCATTTTAACACACAAAAAGAAAAGTGAAAGATATACACTGAATTGTTCTCATCATCTTCATCCTCATTCTTGCATTTTCTCAACAATTACACAGAACAGTTTTTGTTAATCTTTTGCATCATTGAGGTGATAAAGTCCAAACGTAGGATTATGCATCTCGTTTGGGTTGAGATTTCTGTGGTTTTTTCTTGAATAAAACCGTTAGGGTTTTGTCCTTCAAGATCTTAAGGATTTTAGCATAAATCTTTGCTTCACATATTCAACCAAGCAAAAAGGATTGAAGAACGGTGGGTTCGTTCAATCAAATAGCGTTAACTAGAGGATTTTATAAGGAAGATTTGGGTTCAAAAGGTGTGTGATCAAAGCCATCTGAGTGAAAGGTTTGAAGACTGGTGGGGTTGTTCAGACAAGTAGCGGTAACCGAAGGTTTGTTCAACACGTTCGAGGCACTTGATTCGACTTGAATCAAGGTGAGAGAAGACATAATATCAACATCAATAACTAGGTTTGAGTGTGTGGTGACTATTGATTTTCTTGTATAAACTTTTGCAACAAGATAACACATATCTCAATTCTAGTTTTAGAATTGGGGGCAGACGTACCCTAAGCGAGGACAAAAGAAGAACTGCCTAAACAAATCTGGTGTTGTTCTCTCTTTCTCTAGCTCTTTATTTTGAATTGTTTATGTTTGTGTAATATCAATTGATCGATAAAATTCTGCTGTAGTGTAATGATGAAAATCTGGTTTGAAAACTCATTACAATCACTTGGATTGTAATTGCAAATATTCTACACTTACATTACATAGGAAATAATACTTGGAGTGTTTTGCACACCAAATATTCGACGAATTGATTGCACACAAACTGTTTGTTATATTGTCAAATTAAGTTTACACTTTATAAGTCATTGGAAATTGAACAAACTAAGGTGGTATTATTTGTATTGACTAATCATCAAATTATTGATTTTGTTTCTCATTATATTTGTTGTTCCATTTGGCTTTTCGCATATCCGATATTTTTTATAACGGTTCGTTTAGACGACTTGGTTCCTCGGCTGCTTTCGCACAATTTTTTAAAACAAATTTTTTAAGCGCCGACTCTTGTAATAAATTAGTGATCTATTCAACCTCCCTTCTAGATCATTGTCATTGTCTAACAAGTGGTATCAGAGCATCAGCTTATCTAGTGCTTCACATATAACTTTTTAGAAAATGGCTAATGAACCAAAAGAGACTTACAATAGAGCACCGATTTTTACAAGTGAGAACTATAGTTATTGGAAAGATTGTATGCATGTGCATATCAATTCCATTGATAGAAAGGTGTGGAATGTTATTCAAAATGGTCCTGTGGAAATAACCATGACAGATGCAAATAATGTTGTTGTGCCTAAGCCAGAAGCACAATGGAACACAGAAGATGAAAAAAAGTATAGTTACGATTGGAAAGCTAGAAAGATTCTAATATCTTCTTTGGGAGTTGATGAATATTATAGAGTTTTCCATTGTACTACTGCTAAAGCTATCTGGGATGCATTGCAAGTTGCCCATAAGGGAACTAATGATGCCAAACTAGCTCGAATGAATACTTTGACACAAGAGTTTGATCTCTTTCACATGAAGCAAGGTGAAACCATTGCTGAAATACAAATGAGATTTTCTCATGTAATCAATAGCTTAAATACACTTGGAAGACCCATTTCCAATGAAGTTGCTACTAATAAGATTTTAAGATGTCTTAATAGGGAATGACAACCAAAGGTCGCGAAGATCAAGAAAGCCAATGATCTCACTACATTGGACATCACAACTTTATTTGGTAAGCTTGATAAACATGAGCAAGTGCTCATTAGTCTTGACAAACATGAGAAAAGAGAAAAGAAAGAGAAGGTGAAAGACACAGACAAGAAGTCTATTGCTCTTAAGGCTTCTACCTCAAAGTCCTTAACATAAGAGCAAAGTGGAAGTGAATCTAATGATGATGATGAAGATACGAGTGAAGATGTGGGACTGTTTGTGAGAAGATATAATAGACATATCCGAAAAAATGGTATTCAACACTCGGACAAGAATCTCATCAACTTTTAACGATAATCAAAAGTCATCTAAGAATGAAGGCAACAAGAGTGGAAAATTAAAAGGGTCATGATACAATTGTGGAAAGACCGGTCATTATAATCCAGATTGTCCATTGATAAAGAAAGATAAAGGAAAATAGAAGAATCGTCAACAAAAGAAATCGTGCAAACCTAAAAGGGCATACATTGTTTGGGAAAGTGATAACGAGTCCTCTAGTGAAGATAGTGTCGCGGTGAAATTTGGATAACAAGATATTAATGAGCTTGAATCTTAATTCATTACAACCGAACTTTGATTTGTCCAAAGGAAGGGATAAAGATCGAAATTCCCATAATGCAATGTAAATGCAAGGTTTAGAGAGTTTTAGGTTCGGGGGTTGGTTAAACTTAGGGAAGGTGCTAGCATCCTAAATTTCTGTAGTACTCTACAGGAACCTCTTGTTTTATGTTTGTTTATTGCTAAGGTTTACTTGCCTAAAGTATAAAAGACCTAGGGGTTTATTTCTAAGTATACTCGATAAGATATCGCATCTTATGCCTACATATCCTTACGAGAGTGGAATCAGAGTATTTTGTAGTTCCCCTAAAGGGTTTGAGGAGTTCTTTGACTGTGGTCAAAGTTCCTACGGGTTTAGGGTAGTTGATTGATTGAGTTTGGGAGAAAAGACGAGTTGTCATTTTAAGAGAGATTTAACCGCCACAAGTTGTAGGAAAATGGTTTTTGCATCGTCTTAAGAGAAGGGCTCAAGTACTCGGATATTGATCGACGATGTACGCCTCTATCTCTCTTAAGGAAAAGTTCCTACGGTATTGATTGTATTGACGTGGGGTGGAGATTCTATCCCGCTTAAGATGATTAACATCTATTTCTCTATTGTGTTTGAATATTTGTTGTTTTGTTGATTGCTTTCCTATGTTGTAAAAGATAACGGTCCTTCCTATGGGGTAGGATCTGTCCTAAAAGATCGACTTGAATGGGATCAAGGATCGTAGGGAGAATGATGCAAATGACGTGCACTACACACAAGTGTTGACTCATTTGTAGGTTTTTCCTTTGGACAAAATGCAAGGCGGAAACATGAATGCAGTAATGTAAATTGCTATAAAATAAATTGTGGATAAAGTAAAAGCATACACACGCATGAAAGCGCTAAGGTGCAAGTGAGTGGATTGTGTATGTGAATGTGGATGCGCAAGCATGCACGTTGATTGGTTAAGTTATCGATTAAGGGTGATATTGATTTTAGGCGAAACGGCGACTTAGGAGCGAAGTTGAATTGGCGTTAAGAAAAGTTACTCTATCTTAATGAGAAAATGGTTTGATTTATTAGTCGGAGTTATTTCAATTATCGATTATAAAAGGAGGATTGGATTATTATTATTTTAAAGAAAAGTTGTATCGTATTCTTAGTGGAGTTTGTGAAGTCAGTTTTAATTATAAAAAGGGATTCGTTAATTATTTATTACATAAATAAGTTTTATTGTAAAAGTTTTTTTGAATGGATTAAGAAAATGATGAATAAACACAAATCAATTAATTAAACTTTTTATGAAAAGGTTTGGCACAAATTAAAATATAAAAGGGTGGTTTTAAATAAAATAATTCCTAGTTGTTGATAAATAAAAGGTTCTATTATGGAAAAGGATTAAATTGCAAGTGATTTTTTTTATTTTACAAAGGGTGAATAATTTGATGAAAAAGGTTTAGTTAATTTTATTTTTAAAAAAACTGATTATAAATGGGTTAATTAACTAATTAGCAAAAGGATTAAGATGATTAGGTATTATGTGTGTGATCGTGGTGTGCAAGTGAATGTGTGTATACTGCAGACAAACAATTACTAACAAACAGAATACAAACGAAAGGGAAAGCAAAACGGCGGAATCCTGAATCTCGTCAACTCCAAAAGATCCCAGATCGCAATGGATTTCCCTCGATCGGCTTTGCTCTCACTGTCTACCGTTTCGTTCTCGATCTTCTTCCCTTTCTTTCTCCCGTTTGTGAACCTGAAACACTAACTGGAAACATTAAAACAGCTCAAATATCAATAAGAACGAGGTTTACCGACGATTGGGAGCGGCGATGAAGCTCTGGTGACGAAATCGGACGGTGATGGCTTGCGAGTTCCTCCCTTTTTAACCGGCAATGATGATTCTCGGGATACCTGAGCCTTCGGCGGAGGGAACTTTCGTCGAGAGCTTTTAGGGTTTCTGCTTTTTTACGGCAAAATCGCTTCTTCTCCTTCGTGGGTTCTTTCTCGATACTCTCTTTTTCGTCTCCTTTTTATAAGTGAAGCGATGGGCCTCTCAATGATGAGCGTCTTCAAAGCTTTCCTTGCCAGCTGTGGCCTTGTCTAATTTGATTGATGATTTATTCAATCCTTTCCTTTTTGGTTCGATTTTGTCGATGACACTGGGTGATTTTGGGATCTCATAATCGATTCTCTCTGTTTCAATTAAGGAAGTTCAAAATTTTCCTTTTTCGTGTTGATTTGTCAAACTTGGAAACATATCCTTGATGTATCTTGTTGACTTTGTCGGCTTTCGAATTTAACGTTTTTCCTCTTCTTCTTATTCACAGGGGAACCATGCTTACAGTGCAGAAGCTGCCTTATCTTACTTGCTGGGAAGGGTATTGTGGGCGGCGATGATGACTTGGTGTCTGAGCTGGGCGGAGCTGTGGTTGCCATTGCTGCCTTCGAATGTCCTTTGATGCCCTTGAGTCGGTAGGGAGTTGACGGCGAATCGTTCGTTGTCCTCCTGGCTACTCGAGGCTTGCCCTATGATGAACTGAACTTGAGGGTTTAAGAACCTTCTCTCATTTTTATCTTGGACTTTGAGTCGTTTCTTTTTGTGGTCGATGCATTGATGTTGCTTGCAGGTGATGAGATGAGATTGTTGCTGGTGTTGTCTTGCTATGGTGTTTGAACTGATATTGCTTGCTGCTACATGTCGTGTATGTTTATTTTCCGTTTGTTGTGCCCAGTGATGGATTGAGCTGAGGGTCAAACCTGTTTGAGGTGCTGTTAACGAAGTCTTTGCAGAACTGATGTCGTTGGTGTTGCTCTGTTGCAGTTGACGTGCCTGTTGCAGTTGGCTTGTGGCTTGAAGTTTGAGGCTTCTCGTTGCTCTAATTGTTATGACTTTGAGCAGTTTTGGGAAGCTTTGTTCGTTACGCCTAATGATGAATGGTCTGAGGGCTTTATTCGTCTCGTTCTTATCTCTTAAGCTTCACATTATTTTTGCAATACTGCTATTGATAATGTCCAGTGCCCTGCTATTGCGGATGTTGAACTGTCGTTATTGATGCTGTTGCAGATATTGAATTGATATTATTGATGATGTTGCAACTGGTGTACTTGTTGTTGATGCTCCCCTGATGTTTGCTATGCCTGCAGTTACTTTATAGCTGATGTGGGAATTCTTGCTGTGCTGATATTCTTTACTTCTTTCAGGGTGTTTGAGACGGTGATGATGACACTACGTCTGAGCCGCGTGTTCGAGCCAATGTCAACGGTGTCTTCGAATCATGTTGGGGATTGTTCTGAAATTAGTTGTTATTTGTCTGGATTTGAGTCCTTCGATGTTCGGTAAGGAGTGAATGGCAACTTCAGTTGTTATCCTCCTGGCCTCTCGTTCACGCCCTATGATGATCCAAATCTGAGGGCCAAGACCTTTCTCTCATCTTTAACCAATATTACCAGTGTTGTTCTGTCGCTGATTGCAAGTAGTTTATGGCTAATACTCGGTGTTCGCAACTGGTGTTGGCTGTACTGCTTCTGTTGCTAATGGTTGCTCTTGAAATTGTTTTTTTGCAGATGTTTTGAGATGTGTTGGAAGCCGTCCATAATCAGGTGTTGTCCGTCCGATCTTCTGTTGCCTTTGACGCTTGGCATAATTCAGCTCAGTGATGCTTCGAGACTGAGGGTTGAATGCTTCTCAAATTTTCTTGGCTTGTATTTCGAAGTACAGTCTCGAGGGCCTTTTTCAGATTTTGAATCAAACTAACCTTTCTCTCTTTTTCAGGGCAGTGCTTGAATTTTGAGATTCTCGGTTTTAGGGGCATCCTGGGATCTGCTGTCTTGCTTGCAGCATATGATAGTGCGACTTTGGGAGAGATATGATTATCTTATGTAGCATTGGCTAAGTCCTGACTTCCACCACTTATCTCAGGTTTTGAACAGGGTGTTCATTTGTGAGCTTCATCATCTCCTCATGTATGAATACTACACTGTTGTTTTGGAACTTTTGCCAAGCATGTGAAAACAAGTTTTTGAGTACTCTTAAGTCTATAGTTCTTCATATCTTGTATTAATATATCTTGATTAATTTTCCATGGGAAAGTCTTCATTATTTCTGCCTGGAAACATGTGGCTGCTTTTATTCTCCTTTTTCTATCAGGGAAACCATCAAACTGTAGACTTCAGATATTGCCTTATTTTACGCCGTTGCCGAAAAGCCGTTTGATGTTTGGTAGGGAGTCGGTGACGATTTCGGCTGTCGCTCTCCCAGACGCTTGAACCTTATGCCCAATGATGAAACACTGAGGGCTGAGCATCCCTCAATCATTTCTCGGTCCATTTATGTGATGCTCGTTTTGTTTAACAATTGTGTTGCAGATAAGTTTTTGGTGGCAGCCGTGAGCACGGTATCAAAGTCGAATGATACGAAGATGCTAATTAATCTTTGTTTTATTGTGATAGGTGGTGCTTCCAGGTGGCTTTTGGGATGTTCGCCGTTTACCACCGGATTTCTGGAGCTTAGAACAGGAGGGAGTCGGTGCTCTGCACGTTGGGAAACGATGTCCAAATTTACTTATGTCCTGGTAGTTTTAGAGAAAGTTGTAGCAGAGTGGTCTAACTGGGTTATTCTGAGGGGTGAAGTATCTTGTAGGGTTAAATTTGCGGTATTGTAATATACTTCCTGAGGGATAACCGTTGTGTTACATAGCGAGAGCTTCTTGCCGTTGTTTGAAGATGTTTGTAAATAATCAATGGAGACATGTGGACCTTGTTGTATTTGTAACTTGTGGATTCAAAGATAAATTCAGAATTCGAAGTAATTTTTCTTTCTTACGGTACCTTAGATTTCTTCACCTCTCTTACTTTGAAAGAATCGCGGTAGAACAGATTTGAAAATGAAGTAAAAAAAAGAAAGTCTTTGAATTTTAAGTGGCTCCCACATATGAATTCAATTTATGGTCTCGAATCACCATGAGCTACCTTAGACATCACAACCTATCCCCTGAACACGATGGACTCTTGTATTCTGATTCACGCCTGATTCCATTAAACCATTCTCCTTAAAAACTTCAGTCTACGAATTCTAGTAACCTTTACCACGCCACACCGACATTCTGAGGTCTTGAAAGAAACATCTATAGATCCTCATGTTGCCACATTAACATCCTGTTTAAATTGCTCTGCCTGTCAGAGAAGTCCTAAAACAAGGTGGTCTGGCACATACTCGTTAGTCATGATAAACACGTATACAAGGGTGAAAGATTCAAACGTGAGAAAATGAACAAGAAGGTGGAACCTTAAGGTCGAAAATTAGGGTGCGAGAGATGCCCCTATTTAAGTTACTTCTATCCGGAGATACGGAGATTGAAATTTCCGTCTCGACGAGATAGAAGGGACTTAAATACAAATATTGCACGAATTTTTGGCCCTAAGAAGCCACCGAATGCAAATGATATGCAATGATATGAAGATGCAAGACAGACGGTTCTGTGAGGGAAAGATATCACATGGGATGAACTGGACGCAACATGCCAGACGAAAGGGTAACAGACCCATCGAGGCGGGACCTCACGGAGACAGGGCACAACCACCAATGGGGAATCTTCCGAGTATAACAGTAGTACATACACCAAGGGTAGGGCGATTTAGACAATAGGCGATAAATTGTAATCGAAGTGTAGTTTATTACTAACATGGAACAATCCAGACGACAGTAAAGAATCATAGTGCCCGTTTTTGAATCATTTAGTTTGTTTTGTATTCTCTTTTTTCAACTGGAGATAGTAAAACATAAAACTTCCCCGAGCGTTCTGGTATGGGGACCATGAGCTGGTCTCAGTTTTTGATATAGAACTTCCCCGAGCATCATAATATGGGAATCATGAGCTGGTCTCAGTCTCTGATATAGAACCTCCCCGAGCGTCATGATATGGGAATCATGAGCTGGTCTCAGTCTCTGATATAGAACCTCCCCGAGCGTCATGATATGGGAATCATGAACTGGTCTCAGTCTCTGATATAGAACCTCCCCGAGCGTCATGATATGGGAATCATGAGCTGGCCTCAGTCTCTGATATAGAACCTCCCCGAGCGTCATGATATGGGAATCA
The DNA here is from genome assembly GCA_963859935.3 of Lathyrus sativus. Taxonomy (NCBI): domain Eukaryota; kingdom Viridiplantae; phylum Streptophyta; class Magnoliopsida; order Fabales; family Fabaceae; genus Lathyrus; species Lathyrus sativus. The sequence goes on along the minus strand of OZ012739.1, from coordinate 265,153,486 downwards.
TGAGTTGGTCTCAGTCTCTGATATAGAACCTCCCCGAACGTCATGATATGGGAATCATGAGCTGGTCTTAGTCTCTGATATAGAACCTCCCCGAGCGTCATGATATAGGAATCATGAGCTGGTCTCAGTCTCTGATATAGAACCTCCCCGAGCGTCATGATATGGGAATCATGAGCTGGTCTCAGTCTCTGATATAGAACCTCCCCGAGCGTCATGATATGGGAATTATGAGCTGGTCTCAGTCTCTAATATAGAACCTGAAGTGATGAAAACTCGTGAGAGCATCTTCACAGGGGTTGTAAATTTTGTAGATTGTAGAATCATTGTATATTGTAGATTTCGATATAGAACTTTGGTTGTAAGCCATAATGTACTGAAGGTTTGCGAAACTTCACCGGGGTCTTCAGGAAAGATGTGAGCCGATTGAATTGTGAAGTATGTCTTCTCAAATAAAGAGAGACTAATGTGATAGCCTTCCTTAACTTCTCTGGGGAGATGTCACCTTATGGAAATAATCTTGTGTGATGAACTCACTGGGGAATTCATTCCTGAGGAGCATCTTTTTTGTAGTTGTAAAATACTATTGTGAACTCTCAAATAAAGAGAAGTGTCCTGTAATGTTTTTGGCGAACTTATCTGATGGATTTGCAAAGCAATGCCATTTAACGAATTGATGATGTTGAGGAACCCATTGAGGGTGAATGAACTGACTTGTAGAGACTGTTGTTTGTCGTTTTGAATAAGATCTCAGTCAAAGCGAGTTGCTCAAATAAAGAGATGTTTGTAGTCCAAATGTAGATGATTGAGAAAACCTGTGATATTGTTGGGGAAATATCTGTCTTTGTAAATATTCTTCACAAATGTTATTCCTGGGGACTAGAGTGCAAAATAAATGTGCATCTGATCCATGTTCAAACATTGGAGATTATCCACACTGTGATTGCCGAGGAGAGAAATTCAATTCGGGAAGTAGCTGAAGAGAAAACTATCAAGTAAGACTCGACCATTAAGGTATGAACTCAAATGGAAAGTACTAGAATAACCGCCTTCCACGAGGATTGAACTACATGGGGAAAGTATAAACATTGTGCTCTTTCTGCCTAGGGCTGACAACTCTATTTGGAAGGATGAGACTCGCCCAAGCGCTTAGGGGTAACCACGGCCAAAGCGATAGAATAAAACAAACACAAAGAGATGCAACAAGATGCGCATGCCATGCTATCTACCTATATGCTATGCGTATGCTGACAAACCAGGAGAGGCGAAAATAAACGTCTCAAACGGAAGGGTACTCAAGCCAAATCTCCACAGACTTCGTACCACCTGTAAAGTAATCTTGAACGTAGACAAACTTCGTCTCTGGATAAAATAAATATCCTTTGCTTGTGGAATCATATATGATTTACATTCTTCCATGGACGAAATAAACGTCCATGGTCATCCTTTTGTTATTCATATATCGAGTAAAACACGAGGTATTGAAAAAAGTTCAAATCAATTTGGATTTTGCTATCAAGAATAAAGATTTTGATAAATGAAAAACTTTTATTGAATGGTGGGCAGCAGAAAGGCGTGACCCCAATATTACAGTGTTGAAAAATAATAGAGATTACATCAAGGGAATAACATCTTACTCTTCCTAAGTTAACGAAAACTCCTCGAGTTCTAAGCGAAATACTTCTTGACGGAATTTGTATTCACAGAGCGAGTGATTTCTTTTCCGTCCATTGTTGCTAACATCAAAGCACCTCCGGACAAAATCTTTCTTACTACGTACGGTCCATCATAGTTCGGGGCCTATTTTCCTCTGACATCGGTGAGGAAGGACTGAATCTTCTTGAGCACGAGGTCTCCTTCCTTGAACACGCGGGGTCGAACCTTCTTGTCAAATGCTTTCTTCATCTTTTGTTGATACAACTGTCCATGGCATAGCGCCGCCATCCTCTTTTCTTCGATTAAGTTCAACTGATCATATCTGTTTTGGCACCACTCAGCTTCTGATAACTTTGCATCCATCAAAATCCTCATAGAAGGGATCTCAACTTCTATCGGGAGTACAGCTTCCATACCGTAGACAAGTGAAAATGGAGTTGCCCCAGTCGATGTGCGCACCGTCGTGCGGTACCCATGCAAGGCGAACAGGAGCATCTCATGCCAGTCCTTATAAGTAACCACCATTTTCTGAATGATCTTCTTGATGTTCTTGTTGGCGGCCTCAACAACCCCATTCATCTTTGGTCTGTAAGGAGAAGAATTATGATGCTCTATCTTGAATTCTTCACAGAATTCTTTCATCATTCTGTTATTCAAATTGGACCCATTATCTGTAATAATTCTGCTCGGCACACCATATCGGCAGATAAGCTGATTCTTGATAAATCTGACAACCACATGTCGAGTTACATTAGCGTAAGAAGTTTCTTCGACCCACTTGGTAAAATAATCAATGGCCACCAAGATGAATCGGTGCCCATTAGATGCTTTCGGATCTATCATGCCAATCATATCAATTCCCCACATAGAGAACGGCCACGAGGATGAAATAACATTCAGCAAAGTCGAAGGCACATGAATCTTATCTGCGTAAATCTGACACTTGTGACATTTTCTAGCAAACTTGTAACAATTTGATTCCATTGTAATCCAATAATAACCAACTCTTAAGAGTTTCTTAGCCATGGCATGTCCATTGGCATGAGTGCCAAAGGATCCTTTGTGAATTTCCTTCATCAACATATCTGCTTCTTGTTTGTCAACACATCTCAGCAAGACCATGTCAAAATTCCGCTTGTATAACACATTGTTACTTAGAAGGAAACTCCCAGCCAACCTTCTCAAAGTCTTCTTATCTTTGTTGGAAGCTCTCAAAGGATATTCTTGAGTTCTAAGGAATACTTCAATGTCATGGTACCAGGGTTTGCCGTCTTCCACTTCTTCGACGACAAAGATGTAGGCGGGCCTGTCAAGACGCTTAACTTCAATCCGAGGACATTCATTCCAAAAGTTCACCACAATCATCGAGGCCAGAGTTACCAATGCATCCGCCATTCTGTTCTCACCACGAGGGATATGATGAAATTCGACCCTATTAAAGAACGGTAATAGTCTTCGAGCATAATCTCTGTATGGGACCAAATTATCATGTCGAGTTACCCACTCTTAAGTGATTTGATTGATTACCACTGCAGAATCACCAAACACATCCAAATTCTTAATTCACAAATCTATTGCTTCCTCAAGACCCATAATGCACGCTTCATACTCAGCCTCATTATTAGTACACTTGAATGTTAATCTGGAAGTAAACGGGATATGGGACCCTTGAGGAGTCACAATAACAGCACCTATCCCCTTTCCATGAGCGTTGACAGCTCCATCAAAAACTAAACCCCATTGAGAACCTGGTTCCGGTCCTTCACCATGCACGGGTTCTTCACAATCTTTCATCTTTAAAAACATAACATCCTCGTCGGGAAAATCATCGTTTGAGGGTTGATAATCCAAAATAGGCTGGTTAGCCAAATGATCAGCCAAAACACTTCCTCTGACCACTTTCTGAGTATGGTACTCGATATCATATTCAGATAACAACATCTGCCATCTAGCAATTCTTCCAGTCAAAGCGGGTTTCTCAAAGATATACTTGATAGGATCCATCTTCGAAACTAATCAAGTGGTATGATTCAACATATACCGGCGCAAACGTTTGGCGGCCCACGCCAAAGCACAACAATTCTTCTCTAACATAGTGTATCTTGTTTCACAATCAGTAAATTTCTTGCTCAAATAATAAGTGACATGATCTTGCTTTCCTGTTTCATCTCGCTGACCGAGTACACAACCCATCGAATCTTCTAAAACGGTCATATACATAATCAAAGATCGTCCTTCAACAGGAAGTATCAGGATAGGTGGTTCAAGCAAATACTCTTTGATACTATCAAAAGCCTCTTGACAATCTTTAGTCCAAACATACCCTTGTTCTTTTCTCAGAAGCTTGAAAATAGGTTTACATGTAGCAGTCATGTTGGATATAAACCTAGAGATATAATTCAAACGTCCCAAGAATCCTCTGACTTGTTTCTCGGTGGTAGGAGCTGGCATTTCCCGGATAGCCTTCACTTTATCGGGGTCCACTTCAATCCCTCTTTGACTGACAATAAAGCCCAATAGTTTTCCTGATCGTACTCCAAATGTACATTTGTTGGGGTTCAGACGGAGCTTGTATTCCCTCAAACGACCAAACAGTTTAGACAAATGTTTAACATGATCATCCTCAGTCTTCGACTTAGCTATCATATCATCCACATAAACCTCGATCTCTTTGTGCATCATATCATGGAACAAAGTAGTCATAGCTCTCTGATATGTTGCCCTTGCATTCTTTAATCCAAACGGCATAACTCTGTAACAAAAGGTGCCCCAGGGCGTGATGAATGACGTCTTCTCTCTGTCCTCGGGAGCCATTCTAATCTGATTGTAACCTGAAAAACCACCCATAAAGGAGAAAACCTCATACTTGCGGTACTTTCAACCAAAATATCAATGTGAGGTAATGGAAAGTCATCTTTCGGACTGGCTTTATTCAAATCCCTGTAATCTACGCACATGCGAACCTTACCATCCTTCTTTGGAACGGGCACAATATTAGCCAACCAGAGCGGATATTCGGCAGTGACAAGGAAACCTGCATCAATCTGTTTCTGCACCTCCTCCTTAATCTTTAGAGCCATGTCGGGTCGAGTTCTTCTGAGCTTCTGTTTTACTGGCGGGCACTCTGGCTTCAAAGGTAGGAGGTGTTCAACTATAGCAGTGTCTAATCCGGGCATATCCTGATATGACCAAGCAAACACATCAACAAACTCTCCGAGCAAAACGGTCAACTGTTTCTTCACCTCAGGCTTGAGCAAAGCTCCAATTTTCACTTTTCTACGGATTTCTTCTGTTCCCAAATTGATTACATCCACTGGTTCTTGATGAGGCTGGATAGCTTTCTCTTATTTCTCAAGCAATCTGGAAATCTCTTCTGGGATATCATCTTCTTTGTCTTCGGCTTCATACACAGGAAACTCAAAATTCAGAGAAGGCAGCGGATCATTATTCCCAGGATGTAATTTATGTAGCAATCTGCGCAAGTGATATGATTTTTAATAAGTTTTCGTAAAGTGGAAAGTGTGTGTACGCGAGATGCTACTTATTATTTTCCAACATCGTAAATAAATATTGAGAAAAAATACACATAATGAAAATGAAAGTGATTTATTGATGATAGCAAAACCAAAAAGACACGCCCAACAAAGTCACCTTTGCCTTGGGCAGAGCAAAGGGAATTATTTAAAAGGTAAGCCCTAATAATGCAGTTTCGCCTTGGGCAGAGCGAAAGTTTTTTAAAAAAACAAATGTTTTACTTAGATATATTTACAACAGCAGGGGCTTCAACCACACTCTAGTTCTTAACCAAAACGCCTGGGGTTACAAAGTCTGGAACATCCCCATCTGAATCTTCCTCGGTAACAGCATAAACTCCAAAGCTATAGTCAAACTCGTTTGAAACATAACCTGGGTCTTCCATATAGGGCTCATAATCTTCATAAGGAATAGAGGACCTTGCAGAACCGTCTGATATGTAACCTTCAAGCTCATCCTCTGACACAACATTAACCTGAGGATGATGGACAACTCCTCCACTACGGAACACTTCATTAATCAGCGGAAACCCTTGATTTTTAGTAGTTTGTTGAGCAGAACTGCTGGTGAAACCAAGACCTTCCTTATTTCTGTTCTCTGGCAAAGACAACACCTTACCCCAAATTGTCTGATGACCACTATTCACTACTCGTTGCGCGTCCTTAAATGATGACATAGATGC
>OZ012739.1:264517377-264547117 GCA_963859935.3 Lathyrus sativus | reverse complement strand
TAGTCGACTCTTATAAACTTTTTATCTTAATAATTAAAAACTCTTTTTAAAATCCTACTAATTCACATTTAAAATCTTTTTGCTAATTAAATTTAAACTAACTTTTAAATCAACTTAATAACATTTTAATTAAATAATATGTTTATTCACTAAAACTTTTTAAACAATTTACATCTAATTGCCAATTTATCTAATTAATAAAACTTCTTTTCAAAACCTTTTTGTTTAAAACCTTTTATATTTCAATATAATCTAATTAAGATCTAATTAATTTATAATAACAACCTTTATTAAAATTGAACCATTCCACTTTTAAAATAGAGAATAAAATAAGTAAACCATTTTAGGATCCTTTTAATTAATTCCTACTTAGAATTTAATCCACTTTTCATAGGAAACCTTTTATCAAGACTAAGATAATTAATAAAACTTTTCTCAAATCAATTTCACCTTAAGATTTAACCCGTAAAATTAATCAATGTTGTTTAAAATCAATCTTCCAATCAAGCACGCTTACGCTGCTCTCTGTCCTCACATTCACAATTCACATCCACACACTTAGCGCTTTCATGCGTACGTGCGTTTTACTTTATCCACTTTTATCTTATTCACCACTCACACACTCACTTAGCGCTTTCATGCGTTCGTGTATGCTTTACTTTCTGCAATTTACATTTTCACATTTATCTTATCGCATCGCATTCCGTCCAAAGGAAAAACCTACACATGATTCAACAATTGTGTGTAGCGCATATCATTTGCATCATACTCCCACTTGATCCTTGATCCCATTCAAGTCGATCTTTTAAGTTAGATCCTACCCCATAGGAAGGACCGTTATCTTTCACAACTTAGATACAAACAAAAACAACTCAAACAACAAACATTCAAACACATTAGAGAAATAGATGTTAATCATCCTAAGCGAGATAGAATCTCCACCCCCCATCAATACAATCAATACCGTAGGTACTTTTCCTTAAGAGAGATAGAGGCGTACTCATCGATCAATATCCGAGTACTTGAGCCCTTCTCTTAAGACGATGCAAAGACTATTTTCCTACAATTTGTGGCGGTTAAATCTCCCTTAAAATGATAACTCGTCTCCTTTTCCTAAAATCAATCAATCAACTACCCTAAACCCGTAGGAACTTTGACCACAGTCAAAGAACTCCTCAAACCCTTTAGGGGAACTACAAATACTTTGATTCCACTCCCGTAAGGATATGTAGGCATAAGATGCGATATCTTATCGAGTATACTTAGAGATAAACCCCTAGGTCTTTTAACCCTTAAGCAGATAAACCATAGCAATAAACAACATAAAATAAGAGGTTCCTGTAGAGTACTACAGAAACTTAGGATGCTAGCACATTCCCTAAGTTTAACCGACCCCCGAACCTATAACTCTCTAGCTTGCATTTGCATTGCATTGTGGGAATTTCGATCTTTATCCCTTCCTTTGGACAAATCAAAGTTCGGTTGCAAAATGAATTAAAGATTCAAACTAATCAATAGTTTGGTATCCAAATTTCACTGCGACAGTCGGCCTTGGAGTCAAATTTGCCAAAGTTTTCCTTTCCATTGTTTAATACAAAACATTTGCAACCAAACACATGCAAGTGAGAAACATTTGGCTTTCGCCCTTTTAAAAGCTCATACGGTGTTTTATTTAGAATGGGGCGAATAAGCACCCTATTCAAAACATAACACGCCGTACTAATGGCGTCGGCCCAAAAATATTTCGGTAAACCACTTTCGTTAATCATTGTTCTTCCCAATTCTTCTAAAATTCGGTTTTTACGCTCCACAACCCCATTTTGTTGAGGAGTGCGTGGAGCGAGAAGTTATGATCTATACCATGGTTACCGCAATATTCTTCAAATAAGTGATTTTCAAACTCACCTCCATGGTCGCTTCTAATTGACACAATGTTTGCATTTAACTTATTTTGGGAAAGCTTAGCAAACCTTTCAAAAGCGGCGAATGTATCAGTCTTACTTACTAAAAAGATAGTCCAACAAAATCTAAAAAAATTGTCCACTATTACAAACCTGTAATAGTTTCCTCCTAGACTTTTAATCCTAGACGGTCCAAACAAGTCCATATGAAGATGTTCGAGAGGTCTCGTTGTTGAAACGATCTTTTTGGATTTAAATGAGATCCTTGTTTGCTTCCCTTTTTGACAAGCATCACAAAGGTGATCCTTGGTGAACTTTATTTTAGGGAGTCCTAAGACTAAGTCTTTTGAGACTACTTTATTTAGTAAGTCAAAGTTAACATGTGCTAAACACCTATGCCATAACCATGAGTCTTCACTCATTGTTATGAGGCATTTGTCACTTGTTAACGATACTTCATTTAAGTCAAGCATATATATGTTGTTTACTCTAAAACCATTAAACATATTCTTCTTGTCATTATCATGCACAATTTTGCAACACTCTTTTGAAAATGATACATTGTATCCTTTGTCGCATAATTGGCTAATGCTAAGCAGATTATGTTTAAGGCCCTCGACAAGCAACACGTCGGAAATCATAGTGGAAGAGGGGTTACCTACACTACCTTTACCTAGTATTGCTCCATGATTGTTATCACCATAAGTTACATACCCTTTCTTCTTAGCCACAAAGTCTATGAATAGGGATATGTCTCCAGACATGTGTCTTGAACATCCATTGTCGAGAACCCATCTTCTCTCGGTGGTCTCGACACATTTTACCTATTAAAACATAATTAGCAAGAGGAGGTACCCAATGGCATATTGGCCTTTCTTGCAACAATATAAGCATGCAAAATCGACTTTAGAATCACTTTTACTCTATTGATCCCTAATTACATATGCATATTTTTGATATGGGTTCACCATACTTTTTCTAAAATCCTTTCTATCAATAGCAAATGTAATTTTAGGCTCAAGTGCCTTGTTTAATTTGGCCTTAAGGTTTCTAACTTCACCTTGCCAAATATGACAAGTAGCACATCCAAAGTCGAAAGGATTTCTATGATCCTCACAATCTGATTTATTACTTTCCACAATGGAAGCCTTAAGGTCCTCTAGTTTCCTTTCGGACTCTTTAACTTTGTGCTCTAAGTAAGTAAAAATTCTTTTATTAGAGGCAAGTCTCTTAAAGGCTTCAGTTGGTTCATTATGTAAAGTATTGAATGCGGTTTGTAATTCTAAATGCGACATATTTGAGGACTTCTCATATTTAGAGTGATGTACCTGCTTTTTCTTATTTTTCTGATGTGCAGAAAGGCATAGATTCACGGACTCTTCTTCATCACTAGAGTTTTCATCAGAGGAGGAGGAGTCGCTATCGCTTTCCCAAGCTATATACGCTCTCCTTGGTTTTGATGATTTCTTGTATGACTTGGATGATTCCTTTTCCTTTGCCTTTTTGTTCATCGGACAATCTGGTTTGTAGTGACCAGGATTCCCACACTTGTAGCACGACCCTCTAGTCTTTTTACCTTTTGAGTCATCATCTTTGGAGTACCTCGATTGTTTCCAGAAGTTTACCAAGTCCTTCTCAGAATGTTCGATGTCGTTCTTTCTCACGTAACGGTTGTAACGTTTAACAAACAGCCCCATATCTTCGCTCTTGTCCTCTTCTTCTTCGTCGCTTGAGGAATAATCACTTTGCTTTTTTGCTTGAGACTTCGAGGAGGAAGTCTTAAGTGCTATAGATTTCTTTTCACTCACCTTCGTTTTGTCCTTCTTTTCATTCTTTTCGCGTTGGTCTAGGCTCAAGAGTACGTGTTCATGCTCTTGTAGTTTGCCAAACAATGTTGTCAAGTCTAATATGGTAAGATCATGTGCTTCTTTGATGGCGGTCACTTTTGGCTGCCATTCCCTGTTTAGACATCTCAAGGTCTTATTAGTAGCAACATCATTGGAAACATGCCTACCTAATGAATGTAAACGATTGATGAGATGAGTAAATCTCTTTTGCATGTCAGTAATGGTTTCCCCTTGCTCCATGAAAAAGATATCAAACTCTTGTGTTAATGTGTTGATTCTAGCCAACTTAACATCGTTCGTCCCCTCATGGGTTGTAGTGAATCCCACATGGCCTTAGCAGTAGGACAAGGGGATACACGATAGTATTTATCTACACCTAATGAGGAGATTAGGATATTTTTGGCTTTCCAATCATAATTATATTTTTTCTCATCGTCATCGGTCCATTGTGCTTCGGGCTTTGGCACAACCACATTATCTGCATTGGTCATAGTAATTTCTATTGGACCATTGAGGATAACATTCCATATTTTTCTATCTATGGAGTTTATGTGCACCCGCATACAGTCTTTCCAATAACTATAATTTTCACCATTGAAAACGGGAGCTCTATTATAAGCCCTTTTAGGTTCGTTAGCCATTTTCTATCAACGTTGTATTTGAAGCACCGAGTAACCGGAGCTCTTGATACCACTTGTTAGACTATGGCACAGATCTAGAAGGGGGGGGGGGGGTTGAATAGATACCAATTGAAAATTGAGTCGGCGCTACCAATTTAAAAATTGGTTTTAAAAAATTGTTTTAAGTGCGGAAGCGGCCGAGGAAAATATAGTCTATAACGAACGATTATTGGAAAACCGGATATGTGTTGAGCCTATGGATTAATGACAATATGGAAAAAAGAATCACAACACTAATCACACTTATTAATGATCTAATTCACTTGTTAGGATTCCTAGTTCCAATGATTTAAAGAGCAAACCAAAACTAGATACACAAATAAGATAATTTTGGTTCAGGCAAATTGTCGAACACTTGGTGTGCAAAAACACTCCAAGTGATATTTATGTTGAGTAAGTGATTCCAACTAGCCTAGTACAATGTCTTATTGTACTTTGGTTTCAAAAACAGAGTTTCAGCCTCTTACTCAATTGATATCACAGTTTGACAATAGTGCTTATACGAAAATCACTTATTTTTAAGTTAAAACGAAAATGCTGAAAAATAGAGAAGATAAATATTTGGTGAGGCAGTTCCCCTGTCGTCCTCGCTTCGGGGTACGTCTGCCCTCAATTATAAAACTAGAATTGAGATATATTTAATAGATATTACCTGTTGAATATAACAGTTTATACAAGGATTGAACAACAAATTTACAACAGAATTCTCAAGACGTTGAATGTTGCTTCCACTCCTTGCCCCTTGATTCAAGATGAATCAAGTCCTTCGATCATTGTTGATAGACCTCTGATTCCAGCCTCCTTATTGAATAACCCTCAGTTCTTCAAACCTTCGGCCCGACTGATCTCAACTACAACGAATCGAACCCGAGATCTTCCCCTCAATATCACTGAATCCGCTACTAGACTGTTAAAGACTTCCTCTTCACAATCACCTTCGCTCAGCTGACCCTTGATGAAGAATCTCGTCCAAAAACCCCCAAAAATCAAACCAATCTTGGAGGTCAAAACCCTAACGGTTTTATTCAAGAAAGAACCTGTCGCAAGCTTCAACCCGAACCAGATTACCCAATCTCGGCTTCGAACTTTATCACCTTTAATCACTCACAAGGCACTTCAAAAATGGCTTTGTGTAATTGATGTGTTGTGAGATGTTGAAGATGAAGATGATGAATCTTGGACACCTATTTCACTCTTTCTTATTCTTTGAACACATGAATCAATTTTTATCAAATGTTAGTTGACATAGGTATTTGACCTTCAACTTATAGTAACAAACCAACCAAAGACATAACAACTTTTCAAGTAATAGTGGGAATTAATTAAAAACATTATTTCCGCGCGAACGGTCGATCATAGCAGGTCTATGCGTCGACGCATAGCCTGCACCTTTGGAAATCTGCAAAATGCATCAGTGTGCGTCGACCATACAGTCGGCGTGCGTTGACCCGTTGGAGAGTAAATTTTTCATGCGCCGACCCTGCGGTCGACTCAAACCTTCATGCGCTGACATGTGAGAAAGCATACTGATGTGTGCGCTGACCCGTGGAAAAACACACTGATGTATGCGCTGACCCTATGGTCGACTCATACCCTGTAAATCTGCAAAAATGAGATTCTTGTGGTTTTTCATGCATTTTGTCATGACCACATTTTATCCACACATGTTGTATTAACTATAACAGTTTTTAGATAAATGTAAAAGGATACGGTAGGTGATATGTTGCATTTGTTTGGTAGAGGTGGAATTTACAGTTGTCAATTCATCCATGGTTGTAATTCGTCATCATCGAAATCTATATCAAGTGTTGTATGCAAACTCGTGTGGTGTATGGCGGTTTGCCCTTACAGTTAATAGAAACATGAAGTAATATATTAATGAACATTGTAGCGTAAAATTAATGATCAACAAGTGACCCTTATTATCATAAGCTACAACGCATAAAAATATATGATAAATTGCGATTTTCTGTCAACACCATATCGGTATCCTGTAGCCAATGAGTAGAATTGAAATGCAATATCTATTTACTCAAGTTTCTGTATCGCTATATATATATATATATATATATATATATATAGTATATATATATATATATATATATATATATTATATATATATATATATATATATATATATATATATATATATATATATATATATATATATATATATATATATATATATATATATATATATATATATATATATATATATATTAATATATATATATATATATATATATATATATATATATATATATATATATATATATATATATATATATATATATATATATATATATATATATATATATATATATATATATATATATATATATATATATATATATATATATATATATATATATATATATATATATATATATATATATATATTTGGAGAATGAAAAGTATTTTTAATTCACATGATCCTTTCCACCTTATAACCGTATCAGAGTAGTAAGAAAAATAAGGCATGTGATTCTTTTATTTTTTCCATAAGTTGTAGCGACATTGTTGTGAATCGGATACCTAAAAACTAAGTATAAACAGTTTCTTAATGATCAAAAAACACACAAGGGTTAGGGTTAATAAAGAAGAAAACAACAAGGATTGGTTATTAAACTGCTATTTTTTCCTTTCTCTTAGAATAAGATTACAAGTATACAAGAATAATAAAATAACCTCTCTCTCTTGAAATTAGGATTTTATCTTCCTATTTTTTCTTATGACAAGATTGAGAAATTAACATCCTATTTATAAGAAAAATAGCACACTAGCCTAATGGGCTTTTTAATAATTACCCATTACAAGCTAACTTAGGGTACAAGCTAACTTAAACAATTTGGCTTACAAGCAAGGCCCAATTCAACATGCTAACAACCTTAGCAATATTGACTAATGCATGTTAGAACAAACTTCGACTACAACATGCATTACTCGTGAATAGACTTCAACCATACTAGAGTTTGATCCAACATCTCACAAATCTCCACCTTGGATCTAACTCTATAACATCAAGAAACTAGCTTTCTTCATGCAGCTTTATTAACTGTGTACAGTGGAAAAACTTGCAACTGGGCAACGTCTTGGTGATCATATCAGCATCATTATGATTTGTTGAAACCTTCAGCACTTGGACTTCTCCACGCTCGATTACCCCTCTGATGAAATGCAACCTCACATCAATGTGATTGGTTCGCTCATAATAGGCTGAATTCTTCGACAGGTGTATTGCATTTTGACTATCACATTTAACAGTGATAACTCGACCTTGAAGTTTAGCTTCCTTGCAAAACCTTCAAGCTGCAATGCTTCCTTCACAACTTCAGTTAGGGCAATATACTCCGCTTCAGTGGTTGATAAGACGACGACCTTCTGAAGTGTTGCTTTCCAACTGATTGTTGTCCTAAACATAGTGAACACATATCCAGAGATAGACTTTCTGGAATCTATACAACCTGCATAATCAGAGTTGACATATCCTTTGATTGCTGCTTTACTATCTTCACCCAAGGTTCCACCATAAATTAGGACTCTATTCAGAGACCCATTTATATACCTTAAAATCCACTTCAATGCTTGCCAGTAAGCCTTTCCAGGATTCGCCATGTACCTGCTTACAAGACTTACTGCATATGTTATGTCGGGTCTAATACAGACCATAACATACATCAAATAACCTACTATGTTAGCATATGGAATGCTATTCATATAAGTTCTTTCAACATCAGTGCTAGGAAACTGATCTATACTCAGCTTGAATTGAGGGTTTGTCGGAGTCACAACAGGCTTTGAATTCGACATACCAAACTTTTCGAGAACCTTCTATGGGTATGCCTCTTGAGATAAGCATAATTTCGACTGCTTTCTATCTCTCCAGATGTCAATCCTAAGAATCTTGGATGCAGCTCCCAGATCCTTCATGTCGAACTCTTTATTGAGTTCAACCTTCACCCTCATTACCTCTTCGACATTGTTGCTTGCTATTAGAATATCATCCACATAGAGCAAAAAAAATAACAAATGAATTACTCGGTCGAAATTTGAAGTAAACACAGTGGTTGAACTGACTTCTGATGAAGCTTATGTATGCCACGAACTTGTAGAATCTCCTATTCAAGTGTCGAGCAGATTGTTTCAGTCCATATAAAGATCTATTCAATTTGCACACATAATCTTCCTTCCCCCTTTCGACATACCCTTCAGGTTACCTCATCAGAATTATTTCATCTAGATCACCATACAAGAACGCAGTCTTCACATCCATTTGTTCCAGTTCAAGGTCGAACTGGGCCACCATGGAAAGCAACACTCGAATGGATTTGTGCTTCACAATAGGAGAGAACATATCATTGAAGTCGGTACCTTCTTTCTGAGTGAACCCCCTAGCAATCAATCTTGCCTTGTATCTCTTTGACGCCACTCCTTCGATTCCTTCCTTACTTTGAAAATCCATTTACAACTGACTAACCTGGCTCCAGTAGGTTTCTTGATCAGTTCCCAGGTGTTGTAATCATGAAGAGATTTCATCTCATCATCCATGACCTTCATCCATTCAGTCTTTTTTCGACTCCTCATAACTTCCTTATAGTCTCTAGGTTCTTCGCCTAGAACCTCACTTGCAGAGATTAAGGCATAAGCTATAAGATTTGCATACCCAAGTCTCTGAGGTGGCTTGATGACTCTCCTCGACCTGTATCTTGCTAGTAGGTAGTCATTATCAGTCTCCTCATCTTCAACAACATCTTCTGCGTCTTCTTTGACTTCATTTAGGGTACGCAATTCAGCATCAACATGCTTCACCTCAATAGGAATCTCTCTCTGTTCCAGTTCTTCGTCAGCATCATTAGTTTTCTTGAAAGCCATCTCTGCTTCATTGAAAACTACATCTCTACTAGTGATACACCTCCTGTGACCTGGCTCTAGGCACCATAGCCTATAAGCTTTGACTTCTTCAGGGTATCCCATGAACATGCATTTCAAAGCTCTAGGTTCGACCTTGTCTTGCCTAATATGAGCATAGGCCACACAGCCAAATACTCTCAGTCTGTCGAGACTAGGTGGATGTATCGACCAAACTTCTTCAGGTGTCTTCATTCCCAAGGCAATCGAGGGACATCTATTTATCAAGTAAGTTGTTGTCGAAACAGTTTCCGCCCAAAACACCTTCTTGAATCCAGCACTAACCAACATGCATCTAACCCTTTCAAGGATTGTTCATTGAATCTCTCAACTAAGACATTTTGTTGAGGAGTACCTGCTACAGTCTTATGCCTTACAATCCCAGACTCAACACGGTAACAGTTGAACGCTTTGTTGCAGAATTTAAGGCCATTGTCGATTCTCAACCTCTTAACCTTTCTGCCAGTTTGACTTTCGACCAGAATCTTCCAACTTTTGAAATTCTCAAAAGTTTCATCCTTCGTCTTCTGAATGAATACCCATAGCTTTCTGGAATAGTCATCAACGATGGATAGAAAATACCTTGCACCTGAGTGTGAAGGATTCCTTTCAGGCCCCCAAAGATCAACATGAATGTAATCCAGGGATCCATGTGTTCTTTGCTTGCCTTTGTTAAACTTCGCCTTACAGGATTTATCAAGTACACAAGATTCATAAAATTCCAACTTTCGACTTTGTCACCTCCTAGCAGGTTCTGCTTCCCCAATTCGACCAGACCTCTTTCGCTGACATGGCCCAATCTCACGTGCCATAATTCTGACTTCGACATAGGTTTCGTGGATGCAACATTTTTCGAACCACTTACAACCTCATCCTCAAGGGTACACAAGCCTTGTTTCTTCATGCCTCTCAAGACTTCCTTCAACCTCTTCATGACTCTTAGGATACTTTTCTCTCCTTGAAAAACGTATCCTTTTCTGTCGAATTCACCAAGAGAAATCAAATTTATCTTCAAGTCAGGTACGTACCTGACTTCAATCAATAACCTTATTGACTCATCATGGAGCTTGAATCGCACAGATCCAATACCTGTAATTTTGCAAAATTTGTTGTATCCCAGCAGCACAGATCCACCATCTTGATCACATAGCTCCTCGAACAATTCTCTATTTGGAGTCATGTGCCAACTGCAACCTAAATCCATAATCTACTCTTTTCTCGAGTCGCCACTTGAAACAACAAGAACATCAGATGAGTCGAAGTCATCTTAAACGATGGTTACATTGCCATTACCTCCATGGTCTTTCATGCGTTTAGGGCACACCTTTCTTATGTGACCCTCCTTCTTACAGTGATAACATCGAATACTAGATGTTTCGCCACTATAAGACTTCTGTTGACTTTTACCTTTCTTCTTGTCGAACTTACCATCCTTTCACGAGAATTTTCCCTTAACGGCCAAACCTTCGCCCCGTCGTCGAAGGTTTATGCTCCTTTCGTTTGTTCAAGTCCTTAAAATACAAGGCTGATTGAAATTCTTCAAAGGTCAGGGACTCCCTTCAATACAAGAGAGTTTCTTTGAAGTGAGCATGTGTGTCGCTACCGCGAAAATAAGGTGCCAGAAAAACAGAAGATGACCTTTCGTTATTTATCCCACAGAAAGGGAAAGGAAACGATCGGAAAAACCTGACGAAAAGGTACAAGACAAGGTCATCACAACCATGTATGGATTCGGGAGTCGGTTACGCAAGGGCAAGGTATTAGTACCCCTCACGTCTGTTGTACTCAACGGGATCCACGCTTGTTGTGTTTATCTAACGGGTTGGTTTATCTATCTACGCTAAAAGGTCGGTCTGAAAAGAAAAGAAAAATGACTCGGCAGAACACATCAGTTTTATGCCTACTTATTCCCTTCTGGAACGAGAAATCAGAGTCTACGTAGTTGGCCTAACTACGGGTGAAAAGGGGGGAAGGTTGCTCGCCGAGATATCGCATCTCGTGCCTACGTACTTTCACACGGCGTGAAATATCAGAGCAAACGTAGTTCGGGCCAAAACAGAACACAGTT
The DNA here is from genome assembly GCA_963859935.3 of Lathyrus sativus. Lineage (NCBI taxonomy): Eukaryota > Viridiplantae > Streptophyta > Magnoliopsida > Fabales > Fabaceae > Lathyrus > Lathyrus sativus. The sequence goes on along the minus strand of OZ012739.1, from coordinate 264,535,713 downwards.
TGTTCAACTATTTTACCCGAGTAGGGTTAACAAACGGTTCTAGCAGTTGGTGTATGCAGCTCGACCTTTGGAGACTTAGGCATTTACCGTTTGCGGTAGAACCAGGAGTTAACACAACTCTAATTATGAAAATGGTTTCCAAGGATTAAAGGTCCCAGAGGACAAAAAAGAAGTTTGATCTTTGTTTTTGACGTCTTTTACGGAAGAAGTGTTTTGATTTTTGTTTGTAACTCATGTCGCACTAAAGACTTGGACTTAAGAGTGAATACGTTGCATGTCACCCAAAGGGTACCATACTAAACACTCAAGATATTGAAGAGAAACTCTCCAACAACCCTTTCTCAAGTGCTTAAGGCTCGTAGCGTACAACATGCGTTAATCTTTATTAAGTGTTTTAAAGATGTTTGCAGATGAGAAGAGAAAGGACGCACTAAAGGGGAACTAATCCAATCCTAAAGTTGTCATGCAAAGTTGATCCTATGATTGAGGTTAGGAGGGAACTAAATAGGAACTAACTAATGTTATCATGCATGGTTAGAACCCTAATCTATGTCATATCTTCTCTTGAACAAAAGAAGTTAGAGTTCCTAGGGGAACATGGCAAAGGAAAGCAACAACAAAAGAAATAATCTGAAAGAAATAACTGTAAGTGAAATGCATGCAATGCAGCAATACAAGCAGAAGGAGACAAACTCAACTTCTAGAGCAAGCAAGCACAAGCAACACAAACACAGGCAAGGGAGACAAGCTCAACCTTCAGCCAACAAGCAAAGCCAAACAGTAACAGACAAGCAGAGGGAGACAGACTCAACCTCTAATGCAGACAAGCAAAGGGAGCCAAGCACAACCTTTCAATGCACATAGGCTAAATCAACTACATGAAAGCCTATTGTAATGCAAAACACCAAACAAATAGTCACACAAATACAATCAATCAACAAGAATACAACAAACAAAACAGCAAGCCAGCAGCTCAACAGTAAAGCAGTCTTCTAACAGCAAAGCAACCCAACAGCCTGTAGTTGTCTTCATGTCCAAGTTATCCACCAAGATAAAAGGGAATAAGGCCTTCACCTTCAAGCTTCAACTTGCTCCATCAAGAGATGATGAGAAACACGAGGATTATTGCATGATGAGGGGAAGCATGATGGAAACCAAAGGAATCCATCATGGCACTCAACCACTCATCTAAGATTGATATCCTCAAAGGTTTTACCTTTTGTGGTAGGCCTTTAGTCCTTCCAAAGGAGGGACTAGACCCCCACAAAGGAACCTTGCATCATAGGATGGGAATGGAATGCACACAAAGCAAACCACATTTGTGAAAGAAAAGATTAACTTCTAAAGGCTCTAAAAAACCTAATTCTACAAGCTCTAAAAGCAACATCTAAAAGGGAACCAATGCACCAAACTAAGCCTTACAGTTAAGTATAAAGAAGCATCAACATGTCTACCAAACCATCAAAAAAAATTGGAAACTTATCATGAACTAATGGCCACTTTTGGAGTTCAACTATGGGAAGTTCTATGTTATAAGCACCCTAAAAACTACCTAAGTAATAAATCTAATTAAAATACTAAATCAACCTCTAAAAACCTATGAATTTTTCTAAGGGATCCTAAAGGTGTTGACAACCTAGGGTAAAAGGATCAATACCTAAATCAATGTTCAAGGTCTCTAAAGAAATCCTAAACCAAAAGGTATCAAATGAAGGTCCAAAAGGGGAAGCCTCTAAATATCTACTCCAAAACAGAACTTAGGGTTATCTAAAAAATTAGGATAAAAATCCTACAAGCTCCTCAATGAGTCTACAACCAGCCACCAAAATATCAAGATCAAATTCTATACCAAAAAGGAGTACCAAAATCAACAAATAACAAGCTAAAATGCCACATTAAAAGAAATCAATAAAATGGAAAAAATGCAAATAAATTGGAAATTACATAAAAATAAAATCTATGAGTACCAAAAAAATTAGAAATTAAATCAGGATCATGCACATATTTTTGTTATATTTTTCTGATGATTATTCAATTTAATATGAATTTTAGAAGATAAAAACAATTAAAGAAAATGAAAAAAAATTAAAAAAAATCAAAAAGCCAGGAAAAAACAACAGCCTCTGGATCTATGACTAAGTCAGCTAATCCAATGATCACCAGCATGCCAGCACATTAATGGAACGCTGCGTTTTGGGGAATGGTCAAGGTCAAAACTCAGAATGAATCACAGGCGCACGATTAGATTACAAAGTCACCAGATTCAAACAGATCCAATGGTCATGCCTCATCGTCTTCATTCAAACCTGGTTAATTGAGAGGGAATAGGGACGGTGGCCAGAGAAGACCTCTGGTCGTCTTCTCTGGTGGTTCAACGGTGGTCCAACATGAAACTTCACCAAAACTCAAGAAACTTATACGGTTCTCCTCGTTTTTTCCTCCTGATCATGAATATCCACTCCAATCTTGCTAAATCCTCATGGATCTTGAAACACGAAGATGAACAGAAAATATGCCATAATCTTGATCATCACCAAACTTCGAATTAAAGCCATGGATCTCTTCCTCACTCTTTAGATATCATCCTAAGCTATTCAAATCGTCCTAATACCTCAAGATCAAGCAGTTTCGAAGCTCAACAGAATTTGCACCACATCCTAATTTGTCTCTAAACTCCAAAACTCTGATCCTAAATCAATCTATGATCTTCTCTAAACCTAACCACATGTTCAATTCTATCTAAAACAACCTGAATCAAGAGGAAATTCGAAGGATAAAAACCTGAGATGTAGCTTGAAATTGGAATAGTTAGAGTGTGAAACTTGCTTCCAGAAAGTGCAGAACTCTTCAATGATGATCAATGAAGATAACCGAATCCACAATTGGCCTTGGAATTCTATGGAAATGAAAAACCAATTTTGGATTTGAGAGCTTCAATCTTCAACTGCTGTAACTGATTTCTCCACCAGATGCCACCAAAAAAAGCTCTGAACACGATTATGAACTTATATATGATCTGTTTTGACAATTTTCAGGCCCATTGGAGGCTCAATCTGAGATATCCAAAAATCAAAATTTCCTTCCAAACTCTCACATGGCAGCCACGAGTTTCCTCTGTTTCTAGCTTCAACAAGCTTCAAATGCATTGCAAAGCACTCCTTGGATATGATTGGATCAGTTTGAGTACTTGAAATGATCTTATGATGCACCTTTGATGTGTAACTTCAATTCTAAGTAATCCACACAAAGTCCATGAAATGAGCCTCAAACCAAAAATGTAAAATTGCCAATCTCTTTAAAATTCCATTTCCAATCAGAAAATGCATAAACTTGTGAAGTTTGGCACAAGAATGAATAAAAATGGAATTTTCACTTTTCATGCCTTTTAAAAATGCCTTTGTCAACTTCCTTCAAACCAACTCTTGTTCTAAGCCAAAAAAAATGCTTCATGGATTCATGGTTAACCTTAAAATCCCATTTTGAGCAAGTTTTGTGTTGGACAAAACTTCATTTGGAGTGTGCAAGATAGTGAAAATGACCTATAAAGCCAAAATGACCTATAATCTCACTTTCCCAAAATACCCCTAACTTGTAAACCTCATAACTTGAGTTCTACAAATCTGATGGAAGGCTTCTAGTACATTTTTGAAAGCTAAGACCAATACCTACAACTTTCATGTTGGCCAAAAGTTGATGAGAAACATCCTTCTAGGTCAAAAGTGCCTTGGAGGTTGGTGGACTTTTGCAGATAAAATTCACATTCATCTGATGACATGTAACTTGTCTGGATCATAACTTGAGTTCTATAAATCCAATCAAGGACTTCTAGTACTAAAATTAAAGCTAAGAACATGATCTACAAGTTCCATGCTGGACAAAAGTTGAGATGAAACTTTCATCTTTAGATAAGTGGTCTTGAAGTCAGGCACTGATAGGGGATTTTACCCTGAGAACCCTAGTTTAGCAACTGCTCACACTTTGAATTCTTCTTGGATTGATCTTGGAATAACACCTCATGTATCTTAACACAACTTTCCATGATCATAAAGACTTAGAATTAAGTCTTAATCTCCTTCAATTGCACAGTTGACTCAAGGGTGACCAGATGAAAACCCTAATTGCAACACCTTCAACTTTGACTCTTCACACTTAGCATAATGACTTGACTGAGCTCCACCATGACCCTCAAGGCACTCCATGAGCTCTATCCATATATCCTATCCATGATCGAGGCTTCACAACCCACTGATGGTCTTCAATTAGCCCCCAAGTTAGGAGATGAACCACATAACAACATCCAAACTTCTCAAGAACACAACCCACTTTCTAATGACTTCGGTGACCTCTCAAGCTTGAATAAGACCTCTAGATAGGCTCCTCTTGATATAAACCACACTTGATCCCCTGCTAAATGAATAATGATATGCTATGAAAATGTTATACCAATGATATGCTAATGCAATGAAACATAAACCAAGTAAGATAAAGATTAGGCAAATTTTGGGGTGCAACAGCTGCCCCTATTCAAGCGACTTGGACTTGACTGGATGAAAAGCGAACGGCTTTCTGCCAATCAAGGTAAAAGACGGTTGAATACCAAAGAACCCGGAAATTTGCTAACCAAAGAAATAATCTGCGAAAACTGCTTGGAGAAAAATATCTAGAAAATTGAATCTGGTTGTCACGGCAACAGACTGATCAATCATCTGATACAGAACCTGATTTCAATATCAACAACCTATGTGACACCACAGGCATTGAATCCAAACATTAGATCAACAACAAATGTACGCTACAATAAGCGGGCACCGAGCCATAGGACCATATCAAAATATTATCCTTGATCTTTCATTTCCTGTAGAAACGAGCAAGCACTACGTAAAGCGCGTCATCAATGTACTATCGTTGACCTTCCATTTCCTCAGAAACGGACATGCACTATGTAAAGCGCGAATCGTCAATATACTATCCTTAACCTTTCGCTTACGAGGAAACGAGCATACACTATGTAAAGCGCGAACTGCCAATATAACGGTATTGACCTTCCATTTTCGCAGAAACGGGCATGCACTATGTAAAGCGCGAATTGTCAATATAACGGTATTGACCTTCCATTTCCGCAGAAACGGGAATGCACTAAATAAAAGCGCAAACTATCAATATAACGATATTGACCTTCCATTTCCGCAGAAACGGACATGCAGTACGTAAAGCGCGAATCGTCAATATAACGGTATTGACCTTCCATTTCTGCAGAAACGGGCATGCACTAAATAAAAGTGAGAACTGTCAATATAACGGTATTGACCTTCCATTTCCTGAGAAACGGGCATGCACTACGTAAAGCGCAAATCGTCAATATAACGGTATTGACCTTCCATTTCCGCAGAAACGGGAATGCACTAAATAAAAGTGCGAATTGTCAATATAACAGTATCGGCCTTCCATTTCCGCAGAAACGGGCGTGCACTAAATAAAAGTGCGAACTGTCAATATAACGGTATTGACCTTCCATTTCCGTAGAAACGGTCATGCACTAAATAAAAGCGCGAACCGAGCATGCGAAGACTTGAACAAACAACTCTGCGGGGAAATTCTGACGTCATCTGCCAGACATCCGTCTTAAACAAAAATGGGTAACAACTTCGAAGGCATAATCATGAAATCTTTCCTTTTAAAACGCTGACGTAACAGCAATCTGAGGAAAATTCCGCTGGGGAAAAAGAGAAACTTAACCAAGCAACTCTGATGAGGTAACACATGATAGGACGAATGTTATCACCACATATCTTATGCCAAAAATTTGAATATTCGAAAACCATCCTGAACAAGAATTCCAATTACCTGCAGGGAAAAACACCTGAAAACAAAGAGGTAACCGACCTAGCTTATGTTTCAAAATGCACATGTTTCAAAATGGCGTCATGCTCCATACGGCATGGAAATGCTACGCATTTGGGTAGATGCTATGCGCAATGCAAATGCAAAAGGGGCGCTCCAACAAAATAAATGCTGGAGAAACGAAGCCGAACTTCCGCTGGGGGAAGAAAGAATCCTGCTGGGGGATAGCTTAACAAATCGGGAGTTACGAACTCTGCAGAGGATGAACAACCTATTGGAGGAAAGGACAACCTGCTGGAGAACAGAAAGGACGGTTCTGTGTAGGGATGATCCTTACAAGCCACTGACAACCTGGTTGTACTCTGTGAGGTCTTCACTGGGGATTGAATGTGCACGTAACCAACTGCTGGGAATGCACATCACTGCCTGATCGCTTGCTAACTTACATCCAACTCTTCTGGGATTAAAAATGTGACTTCCATCTGCTGGGGAGGAATAAGATCATATAGATCCTGCTCCTATGTTAAGGGACTCCGACTGGGGAAACACGATCCCCTGGCTGTTTGCTTCGAAGGTAACGACCCTGCAAAATATGAACGAAACAAGACAATTCTACACAAAAGGAACTATGTTGGTCAATATCTGTGACAATTGTTCATTTAATTCAAAGTTTTAACAATTATTGGCCGAGGCCTGCAAGTTTATGCACGTACAAAGTTTATCAAAGCATCGGCGTTTTCCACAAACAAAACAGTAAAAGTTAAAATAAGAAACAGACATCAAGTACTGAATAGTATGCGTTTATTGATAACGGGCCTGTAAATAGGAAAAGTTTTTACAGTGGATGTAACTCCTAAAAAGAGGAAGTTACAAAAACAAATACAGATTTGTACGTAGGTACAAAGAAATTTGTATACATGTCGGCAACGTGGTGTAGACAAACATCATGAGTTGATCCTCCTATGACTCGCCTGACTCCGACGCTTTCCCAATGCTCCGTCTTCGGAAGAGATTGACTTGGATAATCGACCCTCAGGTACTCCCAAATCACTGAGCGATGTAGTATCAAAACTCGGACCGCAGTCATTTGCTTTTTCAATCCCTAACTTTTGCCTGAATTGCCCTTTGCGGGTTTTCAATTCACCGGGATACCCTTTTTTGCCGAAGTCGCTTTTTAGGTTTTCGACTTCGCGGGTGTACATCTTTTCAATTTTTTATCCCTAATTTTTGCCCGAACCCTTTTCTATTTTTTCTTGGTTCGCCGGGATGCCCCCATTTTTTCCTAGACTTTCTTTTTTCTGTCCAGCGGGTCTCTTTAAGCAAAGTATTTTTTAACTGTGTTCGAGTTCACAGGGGATGTAAAATCCTCGCCATCCATTGTGGATAGCAATAAGGCTCCTCCAGAGAAGAACTTTTGAACGACATATGGACCTTCATAGTTGGGAGTCAATTTGCCCCTATGATCTGATTGTGGTGGGAGAATCTTCTTCAGCACAAGATCGCCCGTCTGAAAGCTTCGAGGGCGCACCTTCTTGTCAAAAGCTTTCTTCATCCAGCTCTGATAACCGACCATATGCAATGGATGCAAGTCTCTTCTCATCCATCAAGCTGAGCTGATTTAGTCTATTCTTTATCCACTCTGCCTTATCAAGTTTGACATCCAGCAAAACTCTCAAAGAAGGAATCTCAACTTCCAATGGTAGGACAACTTCCATACCATACACCAGTGAGAAAGGGGTTGCCCCGGTTGATGTGCGTACCGTCGTACGATAACCGTGTAAAGAGAAGAGAAACATATCGTGCCAGTCTTTGTATGTTACAACCATCTTCTGAACTATCTTCTTGATGTTCTTATTGGCCGCTTCGACAACGCCATTCATCTTTATCCGATAGGGAGATGAGTTGTGATGCTCAATCTTGAAATTCTGGCACAATTCTTTCATCATCTTATTATTCAAGTTCGAACCATTGTCAGTAATGATTCTTTCGAGGATTCCGTATCTGCAGATGATGTCCTTTTTGATAAACTAGGTTACTACTTGTTTGGTAACATTAGCGTATGACGCTGCTTCGACCCATTTGGTGAAGTAAACGATAGCTACCAAGATGAACCGGTGTCCATTGGATGCAGTGGGCTTAATATTGCCAATCATATCAATGCCCCACATGGAGAAAGGCCACGGGGACGCCATAACATTCAAAGGGCTTGGCGGCACATGAATCTTGTCGGCATAAATCTGGCATTTATGGCATTTCTTCGCAAACTTGAAACAATATGTTTCCATCGTCATCCAATAATACCCTGCTCGTAATAACTTTCGAGACATAGCATGTCTACCGGCATGCGTGCCGAAAGTACCCTCGTGGACCTCCTCTATAAGCAGATTAGCTTCTTTCTCATCCACACATCGCAATAGCACAGAATCGTGGTTTCTCCTGTACAGAACACCATCTGGACTCAAGTAGAAGTTGCCAGTCAATCTCCTAAGAGTCTTCTTATCGCGGCTGGATGCCCCAGTTGGATACTCTTGGTTCTTTAGGAAATTCTGGATATCAAAATACCACGGCTCGCCGTCGGAAGCTTCCTCAATGGCGAATATGAAAGTGGGCCTATCAAGGCTAGAGATAACTATTCTGGGAACCTCATTCCAGAAGTTAACTTTGTACGTCGAAGACAATGTCGCAAGAGCATCTGCCATCTGGTTTTCTTCCCGTGGCACATAGTGAAATTCTACTATGTCAAAGAAAGGCAACAACCTCCTTGCGTAATTCATGTACGGTACCAGATTAGGCTAACGAGTCTCCCATTCTCCCTTGATCTGGTTCACGACTAACGCGGAGTCTCCATACACATCCATATTTTTGATTCTCAAATCAATAGCCTCCTCGAGACCCATGATACACGCCTCATATTCAGCCTCATTGTTGGTAACTGGAAATGTCAATCTGGCAGTGAACGGGATGTGAGTCACGTTGGGAGTCGTAATGATTTCCCCAATTCCACTTCCGTATGAATTAACAACACCATCAAATATTAACTGCCATTGGGAACTCCACTCAGGACCTTCACCATGCAATGGCTCCTCGCAATCTTTCATCTTTAGGTACATGATATCCTCGTCAGGAAAATCAAAACTTTATCGGCTGGTAATCATCGATTGGCTGCTCAGCAAGGTACTCTGACAGAACGCTACCTTTGATAGCCCTTTGAGAAACATACTGAATGTCGTACTCTGTCAGTACCATCTGCCATCGGGCAATCCTTCTTGAAAGCGCCTGCTTTTCGAAAACATACTTGAACGAATCCATCTTCGAAATCAACATGGTTGTATGATTTAGCATGTATTATCTCAAACTTTTGGCATCCCAAGCAAGTGCGCAACACGTCTTTACGAGCATTAAGTAACGGGGACTCATAATCTGTGAACTTTTTACTCAAGTAATAGATCGCATGCTCTTTTCGTCCAGTCTTGTCATGTTGACCGAGAACACAACCCATGCTGTTCTCAAGAACCGTCAAGTACATGATTAAGGGTCTTCCAACTACTAGGGGGTATCAATAGCGGAGGTTCCTGCAAGTACTCTTTTATTTTTTCAAACGCCCTTTTGACAGTTTTCATCCCAGACAATCGCCTGGTCTTTTTTCAACAATTTAAACATCGGCTCACACGTGGCTGTGAGATGAGATATGAACCAGGCAATGTAGTTCAATCTCCCCAAAAAGCCACGAACCTCTTTCTCTGTTTTTGGCGCTGACATTTCTTGTATAGCTTTTATTTTTGCAGGATCAACCTGAATTCCTTTTTCACTAACAATGAACCCCAATAGCTTTCCAGATCTCACCCCAAAGGTGCACTTATTAGGATTCAGCCTCAGCCTGAACTTCCTAAGGCCTCTCAAACAATTTCAAAAGATTCACCAGATGCTCTTCCTTCGTCTGGGATTTGGCAATCATATCATCAACGTAGACCTCAATTTCATTATGCATCATGTCATGAAAGAGCGTCGTCATAGCACGTTGATGTTGCCCCCGACGTTCTTCAAACCAAAGGGCATCACCTTGTAGCAGAACGTTCCCCACGGGGTAATGAAAGTTGTTTTCTCCATATCCTCCGGCGCCATTTTAATCTGATTATAGCCCGAAAATTCCGTCCATGAAGGAAAACACAGAGAATTGAGCAGTATTGTCGACCAATACGTCAATATGAGGAAGCAGGAAGTCATCCTTAGGGCTCGCCTTGTTCAGATCCCGATAGTCGACGCACATCCATACCTTACCATCTTTCTTTGGTACAGGTACTATATTGGCGACCCAAGGAGGGTAAGTTGTAACAGCTAGAAAACCAGCGTCCCACTGTTTCTGTACTTCCTCTTTAATCTTTATGGCCATATCTGGTTTCGTTCTTCTGAGTTTTTGCTTGACTAGCGGACATTCTTCACGCAATGGCAAGCGGTGGACCACAATATTAGTGTCTAACCCAGGAATATCATCATAAGACCAAGCAAAGATGTCACTATACTCTTGAAGCATCTCGACTAGTCTCTGCTTGATATCGCTTTGCAGTGCAACCTCTATCCGGACATTCTTGACAACTTCTTCTGAACCCAAATTAACAACCTCAATTTCCTCCTGATGAGGTAGAATGATCTTCTCTTCTTGTTTTAAAAGTCGATTCAGCTCTTCTGGTAAGTCGTCATCCTCAACAATTTCTTGCTTAACTTGAAATATCGGGTGCTCAAAGTGGAAGCGAGTCATAGGGAGTTCTTGGTCGGTGCCATCTGAAATATGGATCTTGCAAGAGAAATGGTTAAATGCTTCAAATGATATGCAAACAAAGCACACAACCACGTTGCCATTTTATTGTTAAAATAAAATAGAAAAACAAGGATCACAAAATTTGCATGAGAAAAAACGCCTTTATTTGATGATTAAAGCAAAGCATACAGATAAACAAGTAGGCCCTGAAGTAAAACCACTATGCCCCGGGTAGGACATAGGATTGTACAATAATCGAAAAACAAGGCATTACTGTTTCGTCGTCACTTGAATAAAGTCCTGAATAGACCAGTTGCATAGGCTTTGTCCTGGCACGCTGGGCTTGATCCATGAATCCATGTCACAGTCGCTATATCCATCTTCACTTTTAGACACAACATTAATTCTTTCAAAATTGACTCCTCCTGGAGTAAACACAATCGGCCCCTTGAACCGTGGTGCGCTATGTGATGAAGATGACGACGACGGGCGATATCCCAAGCTAAACTTGTCCTGCTTAACAGGAATCTCCAGAACTTGACCCCAACCTTTAGTTTCCCCGGCCTGAACTACCATTTGGGCTTCTCTGTATAAAGACATAGCCACCTTTGGCCTATTGCTTATGACAGGAGATTGGTCTTTGATCTGCACCCCTTCAAAAGCTTGGCACAATGTCTCATGGATCTCACCATCCACTTCGACATATTTGAATGATGAAAGGTGACTTACCAGGATATCTTCTTCCCCACACACGGTGACAATGCTACCACCGACCATATACTTGAGCTTTTGGTGCAACGTAGATGTTACAAGCCCCTGCAGAGTGAATCCAAGGTCGTCCAAGCAAACAACTATAAGTTGGCTGAATATCTATAATATAGAACACAGTGTCAAACACCTCTGGACCGACCTGGATTGGTAAAGTCAATTCCCCAAACACGGACCTTCTAGTCCCGTCAAAAGCTCTCACCACCAAGTCACTTGGCGTGCATATTATGCCTCGGGTATCCAGCTTCAAAAGTTCTTTCTTGGACAAAACATTCAAGGACGAACCAGTATCGACGAGGACATGAGACATAACAGTGCCCCGACACTCGACTGAGATATGCAACGTAATGTTGTGGTTGCGGCCTCTGGGTGTTAAATCAAAATCTGTAAATCCAAGGCCATGCCCTGTGTTCACGTGCGTAATCACTCCTTCGAGCTGATTGACGGATATCTCCTGGGGTACATAAGCGTTCCGATGAGCTTCGGACAAAGCAACAATGACAAAATCGAGATTTTGGAAGGTGTCTGTTGTAGATGATCAACAATTTTATAATCACTCTTCCGGATTAGTCTCATAAATTCTTCCACGTCCTTAGTCAAAGTCTCCTTTTCCTTCTCTTGAGAAGATCCTCCTTCATTGACTTTACCCTTCCCTTTGGCGATTCTCTCAGCTTCTACTTCTGGTGACGCAAATATTCTACCGCTGCGGGTTATGCCTCCCGCTCCCACAAGGTTATCAACTGATCCTACCGGCGGGCTTTCCAGGTTAATCTTTTCTCCATTGCAGTAAGCCTCCACCCCATAGTTCCAAGGGATGGCTTTAGTGCTTTCGTATGGAATGGGTCCAGCTTTGGTTATGGTGATAGTCGGCACTTGAGAGGCGCCGATATCGTGACAGTCTTAAACGGGATCGTAACCGTTGCAACTTCACCCTGCTTTTCAGCTATTGTCTCAATAGGCTTCTCTTCAGTAGTACGGTCGAATTGCATCATACCTTCATTAATCAGCCCTTGAATACCTCTTCTTAAACTATCACATCCTTCGTGATGGGCTACACAATTAACATAATCCGCGTCACACCCAGGGAAGACTCCCCCTTTCAGCAACCTGCTCTTTACACAACCCAAAGGTGTCTTTAGTTCATCTACATTCATGATCAAATTTAGACTGATATCTCCCAAGATAGCACCCACTTTTGCAGATCTGTGAGGCGGCATTAGATTTTTCTCAATGTTGGGTGCCTCATTACCAAAGTTTATAGCCTTACTATCTATCAAATCCTGCACTTTGTGCTTGAATGCTTGACAATTCTCTATGCTATGACCGGGTGCCCCGGAGTGGAATTCACAATGTGCATTGGCATCATAACCAAAGGGAGGCGTGCCCCTCGACGGAGCTAACGTTCTTTTTTCAACAAGCTACATCTGTAATAAAGTTGGAAGAAGTTGAGCATACGACACTGGAGGCACATCAAATACTCTTTTCACGGCCCTATCCCGACCTTGGAACCTTTGTGGGACAGTATTTTGCTGTCCCTGTTGCTGCTGCGGCTGTTGTTGTTGCTGTTGAGGTACATGAATTATCACACTGGCGACCTGCTGCCTGCGTCAATTCTGACTTCTATCCCTTCTCTGATCACTACATACCGAATTAGTGTCTCCCTGTTTTTTATTTCCAAATACCTTTTTACCACCTCCAGCTGAGGTCGATTCTCGTGCTTGAATCTTACCGATCTTGATGTCGTTCTCTATACGTTCTCCCAAGAGTATCATATCAGAAAAACTACTCATCAAACTACCGAGAAGCTTATCATAATACAAACCAGAGAAAGTGCCCACAAAGAGATCCATCAACTCACGCTCTAACCAATGGGTGGCTGCACCCTAGCTGCAAGCTCACGCCACCTCTAGGCGTACTCTTTAAAACTCTCGCCATTCTTCTGAGAAAGATTTTGAAGTTGGACCCTGTTTGGCGCAAGGTCGCTGTTATACTGGTAATGCTTTACAAAGGCTTCCGCCAACTCTTTCTAGCTACCGATCTGAGCGGGCTCCAACCCCCATATACCATTCAAGTGATGGTCCCGACAAGCTATCTTGGAAAAAATGCATCAGCATCTTTTCGTCATTAGAATAAGCAGACATTCTCCGATAATAAGACCGTACATGAACTCTTGGGCAAGTATCCCCCTTATACTTGTCGAAAGTAGGCGCTTTGAACTTGAGCGGCACCCTCAAGCCAGAAACCAACCCCCATATTAGCCATGTCCAATCCCATGGAATTCTGATTGGCAAGACCTCTCACTTGTTCCTCCAACAGCTTGAACCTTTGGTCATTTTCTGTGGGCATCTCGAGACCCCTTCCCAGCGGAGGGAAAGCATCTTCTTGACGATCCTCGCCCCAATGAGAATCCTCATTATCATACCCAGCATAAGCAGCGTTAGGACCAAAGCCAGTCTGATTGAACTGGGACCATGCCCCACATTACCAAAGCCCTGATTAGCAGCACCTAGACCAAAGCCAGCATTGTAGGTACCCATCCTAAAATCGTTGTTGCTTGCGTTGCCAAAACCTGCATTGCCATAACCTACATTGGCACCACCAATACCTACACCAGTGTTTCCAGCACCAACACCAAAACCAGCATTTCCAGCTCCAACATTTCTGTTTGTTTCCACATGTCTGTTACCATTACCAGCTACATTCCCATTCCCAGCCCCATTACTGTTCTCAGTAGTATTGAGAACGACCACCGGTACAGCATCACCGTTACCATCGACCCGTGCAATCAGAGGCTGCACCAGAGTCTGAAGTTGCTCTTGGCCCTTGGCCACAGTTTCCATAACCTGCATGAACTGCGCCATCCTGTCGCGCATCTCCTGCATCTCAGCTTTCATTTGATCCATGGCTTTCTTGCAATTACTTCTCGTAGAGTAATGATGAATTCGCTGATCGGAAATCCTGAAACCTGCATTGACAGAGGGTTAGGAAAACAGCTCAAGGTACCTGTTATGCAAATGATTCATGCAAATGCAAACGTGTGTTTGTGCCTTGGGAGATTTCTCCCCCGATTCTAGTGCCAGAGTGCCAGTGCTGATAATAAGAAAGTCCGGATCCAGTCATGGAAATAACGTCTCGTATATATATAAGGCCCAACAAGGCAGCATACAATGTCACTGAATACATGGAGAATCAACAGCATGACCTCGACCAACAAGCCTGGTGATGGTCAGCCTACAGCAAAGATCAAAAAATACAAAGGGTTACAAAGATAGTCAAGTGCGACAACAGGCGCGAAACTATTCTAGCAACTCCTTTATTTTGGGATGACCATGCTGAGTGAGTAACCCTTTGACAAGTAACTCCCTCTGCATGATGGTGTACTGGAGATCTTCAACGGAGTCTTCCCACGCACCTTTGCCAAAACAGTCTTCCAACCTTCGCTTCTTAGATTCAAACATCTGCTTTTGATCCTTCAAGTTTGCGATAGCCTTGTTTAGCATGTCTTCAGTGGCAACCTACGAGCAGTTTCATCATCCAACTTCTTCTCGCTGGCCTTCAACTGAGCCTTCCACTTGGAGATCTGTTGCTTTAGCTTGTCCCCCCGCTCTTTGTTGCTGGCTATAGTGGCATTCCACTGCTGGTTGAACTTGGAGATTCTCCGGTATGCGTCATCCAGGTTCTGCTTTTTAGTGGCAAGCACATCGTTGACAGCTTTGAAGTCCAAACCTAAACGCTCACAGTCAGCTATCTGTTTGGTCAAGTCTGTGCCCAGTCGGTTCACCAGCTCTGTCTGCTTTTTGAAAGAGTAGACGGCTTCATTTCTCGCGCTTCTAAGTTGTACCAGTTCTTTCTCCAACTCCTCATTGGCCTTCTTCAGCTCCTCCTTCTTAGCTAATACCTGATTGTATTTCTGAATGGACACCGTAGTAGGTTCTTCGACCACTAGGGGGCAATCTTGCTCAGCAGGTGGAAAAGGCATCCCTACTGTTTCTGCCCTGCTCTTAATCCAAGTCACATAAGAAGCGTAAGCTTGGCTATTGCTCTTACCCAACAACGTTTTCCCTTGTTTGCTGACGTCATTCCAGGCATGCTGAAGCTTGGCTAACATATCCCCCTCTAGAAGCCTCGTGAGGTACAGAGATTCCTGCACCTCTTCGTCTTTTGGCGGACCTCTCAAAGCGTACGCAAACTGTCTGACAAGTAATGAGGGATTGTAGTTAATACAACCTTTTCTTCCAATCAAAGGCACATTAGGAAAACCACTGCAGTTGTAGATGACTTCAGTACCCAGCATATCCCGATCGAACCAAACGATGCTCTCTGCTGATAAACCCATCAAGCGCTCAGACCACCCAGTTGTGGCTACGGAGGAAACAAAGAGACCCTTCTTGGGCATGTGGCTATCAAACCATCTGTAGAGTAAGGGCGCACAACACGATACATTCTTACCCCTTCTATTTTCATTCTTGTAATGGACGGAATGATATACATCTCCAATCAAGGTGGGAACTGGATTTCCTGATGCAAAGATGTGGAAGGCGTCCAAATCTATAAAGTCCGGCATGTTGGGAAACAAAATGATGCCATAGATGCAGAGGCGAGAATGGCGTTGAATATGATCCAATAACCGTCTTTAGCATACTGTTGGGCCTTTCCCAACCAGAAACTGTAGAGAAAATCTAGGAACCCCATTCCAATTGGTCAGGAGCAGCTCTGAGGCATCCAGGTGAAGGGCAGTAGCCAGGTTAGCCAGATTAGGCTTAGCATCCATGTGAACAAATGGCATCTGATTCTTAACCGGTACACCTAACAACTCAGCATACTCTAATGTAGGCGTAAGAATGAAGTCCAGAAAAGCGAAGCACCTCATTGGAGGGTCATAGAACTGTAGCAAGGCATACAACCCATTCAACTCATATACCGAAGGTTTACGCACCAAACTGAGCAACTTCCCATAAGATTTCCTGAATTCCCCCCTTCACTATATCATCTGCCAAGGCAACCAAACTAAGCAGCAAAGTAACATTTGGGGTAGGGAGCTTGTAAGCCACATTCTTCTTCAATGATCCCATGCTGGCACAGCAGAAGGCAAGATTACTGGAACCGGGGATAGTATATGCACCTGCAACACAGACACACATTAATGATATGCAAATGATGTGCTACTGAGGAGACCAAGGCTCTACTTCAACACAATCACAACACTGCTCTGATAACAAAACCCAGAAGAAGACCCATAATTATGCACTATCGAGAACAACCACATCTCTGATGATAAGAACCCTCTGATACCAACAATACTGATTCACTATCAAGAAAACCAGGTTGTCTGAAGGTTAAGGTTTCCTGCAATAACTCGACCCCGCTCACAGGTACGGACCTAATCACAGACAAAGTATGGCATCCTATGCGTTTCCCAGCGTCACAGACTTTCAAGAAACGATGATACGATACCCAAGAAGGTGTGACACCGTCATCTCTTGAAGCGGCCTCACTTAGCTGAGTCACAAATGATCGGTCCCTAGAGTCGACAATCCTCCAAACCAACAACCCCTCAAGCCCAAAGGGCCGGAAAAGAAGTCAACCGGGAGAATCTCGTCTGAGCGTGGATTTCGTGAGACACTAGTACATGTAAAGCATGCATGCGCCCACTACTTTCCACAACTAATGCTAGGTATCCACTCAAGCTTGGGTCTGGATTATCACTCATCAGAGCCCCTCCCACAACAGCACAATAATGATGTCATACTGAAAATAAAATACGGAAAGTAAAAATGTGATAAATAAATACAAACCCAACAGATAAACACGCAAGCGCTAGGATTGACTCGCATAGGGAACCAGAGTCCCCAGCAGAGTCCCCAGCTGTCGCTACCACGCAAAAATAAGGTGCCGGAAAAACAGAAGAGTCGCCACCTTTCGTTATTTATCCCACATAAAGGGAAAGGAAACGATCGGAAAAAACCTGACGAAAAGGTATAAGACAAGGTCATCGCAATCATGTATGGATTCGAGAGTCGGTTACGCAAAGGGGAGGTATTAGCACCCCCACACGTCCGTTATACTCAACGGGATCCACGCTTGTTGTGTTTATCTGACGGGTTAGTTTATCTATCTACGCTAAAAGGTCGGTCTGAAAGAAAAGAAAAATGAGTCGGCAGAACACATTAGTTCTATGCCTACGTATTCCCGTCTGGAACGAGAAATCAGAGTCTACGTAGTTCGCCTAACTACGGGTGAAAAGGGGGGAAGGTTGCTCGCCGAGATATTGCATCTCGTTCCTACGTACTTTCACACAGCGTGAAGGATCAGAGCAAACGTAGTTCGGGCCAAAATGGGATACAGGTTTGTTCAACTGTTTTACCCGTGTAGGGTTAACAAATGGTTCTAGCAGTTGGTGTATGCAGCTCGACCTTTGGAGACTTAGGCGTTTACCGTTTGCGGTAGAACCGGGAGTTAACATAACTCTCCCTATGAAAATGGTTTCCAAGGATTAAAGGTCCCAGAGGACAAAAAAGAAGTTTGATCTTTGTTTTTGACGTCTTTTATGGAAGAAGTGTTTTGAGTTGTGTTTGTAATTCATGTCGCACTAAAGACTTGGACTTAAGAGTGAATGCGTCACATGTCACCCCAAAGGGTAACATACTAAACACTCAAGATATTGAAGAGAAACTCTCCAACAACCCTTTCTCAAGTGCTTAATGTAACACCCCATTTTATTTATTTAGTCATTTTGATGTTAATTTAATTATTTTATGTTGGTGTGCCCTTAGGTGGGGTGTGTTGGCATGTGATTGGTGAGTATCCTTGATATATAAGGATCATTGGTGGTGTGGAGATAATAATATAATAGTTAATAGTAATATTGGTGGTATTATTATTATTATTATTATTATTATTATTATTATTATTATTATGATTATTATCATCAGTATGAATATTATTATTGGTGGGTGTCCCTGATATGGGAG
>OZ012739.1:264498813-264516877 GCA_963859935.3 Lathyrus sativus | reverse complement strand
TTCATATTAAACCGTCAGGGTATAGATTTTCAGACTATCCCACAGAGGTTCCTGCAGGCCGGGGCATAGCAAAGGCGAAAGAGTTGTTCTTCTCAGTGTCATCAGAGTTGTTCAGAGCTACTTGAGCAGATCCAGCCAATCTTCAAGTTTGAGACAAATATCGGGAAATTGTAACCCTTCTACTAGAAGTCGTGAATTTGGACTGGATATTGTCCAGCATCAGGCGTGTATGACCCACTACGGATGTACAGAACTCCAGCCTACTTGGCACACTCGTTTATCCCCTAGAAAAGTCGTACATTCGAGAAGCAGTTCATCTGGGGCAATTAGGTCGAGATTTGGCAAATCTCTCGCAACTATGGGCACGGCTCCACGAATCAGTCGATCAGGGGCAAAAGATTATCGCAAGACCGGGGCAGAACACCCTAAAAACAAAAGATGTTGTTGGGACATTCTTTTGGGGTTTGACGTGCAGAAGCAGTTCAGATCTAACCGTCAGGGTACAGAGATCGAAGAGTCCTCATCAGGAGGTTGGTGCCGATTCAGGGGCAAGGTTGTGAGTAGCACTATGGCTAGCCTTTCTTTTCCAGACGAAATGCTCGGACTGGGGCATGTTGGTATTCGTGGGGCAAATTTCCGAGAAGGAGTAGAGTTCGTGTCGCCCTGACCAGAGGCTTTTTGGTGAAAGACTTGATCGTTACGTAAAGTGAACCCCCACGCAGGTCACGCTTTTGAGATAACGATGTTCCCTACTGAAGAAGGATCGAATTCCCCAGCTAGTCGTAGCTTGTGCCAAGGGACATTCTCCAGCAAAGTCGTTTACCCTCAGCAGAGTTTGGCGATCCCTAGATCGAGGGCTGTATTCAGACAGTGCATCGCAAGCAGAGTGGTTTAGCCTCAGAAGATTAATATTTCAGATTGGTGAGCTGCATTCAGACAGTTTACCTTTCCCCGCAGGGTCATTTACTCTCCCCTAGCGGAGTCAGCAGATTTTCCCCAAGAGAATCGTCCCATCCCCAGTGGAGTTCTCTTTCAGCAAGTGTTTTCCTCCCAGTGGAACTCGAAGGTTAAGACTCTCCCCGGCAGAGTTGGTGTGGCGCATTGGCATTTATTTTGTCAGAATACCGTGTGATATCCGTTCACTTTCCAGCAGAAGTTCAATCATACCAAGCGCATCTGCTATTCTCCAGCAGAGTTATATTCCCCAGCAGGGTGTTACTTCAACGAGGTGTTTGGCTTAAGTTCCCCATTTCCCAGCTGAGCCGACTTCACTCTTCCAGCATTTATTTTGCTGGAATAATTTTGTAGCTTCTGGCTATCCCTAGCAGAGTTGGCATTATCTTCAGCATTTATTTTGCTGAAGCAGTTCCTGTATCCCAGCAGTTCGAGTCTGCATTTGCATTGGCATGTAGTGTCATATTTGCATTGGCATATAGTGTCATATTTGCATCGGCATATAGTTTCATACTTGCATCCACCAAATAAACACGTGTAGCATTTCCATGTCGAATGGAGCATTGCATCGTTGTCAAACATACGCATTTGTGAAGCATAAACTAGGTTGGCTAACCCTTTGTTTCAAGTATTGTTTCTCTTGCAGGTAGAGAGAGCCCTCGCCCAGGTGAATCAATAAACATTCGAAGTCTCGGCAAGAGACATTCAACAAAGTGTCAGCTTTGGCACTACTCCC
Organism: Lathyrus sativus; assembly: GCA_963859935.3. Classification (NCBI taxonomy): domain Eukaryota; kingdom Viridiplantae; phylum Streptophyta; class Magnoliopsida; order Fabales; family Fabaceae; genus Lathyrus; species Lathyrus sativus. The sequence goes on along the minus strand of OZ012739.1, from coordinate 264,515,187 downwards.
CACAGAGTCAGCAGGATAAGTTTCTCTTTGTCCCCAAGCAGAGTTACTTATTTCCCCGCCAGGGTTCTTGTTGAAGTTTCTCTAGTCTGACCAGTGGATTATTTCCTTCAAAGTTGTCGTTATGTCAGCATTAAAATGTTTCATGAACCAGAATTTCAGAGGCTACCGCCGGTTATCAGAGCAGGCATCCAGTGGTTCGGTTTCCAAATATCCCCAGTAGAGTCCGCCTCAAAGTTGCTGTAACGTCAGTACTAAGAAGTTTGTGGTTTGGGACCAATGGAAGGACGAGTCCTAATGTGGACAAATTTGTTGACGGGTTTTCTTCGTGCTAGAAAAGTGGGAGTCCTAACGTGGATAGTTTTATTTCCCCGAGTTGATAGAGGGTGCTAGTCCTAACGTGGACAGGTTCGATTTCTCGGAATTGATAAAAGGTGGGGGCCCTAACGGGGACGGATCGATTTCCTCAGTTGACGATATGTGCTAGTCCTAACGTGGGCAGGTTTGATTTCTCAAAATTGTTGGAATGTGGAGTCCTAACGTGGACATTTCTTCCAGGTGACGATATGTGTTAGTCCTAACGTGGACAGATTCGAGTTCTCGGTATTGATTGAGTGTGGAGTCCTGACGTGGACAAAGTTGGTTACTCTTCGTGTGGGTGTCCTGACGTGGACCATTTATTTTCAGCAAATAGCTTTATTCATAATGGTGAAAGGGGTGTCCTGACGTGGACAAGTTTGCAGTTCTTTGTGATGACAAGATGCGAGAGTCCTGACGCGGACAAATTTATCCTTCTTCGTGTTGTTGGCAAAGTATGAGTCCTAACGTGGACAAGTCTCATTTCCCCAGCAAGTCGAAGACGCGCGAGTCCTGACGTGGACAAGTCTCACTTCCCTAATGGGTCGAAGGTGCACGAGTCCTGACGTGGACAAGGTTTTATTTCCTCAGTAAGTCAAGAGGCGAGTCCTGACGTGGACAAATCAAGACAATAGATGGTTTCCTTACGTGGAAAAGTGATATATTCCTTACGTGGAAAAGTGGGTCCTAACGTGGACGATGTAGTCCTAACATGGACAAGTTTATTCCTTACGTGGAAAAAAAGTTGTATTCCTTACGTGGAAAGGTTGGAGTCCTTACGTGGACAGATCGAGATTGTATTCCTTACGTGGAAGAAAGATGTGATTCCTTACGTGGAACAAGTCAGTGTCCTGACGTGGACAAATCAAAAGAAAATGTGTTTCCTTACGTGGAAAGAGAAAGTTTAGTCCTGACGTGGACAGATCAAAGTTTGATTCCTAACGTGGAAAGATTAGAGTCCTTACGTGGACATATCAAGAGCATTCCTTACGTGGAAGAAAAATGGTTTCCTTACGTGGAAAGACGAGTTTATTCCTTACGTGGAAAGATTGAGTCCTTACGCGGACATATCAAGTTATTCCGTACGTGGAAAAGAAATAGATTCCTTACGTGGAAAGATGGCATTCCTTACGTGGAAAGGTTGGAGTCCTTACGTGGACAGATCGAGATAGTGCGTGATTCCTTACGTGGAAAGATACGGTTTCCTTACGCGGAAAAGAAGATAGATTCCTTACGTGGAAAAAAGAGATTCCTTACGTGGAAAGAATACGCATTCCTTACGGGGAAAGAATATGGTTTCCTAACGTGGAAAGATGGAGATTCCTAACGTGGAAAAGATTGAGTCCTTACGCGGACATATCAGAAGTTGATTCCTAACGTGGAAAAAGATTGTATTCCTAACATGGAAAGGTTATGATTCCTTACGTGGAAAGAAGTTGATTCCTTACGTGGAAAAAAGATGTATTCCTTACGTGGAAAGAAGAAGTATTCCTAACGTGGAAAGAAAGCGTGTTCCTTACGTGGAAGAGAAAGAGAAGTTTCAGTTCCTTACGTGGAACGATTGAGATTCCTTACGTGGAAAGAGAAAATGATTCCTTACGTGGAAAAGAGATCGTGTTCCTAACGTGGAAAGAAAGATTGATATAGTATTCCTCACGTGGAAGGATTGGAGTCCTGACGTGGACATATCAAGTTGTATTCCTTACGTGGAAAGATTGGGGTTCCTTACGTGGAAAATTTGTGATTCCTAACGTGGAAAAAGAAAGAGTCCTTACGTGGACAAAGCGAAAGAAGACGTATTCCTTACGTGGAAGAATTTGACGAAGAAGAAGGTTATTCCTTACGGGGAAGGGTGAGTCCTAACGTGGACGATGTTATTCCTAACGTGGACGGTGTTATTCCTAACGTGGAAGAGTTTACTCCTAACGTGGACGATTTATTTCTGACGAGAAGGAAGACGAGTCATCCCCAGCGAAGTCGCCGAGATTTTCCGTGTTGACGGCAGGTGGAGTCCTGACGTGGACAAGTTTTAGTTGAGATTTCTTCGTGTTGACGAAACAGGCGTCCTAACATGGACAAAGTTTTGTTCCTGTGTTGTTGAAATGTGAGTCATGACGTGGACATATTTGTGTATTCGTGGTTTGACGAAGTTTGGGTCCAGATGTGGACAAGGTTACTCCTGTGACAACAGAATCTCTATTCGTGTTGACGAATTTGTCTCTCTTCTTGTGTTGATAAGGTTAGTCCAGTTGTGGACAGAGGTGTTTTGCGAAAAGTGTTCAGTACCTGTGGCGTTACATAGGTGGTTGAAGTTGAAATCAGAATTATCAGACGTCGAATCAGTTGTTGCCGTGACAACCAGATTCAGTTAGTGGATGTCGTTCCCCAAGTAGTGGTGCAGTTATTTCTGCGGTTGGAAAATTTCAGGGTTCCATTTGTATTCAACCGTCTCGTACCTTTGAATGATCAAAGGCTGGGCGCTCTTCAACCATTCATGTCCAAGCTGCTTGAATAGGGGCAGCTGTTGCACCCCAAAATTTGACCAACCGGGTCTCATATCTGATCCTACGTTTCGACGCATGACCGCATTCGCATCTGCATATCGCATACAGTGCATATTTTCATTTGTTTTGATTTTATCGGGATCACAGCTCTCGTCTCGAGTCTCAGGTGTTTTTTAATCAGTAGAATCGTATTTTTGAGATATTTCGGTGCCCGCTTATTTTTACCGGTTGTCCCGATGCGCTCTCGTGGTTTTATTTGCCGTTCGGTGCTATTTTTGTCCCTTCAGGAATTATTGTGATTTTTTAAGAATTTATTAGCTATTTTTAGATTTTTTTATAGCTTTTAAATCATTTTTAGGATAATATAGAGTAATATAGTTTTGTTCTTTTATTAATAATAGTTTTTTAGAATTTTAAATGGAATAAATAAATAGCATTTTCTTTTTAGAATATTAGGGTTTTAATAGAAAAATATTTTTAATATAGATTTTTCATTTTAATAAATGGATAGATTTTTCTTTTAATAGTTTTTAATAGATATTATATTTTTAATAGTTTTTAGAATATAATAAATAGATTTAAATCATTTTTTAGGATTTAATAGAACATTAATAGTTTTTTTCCATTTTAGAATATTAGATATTAAATAGTTTTTTATCATTTTTCTTAATAGAATAAATAAATTTTTCTTTTATTAATAATAGATTTTCTTAATAGAAAATTAATAGGTTAATTGAATAGTTTAGAATTTAATTAGCTTTAGGTTAATCAGAATTTTAATTCCTTTAGTTAATTAGTAATTAGTCTTAATCATTTTCCATTTTATCAGATTTTAATTAGTTTTTTTTTTCTTTTCAGTTTAATTCATTTCAGTTTTTGGATTTTTGATGTCATTTTCGGTGGGCCTCACTATCAAATTCGTAAGGCCCAGTTCAGCCCAGAATTCAGTTCAGTTGTCCAGAAAGTTCCAGAATATTCCAGAATCATCCCAGCAGTATAAAGCCTGCAAGCCACGTGTTAGCAGAAAGGGGACCCCACGTTACACCTCCATCACACGCCACGCACCGCTCTCAGCATCTCTCTCACTGCCACGCCAACAACACGTGGCATCCATGCATGCCGCCCCTCCACCCACGCTGCCACGCGTACGCACCATCGGTCCTCACCGGGAAACTTCACCGGCCGGCATGCATGGCCGGCGGCCACCGCGAACCTCACCGGAAATCCAAAAATCCCCAGAACTCTTCATCCCCTCCAATCAATCTTCGTCTTCCCCGATCAATAATCTTCATCATCTCGCCGGAGAACTCCAACAAACCAGAAAATCCCCAGAAATGCAACAACCTTCATCCAGATCTTCTTCGTGTTCATGCTGTTTCCAGAACTCCCTCAAGAACATCGCGTTCATCATCCGATTCCATTCAAGATCTAACCAATAGCTTCAACGCAGGTCCAGAAAGCATTCAAGATTCATCAATGATTGTCCAGATGTCGTTGAATCTTCATCCTTAAACCGCAACTCCATAGATCCTCCACCTTCAAGATCCAGATTCTCCAGAAAAGAAGATTCAAGAACTTCATCATCCTCGTCTTCAATTTCCGCCGTGAAAAACGGATGTTCTTCTTCGTCCCAAGATCTTCAAAGATCATCAACGATCTCCATGAAACCTTCAGCGAATCATCAGGTTCACCCATATCCCCAGAACGCTCTTCAAGATCTTCAACTTCGTCGTGAGTTTCGTCCAGATCTTCCACTCGATATGCCAAGATCATCTTCAACGGCGCCGCGAACTCTATTAACTTCATCATCGCGCACTAAGAGTCTGGAACCTTGCACATGCAGGCACAAGCTCGAACCTGTGGATGAGCTTGCTCCGATGTGTTCGCCGGTGACTACAAAGCTGAGGATATTCTGGTTTGCGACGTGAAGGGAGTGAATAAAGAATTGAAAGGGTTTTTTTCTTTTTTTTGGGAGAATAGAGCAGGAGATTGAAGATGGCGGTGACGACGGCGGAAGTGAGGAGAGATAGATGGAATTAGGGTTTCTGGAAAATGAAAATGGGAAAGGAGAAGGAGGGTGGATCGTGAGGGATTGGGCCTTGGGCCATCATTCTGTTACTACCCGTACGGACCCCCTTTTTCGGGCATACACCTTGTTCCTGAATGTTGTGTTGAGAGTCAATGGGCTGGGCCCAGGGGCAGTCACTAGCATACACCCCGTTTCACCACATACACCCCCCCTCCGTTTCCTGCGTTACTGATTGGGCTGGGCCCAATTTCATTTGCTGCTTTTTATTACTGTACCCCCCATAACTGTAACATACCCCCCCCTTGTATTTTGTTTTTTTCTTTCTTTCTTATTTTCTTTGAATAGAAAAAAGAATGAAGATAATATCAAGGAAAAGAAAATATGAAAAAATAGAAATATAAAAAAAAATATTGTGAGAATAAAAAACAATGTTGGAAAAAGAAAAAGAAAAAGAAAAAGAGAAAGGAATATTTGAAAAGAAGTATGTTGAAAAAGAAGAGAAAATCTTATGAGAAAAATAGAGAAAAGAGGAGAAAAATAAATGAAAAAAAATAGAAAAATATTAAATATGGAGAAATATATGGGAAAAGGATATTTGAAAAGAATGTATTTGAAAAAAGAAAAAGAAGCTTTGAGAAAGGAATAAAAAATATTAGTATAGATTTAATATTTTTTAGAGTACACTTTCTTTTAGGATATATTTTCATGGAGTTTATTTTAGGGAGATTTAGAATGTCCACTTGTTAGGGGACTTTTTGTCATTCGATTTTTCATGGTAGATAGGATAGTATTTCCTAGGAGATTTACTTTCAGTATTCAATCATTGTAATCATTTTTCAGAATGTTAATAAAACGAGATTTGAGCTGTGGTCCCGAAGTAGCCGAACTATAGTTGCTCTGATTCCTTGTACCAGACGAGGATATGTAGGCATAGGATGCGATATCCTAGCGAGCACACTAACGACTAACCTTTTGTCTCTCGCTGCTGTGCGATCGAGACCTTCCCGCTGACGACTAACTGTTACCCCTTTTCTCTTGCCCAAGTGCATTTGAGACCAAACCATAGTTTTGCCCATAGGTTCCCGTACCTTTGAAACCAGTTGATTTTCTCGCTGCTGTGTGAGAATACCCTGTTTAACCGTAGTTAGCCTGAACTACGTCAGCTCTGATCTTCCATGCAGTGTGGAAGTACGTAGGCACAAGACGCAAAGTCTTGGCGAGCCAATTTCCCTGTAGTCCCGAACTACGTTGACTCTGACTTTCTCTCTTGAGAATACGTAGGCGTAGAGTGCGACGCTCTATCGAGTCAATTCCCTTCTGTTTAGATTTAGCAGCCGTAGATAGATTATTTTGCATCCTTTAGACAACCCAAACAAGCGTGGATCCCGTCGAGTACGACGGACGTGAGGGGTGCTAATACCTTCCCCTTGCGTAACCGACTCCCGAATCCAGGTTTTGGTTGCGACGACCATACCTTTCCCATGTTGTGCGAGGTTTACTCTGAGCGTTTCCTTTCCCTCCCGTGGGATAAATAACGCACGGTGGCGACTCTTCTGTCAGCCGGCGTCGATTTTCGCAGTAGCGACAGTAATATTGGTGGTATTATTATTATTATTATTATTATTATTATTATTATTATTATTATTATTATTATTATTATTATTATGATTATTATCATCAGTAAGAATATTATTATTGGTGGGTGTCCCTGATATGGGAGGATTATTGGTGGTGAATTGGTGGGGGTATTATTATTATTATTATTATATTTATTATATTCATTATTATTATTATTATTATTATTATTATTATGGTGAGATAATAACATTATTATTATTATTGTTATTATTATTAATAGTATTATTATGATTAGTATTATTAATATTAGTAATATTATTATATTATTTTATTAGTTATTATTATTATTGGGATTAGAGAATTAAAATAGAGAATGGGAGGGGTTAGTAGTTTTACGATACATTGGGAGAAGTTAGAGAAAGTGGAAAAAGAACGATAGAAAGGAGAGAACGGAAAAGGGAACGGAAAAGGGAGCGAAGAACGAAGGATACGGGGGAAAATCAGAATTGGCCAAACCTTGGAGGATTCTTTCATCGATCAACCGATTAACAAGGTAAGGGGGGAGAAACTTGATTGGGATGGTATATACATGTATAGGGTAGAGGGGATTCCTTAACCCCGTAGGAAAATTCTGATCTATGAAGTTTTATATTGGCATGCTTGTTATTGTTGTTGCTAATGCTAAATTGATGCTTGATATTGATGAATTGTTGATTGGTATTGGTGAATTTGGTGTATATATATATATATTATGGTGATGTTAGTGAAATTATATGTTGTTACTGCAGTGTTGATAGTAAATATAAATAGAGTTTTGGTGAGATTCTGTGTTGTTACTGTAGTGTGGGTAATGACCATGATTATAGCTTTGGGGAAAATTATATGTTGTTACTGCAGTGTCGATAGTAAATATAAATAGAGTTTTGGCGAGATTCTGTGTTGTTACTGTAGTGTGGGTAATGACCATGATTATAGCTTTGGGGAAAATTATGTGTTGTTTCCCTATAGTGTCGTTAATGACTATGGATAGGACCTTAGTGAGATTCAGAGTGACTCTGAAGTATCGGTAATGTACCGTAATGTTGGTTCTAGAGTAGGAAGTATAGGATAATTGGTAAGTATAATGTTTATTGGTGTTTTGGGATGATTTGGCATATAGGGCATATAGGGTGCTTTACAGTTTTAGGGAAAATTCTGTATGGCTTTTGAGGTATCGATAAAGTGTGTAGGTGATAATTTTGGGAATAGGAATTAGAAGCCTATTGGTTACGGTAATGTGCAAGATTGGTACTAGAATAGACTGAGGATCTGAGTTGAGATGATAGGTACAGTTTGGCCTTGATGCACTGTAAGAATGATGAGTGTGGGAACTAACTTGTGTACTTGGTGATAGTGCATGTTTCCCGTAATAATGACTGGTGGACAATTAGTTGATGTATATGTATATAGTGATCAGTAGGATCGCGTACCCCCGAGTGGTGGGATATGTTATATCTTGGTGTTAAAGTATGAACTTGTTTATTATCTGGTTGATTTATATGGTGTTGGTGTATGTTATATCTGTACATATGTGCATTGGTGTATGATGATATGATCAGGAGGATCGTGTGCACGTTGAGTGCCTAAATATATTAGTTATGCATTGGTGTGTGCATATCATGGTGTTTTGGTGGGATGAATCATGTCTCAGGAGGAGCGTAAGTGATTCATCCGTACTCCTTTGTGGAGAATGGTGGGGGATAGATCATGTCTCAGGAGGAGCGTAAGTGATCTATCCAGGTTCGATTGAATGAACCAACGAGTCGGTACCGCATGCATGGTGTTGAGTTGCATTTTGCATTATAATATGTTATATTGTAATTTGAACAGTAGGTTCGTTATATGGAGTTGTTGGGGTGAATATGGGTGTGTTGGTGTATTTTACTACCTTGTTTACATGTATTACATTACCATTATATTCTGATCATTATTTCTCACCCCTTTGTTGTTGTTGTGGTCTGTGCTTCTTCGGAAGTACAGATAATCCAGGTGTTTAGCTAACTTGGATAGTGGTGTGACAGTCGAGTCGTAGGATGCTCTGATACGTAACACGGGATATGGGTGTTTTAACTGTTTCATGTCAAACTTATTGTAATCCTGTGACGTATCATAAATTTGATGTATTTTATTTTATTAAACAAATTCCGCTGTATTATTTTGAAAAGAATGAATAAAGTATTTTTATAAAATTTGGAGATGTGATATCCCACTTATTGGTGAAAACTCTGATTATTATTATGATATTTATATTTTATTTAATACGGGGAAGTGGGGTGTTACACTTAAGGCTCGTAGCGTACAACACGCGTTAATCTTTATTAAGTGTTTTAAAGATGTTTGCAGATGAGAAGAGAAAAGACGCACTAAAGGGGAACTAATCTAATCCTAAAGTTGTCATGCAAAGTTTATCCTATGATTGAGGTTAGGAAGGAACTAACTAGGAACTAACTAATGTTATCATGCATGGTTAGAACCCTAATGTCTGTCATAACTTCTCTTGAACAAGAGAAGTTAGAGTTCCTAGGGGAACATGGCAAAGGAAAGTAACAGCAAAAGAAATAATTTGAAAGAAATAACTGTAAGTGAAATGCATGCAATGCAGCAATACAAGCAGAAGAAGACAAACTCAACTTCTAGAGCAAGCAAGCACAAGCAACACAAACACAGGCAAGGGACAAGCTCAACCTTCAGCCAACAAGCAAAGCCAAACAGTAACAGACAAGCAGAAGGAGATAGACTCAACCTCTAATGCAGACAAGCAAAGGGAGCCAAGCTCAACCTTTCAATGCACTTAGGCCTAAATCAGCTACATGAAAGCCTATTCTAATGCAAAACACCAAACAAACAGTCACACAAATACAGTCAATCAACAAGAATACAACAAACAAAACAGCAAGCCAGCAGCTCAATAGTAAAGTAGTCTTCTAACATCAAAGCAGCCCAACAGTCTGCAGTTGTCTTCATGTCCAGGTTATCCACCAAGAAAAAAGGGAATAAGGCCTTCACCTTCAAGCTTCAACTTGCTCCATCAAGAGATGATGAGAAACACGAGGATTATTTCATGATGAGGGGAAGCATGATGGAAACCAAAGGAATCCATCATGGCACTCAACCACTCATCTAAGATTGATATCTTCAAAGGTTTTACCTTTTATGGTAGGCCTTTAGTCCTTCCAAAGGAGGGACTAGGCTCCCGCAAAGGAACCTTGCATCATAGTATGGGAATGGAATGCACACAAAGCAAACCACATTTGTGAAAGAAAAGATCAACTTCTAAAGGCTCTAAAAAACCTAATTCTACAAGCTCTAAAAGCAACCTCTAAAAGGGAACCAATGCACCAAACTAAGCCTTACAATTAAGTCTAAAGAAGCATCAACATGTCTACCAAACCATCAAAAAAGATTTGGAAACTTATCATGAACTAATCGCCACTTTTGGAGTTCAACTATGGGAAGTACTATGTTATAAGCACCCTAAAAACTACCTAAGTATTAAATCTAATTAAAATACTAAATCAACCTCTAAAAACCTATGAATTTTTCTAAGGGATCCTAAAGGTGTTGAGAACCTAGGGTAAAAGGATCAGAACCTAAATTAATGCTCAAGGTCTCTAAAGAAATCCTAAACCAAAAGGTATCAAATGAAGGTCCAAAAGGGGAAGCCTCTAAAAATATACTCCAAAACAGAACTTAGGGTTATCTAAAAAATTAGGATAAAAATCCTACAAGCTCCTCAATGAGTCTACAACCAGCCAGCATAATATCAAGATCAAATTCTATACCAAAAAGGAGTACCAAAATCAACAAATAACAAGTTCAAAATGCCACATTAAAAGAAATCAATAAAATGGAAAAAAATGCAAATAAATTGGAAATTGCATCAAAATAAAATCTAAGAGTACCAAAAAATCAGAAATTAAATCAGGATCATGCACATATTTTTGTTATATTTTTCTGATGATTATTCAATTTAATATAAATTTTAGAAGATAAAAACAATTAAAGAAAATGAAAAAAAAATTAAAAAAAAATCAAAAAGCCAGGAAAAAACAACAGCCTATGGATCTATGACTAAGTCAGCTAATCCAATGATCACCAGCGTGCCAACACATTAATGGAACGTTGCCTTTTGGGGAGTGGTCAAGGTCAAAACTCAGAATGAATCACAGGCGCACGATTAGATTACAAAGTCACCAGATTCAAACAGATCCAACAGTCATGCCTCATCGTCTTCATTCAAACCTGGTTAATTGAGAGGGAACAGGGACGGTGGCCGGAGAAGACCTCCGGTCGTCTTTTCCGGTGGTTCAACGGTGGTCCAACATGAAACTTCACCAAAACTCAAGAAACTTGTACGGTTCTCCTCGTTTTTTCCTCCTGATCATGAATATCCACTCCAATCTTGCTAAATCCTCATGGATCTTGAAACACGAAGATGAACAGAAAATATGCCATAATCTTGATCATCACCAAACTTCGAATTAAAGCCATGGATCTCTTCTTCACTCTTCAGAGATCATCCTAAGCTATTCAAATCGTCTTAATACCTCAAGATCAAGCAGTTTCGAAGCTCAACAGAATTTGCACCACATCCTAATTTGTCTCTAAACTCCAAAATTCTGATCCTAAATCAATCTATCATCTTCCCTAAACCTAACCACATGTTCAATTCTATCTAGAACAGCCTGAATCAAGAGGAAATTCAAAGGATAAAAACCTGAGATGTAGCTTGAAATTAGAATGGTTAGAGTGTGAAACTTGCTTCCAGAAAGTGCAGAACTCTTCAATGGTGATCAATGAAGATAACTGAATCCACAATTGGCCTTGGAATTCTCTGGAAATGCAAAACCAATTTTGGATTTGAGAGCTTCAATCTTCAACTGCTGTAACTGATTTCTCCACCAAATGCCACCAAAAAAAGCTCTGAACACGATTATGAACTTATATATGATCTGTTTTGAAAATTTTCAGGCCCATTAGAGGCCCAATCTGAGATATCCAAAAATCAATTTTTCCTTCCAAACTCTCACATGGATGCCATAAGTTTCCTCTGTTTCTAGCTTCAACAAGCTTCAAATGCATTGCAAAGCACTCCTTGGATATGATTGGATCAGTTTGAGTGCTTGAAATGATCTTATGATGCACCTTTGATGTGTAACTTCAATTCTAAGTAATCCACACAAAGTCCATGAAATGAGCCTCAAACCAAAATTGTAAAATTGACAATCTCTTTAAAATGCCATTTGCAAGCAGAAAATGCATAAACTTGTGAAGTTTGGCACAAGAATGAATAAAAATGGAATTTTCACTTTTCATGCCTTTTAAAAATGCCTTTGTCAACTTCCTTCAAACCAACTCTTGTTCTAAGCCAAATCAATGCTTAATGGATACATGTTTGACCTTAAAATCCCATTTTGAGAAAGTTTTGTGTTGGACAAAACTTCATTTGGAGTGTGCAAGATAGTGAAAATGACCTATAAAGCCAAAAAGACCTATAATCTCACTTTCCCAAAATACCCCTAACTTGTAAACCTCATAACTTGAGTTCTACAAATCATATGGAAGACTTCTAGTACATTTTGTAAATCTAATACCAAGACCTACAACTTTCATGTTGACCAAAAGTTGAGGAGAAACATCCTTCTAGGTCAAAAGTGCCTTGGAAGTTGGTGGACTTTTACAGATAAAATTCACATTCATCTGATGACCTGTAACTTGTCTGGATCATAACTTGAGTTCTATAAATCCAATAAAGGACTTCTAGTACTCAAATTAAAGCTAAGAACATGCTCTACAAGTTCCATGTTGGCCAAAAGTTGATATGAAACTTGCATCTTGAGATAAGTGGTCTTGAAGTCAGGCACTAAATAGAGGATTTTACCCTAAGAGCCCTAGTTTAGCAACTCCTCACACTTTGAATTCTTCTTGGATTGATCTTGGAATATCACCTCATGTATCTCAACACAACTTTACATGATCACAAAGACTTAGAATTAAGTCTTAATCTCCTTCAATTGCACAGTTGACTCAAGGGTGACCAGATGAAAACCCTAATTGCAACACCTTCAACTGTGACTCTTCACACTTAGCATAATGACTTGACTGAGCTCCACCATGACCCTCAAGGAACTCCATGAGCTTTATCCACATATCCTATCCATGATCAAGGCTTCAAAACCCACTGATGGTCTTCAATTGGCCCCCAAGTTAGGAGATGAACCACATACCAGCATCCAAACTTCTCAAGAACACAACCCACTTTCTGATGACTTTGGTGACCTCTAAAGCTTGAATAAGACCTCTAGATTGGCTCCTCTTGATATAAACCACACTTGATCCCCTGCTAAATGAATAATTTTATGCTATGCAAATGCTAGACCAATGATATTCTAATGCAATGAAACATAAACCAAGTAAGAAAAAGGTTAGGCAAATTTTGGGGTGCAACAATGTGTTTTGGGCAAAGCACACAATAGCAACAGTGATTGATCTTCATCATCGATCTTCACATCAATATTTTCAATATCAAAAATCAGCTTGTTGAACATATCCAACTGCTCAGTCAATATTTTGTCTTCACTCATCTTGAATGAATATAAAGCTTGCTTCAGGTAGTGTAACAGCCCAAATTTTCAAATAGTGGATTAATTGTACTAATTAATTGGATTTATTTTATCTATGTGAGTTATTGGATTTAACTGATTTATTATATTTGGTAGAATAATGTGGGATTACTAGATACTATCCAATTAATGATAAGATGAGATATTTTTGTGAATAAAGGGTCAAGTGGATATTTTATGAGAAATTGATTAGTAGATATTTTGAGAGAAGGGAAATGTGATGGAAAGAAAATAATGGAAGGTATATAAGGATAAGTGGAAGGAAAATAGATGGATAGGAAAACATAAGAGAAAGAAAGTGGAAGAGAATAGAAAGAGGAAGATAATAGGAAAACTTGGAAAATCATCAAGATCCGATCCAAAGCTTCGATTTAATCAAGGTAAGGGTGAGAAACACTATTATCTTAGAAATTTGTATGATTATGTATGATTGGATTGGGTTGTTATGAGTTTTCCACCATTTTACATTTTAGGGCAAAATGGATTGAATCGGTGTAAATCGAAGTTTAACGGTTCAAATCGAGAATAAGTAGTATAGTTTAGTCGGGTATGATTATACTAAGGTTATGGAAATTGATTGGATGAGAATCGGTCGATTTTGGAGAGAGTTGGAATTTCTGAACATTGGGAAAATTCTGGTTCGCAGACGTTCGCTAGCTGTTCGCTAGGCGAGCTGGTCGCGAACACTCGCTGGGTCCTCGCCTAGAGAGCTAGTGGCGAGTGGAATCAGAATTTGAGAGGTTCCTTCACTAGGTAGCGAACGGGGTAGCGAATGGTTCGCTGGGGGTTCGCTGTGGCGAACAAGGTAGAGAGTGAGGTGTGTAGCCTCTGTTTGGGTTCGCTAGCAGTTCGCTAGGCGAACATGTAGCGAAGGTTCGCTAGATGCTCGCTAGGCGAGGCAGTAGCGAACATGACAACATTTTGTTTTTCTGTGATTTCATTCCATGTTGTGTTGTGGTTCGATCGGGTTCGATTCTTAATGGAATGAAAAGTTATATGCTGTTATATATGTGTTGTGGGTAGCCGTATGGCATGAATCCTAGATTATGAACTTATTGTGAAATATGGTCTTTTGACAATTATAAATGCATTGTTTAATTTGAATAAGAATGCATGATGATATGTAATGAGGTTGATTGTCGTTGGCATGATATTGTGTATACATACGTGTTGTATGCGATTATATGTGAAGGATGCATGGGAGCATAGTAATGGATATGCGTGCATTGCTTGGTAATGTAGTGATAATATTGATTTATGAATACTTTGATTGTTATGAAATATGGTCGTTTGGCATATATAGTGCATTGTTTAAATTGGTTAAAAATGCAAGTTAATGATTGTGGTTGAATATGTTGTCGTTGGCACGATGTTATGAATGATGCATGGGAACATATGTTGAATATATGTGTGCATTGTTTGAAATAAAATGGTATTGAATTGTGAATGCATAATGTTGTATGCAATGATGTGTGAATAATGCATAGGAGCATATTGTCAGGTATGTGTGCATTGTTTGACAAATATGCTGATTAAAAGTATGAATACTTGATTATATGAATATGTTGTGTGTACAATCTTATTTTAATTCTTGAAGGGAGGAATTATATGAATGCATAGGATTAAGACATGTAATCGGTCTTAAGTGCATTTGTTGTTGATTTCATATGCATCATTTAGTCAAGAGGCAATGTCTGCTAGTTTCGTGGAGACTAGTGGCTTGTCCCAAACCTAGAAGGGTGGGTTTGAAAGCCTAGGGGACGGGCTTTGTTGTTATCGGTCTAGAAGGGTGGACCCGGTTTAAGTGTAAAAACCAAAAAATGATAACAAGTGTTGGTACCACATAGCATTGAGTTGTGATTGAGTCACATAGCATAAATGTCATTGATATATGAAATATGTTTGTGTGTAAATTGGTGATTTGGTGAATTGTGAATAATGGATTGATATGTTGGTGAAAGATGTTTTGTGATTATTTATATGTGTTTATACATGTTGTGAAATGTATGATGAGTTATGATGAAATATGGTGTGAATTGTGGAACATGCATATGTGCATTACTTGTGTAATTGAGAAATGTAAATACATGATTGTAGTATGAAAGTATTCTTATTAGCGTGAAATGTTGATATGAGACTTGTGAAGGTGTAATAGTGAATGGGAGAATGAAATATGATATGTGAATGTCATGTGGATAATATTGAGATTTATGGATATGTGAAATGATGAATATGCTTCGTAAATTATTCATGTTTGTTTATACGTATGTTGTGACGTACATGATAAATTATAATAAATTGAGGTGAGAAAATGTGGAATATATGTATTCGGTGATGGTGCATTAATACATGATTATATGCATTGTTATTATGATAATATTTCTCACCCTTCTGCTGGATTGATGTCCTACATGAAATCGTGCAAGTATAAGAATAGAGCTGTTCGTTGTTGCGAAGTCGCTGTTGGTGCAGCTGTTTAGTATTTTTATTATGTTGGGTCGAGTCATGCTCTGGTCATGTAACACTGGGATTGATTGGTTTATGTTTTAGAGTTACGTGATGTACTCTAAATTATGTTTTCATATTTATTGAAATAATAAGAGGTTGGCCTTAGTGCCCGAGTGTTGTT
Organism: Lathyrus sativus; assembly: GCA_963859935.3. Classification (NCBI taxonomy): domain Eukaryota; kingdom Viridiplantae; phylum Streptophyta; class Magnoliopsida; order Fabales; family Fabaceae; genus Lathyrus; species Lathyrus sativus. The sequence continues at coordinate 264,499,431 of OZ012739.1, read as the reverse complement.
GACTTATGTGGTAAAAACAAATGTTTCTTTATGAAAATTATTAGATAAATGAATCCGCTGCTACATGCAAAGTGAAATTTTGTAAAGCATGATTACTTATTGAAGTATTAATGAGCATGACAGGTGGTTTTGATATGTTGAAAGTTATGTGTGACGCCCTTTCCGAATGCATGTTAGTTTTACTCTGATTATGCACATCTTATTTGTGGGGTTTAGAAGGGTGTAACATTAAGTGGTATCAGAGCAGGTCGGTCTGTCCGGCCAAGTTGTCTAATGTTATTTGTTCCCTTGTATACGACATGTGTGTGAAAACACTGTCGATACATGTTTGTTGTTCAACCTTTGTCTGCAGAAGTGGGAGTGATCGAAGTGGGGGAAGAAACTTGTGATTCTCCAGGATGCTGCAAGTGTGGAGTTATAGCTCAGCGTGTGATTAAACGCTATTATAGTTTGGTAAAGATGGTTTATGCCCCACTAAAATTTCGGTTGTCTATTGACAAATTAAGGAACTGATCACCCTTAATCTCTTGTTGATAGTAGTTGGGATTGTGTTGGATGGGATAGACGTGTCTTGCAAGCTGAGATGACGTGAGCAGTGAATTGTTTGGAGTTAAGCCA
>OZ012739.1:264445664-264498313 GCA_963859935.3 Lathyrus sativus | reverse complement strand
GCTAAGAAGATGCCCTCCAACATTCATGTTGACCAAGAAACCATAGGAATCATCCTACTAGGCAAAAGTTGTCTGCAAGTTGGGTGACTTTCAAGGACCCAGATTCACATACTTCTGCTGACCTGTAATTTGTCAAAACCATAACTTGAGCTCTGTAACTCCTATCAAGGACTTCCACCACTCAAATTAAAGCTAAGAACAAGCTCTACAACATTCATGTTGAGGGGAAGATGAGATATCAATCACATATAGAGCTAAAACTGCCTGGAAGATAGGGATCAAATTAGGGTTTTTTCACTGACAATCCTTGGAAACCCTGACTCAAAACTTCTCAAACTCTTCAATCATGATGAGTTGGTCTAGGAATCATCTTTATAACATATCCATACATCATTCCATGATCTCATGGCCCTTGGATTGGGTCTCAATCTTCTCCAAAACTTCAGTTGACCTAGGGTTGACCCAGTCAAACCCTAATTCTACCATTCATGGTTGAATCTTCTGAATTCTTGCATAATGACCTCTCTGGGCTTCATGATGACTATCAAGACATCTCATAGGCTTTCTCCAATCATCAAGTTCATTCTCAAAGTCTCAGAATCATCTGAGGAGCACCCACAACTCTCAAGCTATGAAGCACACAATCCTGGTTTCAATCCACTTCCTCTGAGGATCTCTTGAACTTTCTGATGAAGGTATCAACCTTCAAACACTTGATGGGTAAATAATTGTTGGTCAAATTTTGGGGTGCAACAGCTAACATGGGATTGGTCCCTGGCCTGAGGGTGCCACTCAAGTTCCAAGAGTCCACTTTTGACAAGTATAAGGGGGATACTTTCCCGAGAGTTCACGTGCAATCTTACTATCGGAGAATGTCCGCTTATTCTTATGACGAAAAGATGCTGATGCATTTTTTCCAAGATAGCTTGTCTGGACCGTCATTGGAATGGTACATGGGGTTAGAGCATACTCAGATTGGTAGCTGGAAGGAGTTAGCAGAAGCTTTTGTCAAGCATTACCAATATAACAGCGACCTTGCGCAAAACAGGGTCCAACTCCAAAATCTTTCTCAGAAGAATGGCAAGAGTTTCAAAGAATACGCCCAGAGGTGGCGTGAGCTTGCAGCCAGGGTGCACCCACCTATGGTGGAGCGTGAGTTGGTGGATATGTTTGTGGGCACTTTCTCTGGGTAGTATTATGATAGGCTTATCAATTGCACGACGAGTAACTTTTCTGAGTTTATACTCTTAGGGGAACGCATAGAGAATGGTGTTAAGATTGGTAAGATTCAAGCGGGAGAGTCAACCTCAGCTGGAGGTGGTAAAAAGGCTTTTGGGAACAAGAGACAGGGGGATACTAATTCAGTATGCAGCTCCCGAGGAAGGGGTAGAAGTCGGAATTGGCACAGGCAGCAGGTCGCCAGTGTGAGAATTCTTGTACCTCGACAGCAACAACAATAGCCGCAGCAGCAACAGGGACAACAGAATTCCGCTCAGCAGAGATATCAAGGTCGGGATAGGACTGTGAAAAGAGTATTTGATGTACCTCCACTACCGTATGCTCAGCTTCTTCCAACTTTGTTACAGTTGTAGCTTGTTGAGAAAAGGACGCTAGCTCCGCCAAAGGGCATGCCTCCTTATGGGTATGACGCTAATACACATTGCGACTTCCACTCCGGGGCACCCGGTCATACCATTGAGAATGTCGATCACAGACATTCAAGCACAAGGTGCAAGATTTGATAGATAACAAGGCTATAAACTTTGGTAACGAGGCACCCAACATTGAGAAGAATCTGATGCCAGCTCACGGATCTACGCAAGTGGGTAGAATCTTATAGGATACCAGTCTGAACTTGGTTATGAATGTGGATGAATTGAAGACGCCTCTGGGTTATGTCAAGAGCAGATTGCTGAAAGGGGGAGTGTTCCCTGGTTGCGATGCTGATTGTGTTGACTGTTTGGCCCAGCCTGAGGATTGTGATAATTTGAAAAGAGGTATTCAAGGGATGATTGATGAAGGAACGCTGCAATTCGACCGTACTGCTGAAGAGAATCCTGTGGAGGCAATAGCCGAAAGGCAGGGTGAAGTTGCAACAATTACGATCCCGTTCAAGACTGTCACGATATCGGCGCCTCCCAAGCGACCGACTATCACGATAACTAAAGCTGGACCTATTCCATATGAAAGCACTAAAGCCATCCCTTGGAATTATGGGGCGGAAGTTTACTACAATGGGGAGAAGATTAACCTGGCAAGCCCCCGGTAGGTTCAGTTGATAACCTTGTGGGGGCAGGGGGCATAACCCGCAGTGGCAGAATCTTTGCGTCACCAGAAGTAGAAGCTGAGAGAGTTGCCAGAGGAAAAGGTAAAGTCGATGGAGAAGGACCTTCTCAGGAGAAGGAAAAAGAGGCTTTGACCAAAGACGTAGAAGAATTCATGAGATTAATTAGGAAGAGCGATTATAAAATTGTCGATCATCTGCAGCAGACGCCTTCCAAAATCTCGATTTTGTCTTTGTTGCTTTGTTCCAAGGCTCACCGGAACGCGTTGTTGAAAGCTCTTGACGCTGCCTATGTACCCAGGAGATATCCGTGAATCAGCTCGAAGGAGTGATTGCGCACGTGAATGCGGGGCATGGCCTTGGCTTTACAGATTTTGATTTGACGCCCAGGGGTCGCAACCATAACAGTGCGTTGCATATTTCTGTTGAGTGTAGGGGAACTGTTATGTCTCATGTCCTTGTTGACACTGGTTCGTCCCTGAATGTTTTGCCCAAGAAGGCGCTGTTGAAGCTAGATACCCGAGGCATAATCTGCACGCCCAGTGACTTGGTGGTGAGAGCGTTTGATGGGACTAGAAGGTCCGTATTTGGAGAATTGACTTTGCCTATCCAGGTCGGTCCGGAGGTGTTTGACACTGTGTTTTATATTATGGACATACAACCCGCATACAGCTGTTTGCTCGGACGACCGTGGATTCATGCTGCAGGGGCTGTGACGTCTATGTTGCACCAGAAGCTTAAGTATATGGTCGGTGGTAGCATCGTCACTATATGTGGGGAGGAAGACATCCTGGTTAGTCACTTGTCATCGTTCAAGTATGTCGAAGTGGATGGTGAGATCCATGAGACATTGTGCCAAGCCTTTGAAGGGGTGCAGATCCAAGACGAATCTCCTGTCATAAGCAGTGGACCAGAAGTGGCCATGTCGTCGTACAAAGAAGCCCAAGCGGTAGTTCAGGTCGGGGAGACCAAGTTTGGGGGCAAGTTCTGGAGATTCCTGTTAAGCAGGACAAGTTCGGCTCAGGGTACCGCCCGTCGTCATCATCTTCTTCACAGAGCAAGCCAAAGTTCAAAGGGCCGATTGTGTTCACTCCGGGAGGAGTCAGTTTCGAACAGATCAATGTTGTGTCTGACAGTGAAGATGGAGATAGCGACTGTGACATGGATTCATGGATCAAGCCCAGCGAGCCAGGACAGAGCCTATGCAACTGGTCTATCCAGGACTTTGTTCAAGTGACGCCAAAACAATAATGCCTTGTTTTTCGATTATTGTACAATCCTATGTCCTACCCGGGGCATAGTGATTTTATTTCAGGGCCTACTTGCTTATGTGTATGCTTTGTTTTAATCATCAAATAAAGGCGTTTTCCTCATGCAAATTTTGTGATCCATGTTTTTCTGTTTTATTTTTATCAATAAAATGGCAATGTGGTAGTGTGCTTCGTTTGCATATCATTTGAAGCATTTAACCTTTTCTCTTGCAGGATCCATATTTTAGATGACACCTATCAAGAATTCCCCGTGACTCGCTTCGACTTTGGGCACCCGATATTTCAAGCCGAGGAAGAGATTGTTGAGGACGACGACTTACCAGAAGAGCTGACTCGTCTGTTGAAACAAGAAGAGAGAATCATTCTGCCTCATCAGAAGGATATTGAGATCATTAATTTGGGTTTGGAAGAAATTGTCAGGGATGCCCGGATAGGGGTTGCGCTGTAAAGTGATATCAAGCCGGGGCTTTTTCGAGATGCTTCGAGAGTATAGTGACATCTTTGCTTGGTCTTATGAAGATATGCCTGGGTTAGACACTGATATTATGGTCCACCGCTTGCCATTGCGTGAAGACTGTCCGCCGGTTAAGCAGAAACTCAGAAGAACGAAACCGGATATGGTCGTAAAGATTAAAGAGGAAGTACAGAAACAGTGGGATGCTGGTTTCCTGGCTGTTACAACTTACCCTCCTTGGGTCGCCAATATAGTACTTGTACCAAAGAAAGATGGTAAGGTGCGGATTTGCGTTGACTATCGGGATCTGAACAAGGCGAGCCCTAAGGATGACTTCCTGCTTCCTCATATTGACGTGTTGGTCGACAACACTGCTCAATTCTCTGTGTTTTCCTTCATGGACGGCTTTTTAGGATATAATCAGATTAAGATGGCGCCGGAGGATATGGAGAAAACAACTTTTATTACCCCGTGGGGAACGTTCTGCTACAAAGTGATGCCCTTTGGTTTGAAGAACGCTGGGGTAACATATCAACGTGCTGTGACGACACTCTTTCATGACATGATGCATAAAGAGATCGAGGTCTATGTTGACGATATGATTGCCAAATCCCAGACGGAGGAAGAGCATCTGGTGAATCTTCTGAAATTGTTTGAGAGGCTTAGGAAATTCAGGCTGAGGCTGAATCCTAATAAGTGCACCTTCGGGGTGAGATCTGGAAAGCTATTGGGGTTCATTGTTAGTGAAAAAGGAATTGAGGTTGATCCTGTTAAAATAAAAGCCATACAAGAAATGCCAGCGCCTAAAACAGAGAAAGAGGTTCGTGGTTTTTTGGGGAGATTGAACTACATTGTCTGATTCATATCTCACCTTACAGCCACGTGTGAGCCAATGTTTAAATTGTTGAAAAAAAATCATGCAATTGTCTGGAACGAAAATTGTCAAAAGGCGTTTGAAAGAATAAAAGAATATTTGCAGGAACCTCTGATCTTGATACCCCCAGTAGTAGGGAGACCACTGATCATGTACTTGACGGTTCTTGAGAACAGTATGGGTTGTGTTCTCGGTCAACATGAGAGACTGGACGAAAAGAGCATGCGATTTACTACCTGAGTAAAAAGTTCACAGACTGTGAGTCCCGTTACTCAATGCTCAAAAAGACGTGTTGTGCACTTGCTTGGGCTGCCAAACGTCTGAGACAATACATGCTAAATCATACAACCATGTTGATTTCAAAGATGGATCCGATCAAATACGTCTTTGAGAAATAGGCACTTTCTGGAAGGATTGCCCGATGGTAGATGGTACTGACTGAGTACGATATACAGTATGTCTCGTAAAAGGCTATCAAAGGTAGCGTACCGTCAGAGTACTTGGCTGAGCAGCCGATTGATGATTACCAGCCGATGAAGTTTGATTTTCCTGACGAGGATATCATGTACTTAAAGATGAAAGATTGCGAAGAGCCGTTGCATGGTGAAGGTCCTGAGCGGAGTTCTCAATGGCAATTGATTTTTGACGGGGCTGTTAATTCATATGGAAGTGGAATTGGGGAAATCATCACGACTCCCCATAGGATGCACATCCCATTCACTGCTAGATTTACATTTCCAATTACCAACAATGAGGCTGAATATGAGGTTTGTATCATGGGTCTCGAGGAGGCTATTGATTTGAGGATTAAAAATCTTGATGTGTATGGAGACTCCGTGCTAGTCGTGAACCAGATCAAGGGAGAATGGGAGACTCGTCAGCCCAATCTGATATCGTATATGAATTATGCAAGGAGGTTGTTGCCCTTCTTTGACAGGGTAGAGTTTCACCATGTGCCACGGGCAGAAAATCAGATGGCTGACGCTCTTGCGACTTTGTCTTCCATGTACAAAGTTAACTTCTGGAATGAGGCTCCTAGAATAGTTATCTCTCGCCTTGATAGGCACGCCTTCATATTCGCCATTGAGGAAGCTTCCGATGGCAAGCTGTGGTATTTTGATATCCAGAATTTCCTAAAGAACCAAGAGTATCCGACTGGGGCATCCAGCCGTGATAAGAAGACTCTTAGGAGATTGGCTGGTAACTTCTACTTGAATCCAGATGGTGTTTTGTACAGGAGAAACCATGATTTGGTGCTTTTGCAATGTGTTGATGAGAAAGAAGCTGCTCTGCTCATGGAAGAGGTCCACGAGGGAACCTTTGGCACGCACGCCGGCGGACACGCTATGTCTCGAAAGTTATTACGGGCAGGGTATTATTGGATGACAATGGAAAGAGATTGCTTCAAGTTTGCAAAGAGATGCCATAAATGCCAGATTTATGCAGACAAGATTCAGGTGCCGCCAAGCCCTTTGAACGTTATGGCGTCCCCGTGGCCTTTCTCCATGTGGGGCATCAATATGATTGGGAAAATTGATCCCACCGCATCCAATGGACACCGGTTCATCCTGGTAGCTATTGATTACTTCACCAAATGGGTTGAAGCAGCGTCTTACACTAATGTTACCAAGCAAGTGGTAGCCCGGTTTATCAAAAAGGATATCATCTGCCGTTACGGCATCCCTGAAAGAATCATTACTGACAATGGTTCAAACCTGAACAACAAGATGATGAAGGAACTGTGCCAGAGTTTCAAGATTGAGCATCATAATTCATCTCCCTATTGGCCCAAGATGAATGGCGCTGTCGAAGCGGCCAATAAGAATATCAAGAAGATAGTTCAGAAGATGGTTGTGACATACAAAGACTGGCACGAGATTTTGCCCTTCGCTTTGCACGGTTATCGTACGACAGTACGCACATCAACCGGGGCAACACCTTTCTCACTGGTGTATGGTATGGAGGCTGTCCTACCATTAGAATTTGAGATTCCTTCCTTGAGAGTATTGCTCGATGTCCAACTTGATGAGGTAGAGTGGATAAAGAATAGGCTGAATCAGCTCAGTTTGATGGATGAGAAGGGACTTGCATCTATCGTATATGGTCGTTATACCAGAGCCGGATGAAGAAATCTTACAACAAGAAGGTGCGCCCTTGAAGCTTTCAGACGGGCGATCTTGTGCTGAAGAAGATTCTCCCACCACAATCCGATCACAGGGGCAAATGGACTCCCAACTATGAAGGTCCATACATCATTCGAAAGGTCTTCTCTGGAGGAGCCTTACTGTTGTCTACCATGGTTGGTGAGGATTTTTCATCCCCTGTGAACTCGAACGCAGTTAAAAAATACTTTGCTTAAAGAGACCCGCTGGACAGAAAAAAAAGAGTCCAGGCAAAAATGGGGCATCCCGGCGAACCAAAAAAGAAAAAGAAAAGGTTCGGGCAAAAATTAGGGATAAAATTGAAAAGATATACACCTGCGAAGTCGAAAACATGAAAAGGAGACTTCGGCAAAAAAGGGTATCCCGGTGAATTGAAAACCCGCAAAGGGCGATTCAGGCAAAAGTTAGGGATTGAAAAGCAAATGACTGCGGTCCGGGTTTGATACTGCATTGCTTAGTGGTTTGGGAGTACCTGAGGGTCGATTATCCAAGTCAGTCTCTTCCGAAGACGGAGTATCGGGAAAGCGTCAGAGTCAGGCGATTCATAGGAGGATCAGCTCATGGTGTTCGTCTGTACCACGTTGCCAACATGTATACAAATTTCTTTGTACCTCTGTACATATTTGTTTTTGTTTTTGTAGCTTCCTCTTTTCAGGAGTTGCATCCATTGTACAAAGCTTTGCCTATTTACAGGCCCATTATCAATAAACGCATACTATTCAGTACTTGATGTTTGTTTCTCGTTTTAAACTTTTACTGTTTTGTTTATGGAAAACGCCGATGTTTTTGATAAACTTGCACGTGCATAAACTTGCAGGCCTCGGCCAATAATTGTTAAAACTTTGAATTGACTGAGCAATTGTCCTGGCAATTGACCTGGATATTTCCTTTTGTATATGGTATCTTGTTGTTGCTCATGTTTTGCAGGGTCGTTACCTTCACAGCAAACTGCTAAGGGATCGTGTTTCCCCAGCCAGAGTCCCTTAACGTAGGAGCAAGCTCTAGACGATCTTATTACTCCCCAGCAGATGGAAGTCGTATCTTTATCCCCAGAAGAGTTGGATGCGAACTAGCAAGCAGTCAGGCAGTAATGTGCATCCCTAGAGATGATCATGTGCACATTTAATCCTTAGTGGAGTCCTCACAGGGCACAACCAGGTCGTCCATGGTGTGAAAAGAATCATCCCCGTGCAGGATTGTTCTGTCCATTCTCCAGCAGGTTGTCTTTCCTCCAATAGGGTTGATCATCCTCAGCAGAGTTCGTAACTATGGATTTGTTAAGCTATCCCCCAGCAGGATTGTTTCTTCCCCCAGCGGAGGCGTTTCACCTTTCCAACATTTATTTTACTGGAATAATTCTGTGATACCCGGTTATCCCCCAACGGAGTTGGCTTTGTTTTCAGCATTTGTTTTGCTGAGGCGTTTCTGTATCCAGCTTTTCTCCAGCAGCCCGAGCCTGCATTTGCATCTTGCATATATCATCATATTTGCATCTACCCCAAACGCGTAGCATTTCCATGCCGTATGGAGCATTACGCCATTTTCAAACATGTGCATTCTGAAACATAAGCCAAGTTGGTTACCTCTTTATTTTCAGGCGTTCTTCCCTGCAGGTAATTGGAATTCTTGTGCAGGGTGGTTTTCGGATGTTCAAATTTGCGGAATGAGATATGTGATGATAATGTTCGTCCTATCATGTGCTCCCTCATCAGAGTTACTTAGTTAAGTTTCTCTTCTTCCCCAGCGGAGTTTTCCTCAGATTGTTGTTACGTCAGCGTTTTAAAAGGAAAGATTTCAGGGATTAAACCTTTGAGGTCGTTACTTGTTGTCAAAGTAAATGTCTGATGGGTGACGTCAGAAATTCCCCGGTAGAGTCTTCCTCGGATGGTTGTTACGTCGACATTGAAAACTTCATGATTATACCTTCGAAGTTGTTACCCATTTTCGTTTAAGATGGATGTCTGGCAGCTGATGTCAGAATTTCCCCGCAAAGTTGCTTGTTCAAGTCTTCGGAGGCTCAGTACTCGCTTTTATTAGCGTATGCCCGTTTCCGAGGAAATGGAAGGTCAGTGATATTGACGATACTCGCTTTTATTAGCGTATGCCCGTTTCCGAGGAAATGGAAGGTCAGTGATATTGACAGTACTTGCTTTTATTAGCGTATGGCCATTTCCGAGGAAATGGAAGGTCAGAGATATTGACAGTACTCGCTTTTATTAGCGTATGCCCGTTTCCGAGGAAATGGAAGGTTAGAGATATTGACAGTACTCGCTTTTATTAGCGTATGCCCGTTTCCGAGGAAATGGAAGGTTAGAGATATTGACAGTACTCGCTTTTATTAGCGTATGCCTGTTTCCGAGGAAATGGAAGGTCAGAGATATTAACAGTACTCGCTTTTATTTAGCGTATGCCCGTTTCCGAGGAAACAGAAGGTCAGAGATATTGACGATACTCGCTTTTATTTAGCGTATGCCCGTTTCTGAGGAAATGGAAGGTCAGAGATATTGACGATACTCGCTTTTATTTAGCGTATGCCCGTTTCCGAGGAAACGGAAGGTCAGAGATATTGACGATACTCGCTTTTATTTAGCGTATGCCCGTTTCCAAGGAAATGGAAGGTCAGTGATATTGACAGTACTCGCTTTTATTAGCGTATGCCCGTATCCGAGGAATTGACAGTACTCGCTTTTATTAGCGTATGCCCGTTTCCGAGGAAATGGAAGGTCAGTGATATTGACAGTACTCGCTTTTATTAGCGTATGCCCGTTTTCGAGGAAATGGAAGGTCAGTGATATTGACAGTACTTGCTTTTATTAGCGTATGTCCGTTTTTGAGGAAATGGAAGGTCTGAGATATTGACAGTACTCGCTTTTATTAGCGTATGCCCGTTTCCAAGGAAATGGAAGGTCAGAGATATTGACAGTACTCGCTTTTATTTAGCGTATGCCCGTTTTCGAGGAAATGGAAGGTCAGAGATATTGACAGTACTCGCTTTTATTTAGGGTATGCCCGTTTCCGAGGAAACGGAAGGTCAGAGATATTGACAGTACTCGCTTTTATTAGCGTATGCCCGTTTCCGAGGAAACGGAAGGTCAGAGATATTGATGATACTCGCTTTTATTAGCGTATGCCTGTTTCTACGGAAATGGAAGATCAAAGATAATATTTCAATATGGTCCTATGGCTCGGTGCTCGCTTACGGTAGTGTATATTTGAAGATTGTATGTTGATTCAACACCTGTGGCGTCACGCAGGTGATTGATATTGAAATCAGGTTCTTTATCAGATGATTGATCAGTTATTGCCGTGACAACCGAATTCAATTTTATGGATGTCCCCAAGCAGTTTTTTGCAGTTTATTTCTTCAGTTAGCAAATTTCCGGGTTATCCGATATTCAACCATCTTTTACCTTGATCGTCTGAAAGTCGTTCTCTTTTCATCCAGTCAGGTCCAAGCCGCTTGAATAGGGGCAACTGTTGCACCCCAAAATTTTCCTAACCTTTTGCTCACTTGGTTTATGTTTCATTGCATTGGCATATCATAGATTTAACATTTGCATAGCATAGCATTGTTCATTTGTGCAGGGGATCAAGTGTGGTTTATATCCAGAGGAGCCTATCTAGAGGTCTTATTCAAGCTTTAGAAACCACCAAAGTCATCAGGAAGAGAGTTGGGTTCTTGAGAAGTTCAGTTGTTTATATAGGGTTAATCTCCTAAGTTGAGGGCCAATTGAAGATCATTAGTGGGTTGTGGAGCCTTGATCAAGGATAGAGTGCATAGATAGAGTTCTTAGAGTGCCTTGAGGGTCATGGTGGAGCTCAATCAAGTCTTTGTGCCAAGTGTGAAGAAATACAGTTGAGAGTGTTGCAATTAGGGTTTTTATCTGAGTAACCCTAAGTCAATTGTGCAATTGAAGAGGATTAAAGCTCATTTCTAAGTCTTTGTGATCATGGAAAGTTGTGTTGAGATACATGATATGATATTCCAAGATCAATCCAAGAAGAATTCAAAGTGTGAGGAGTTGCTAAATTAGGGTTCTCAGGGTAAAATCCCCTATTTAGTGCCTAACTTCATGACTACTCATCTCAATATGCAAGTTTCATCTCCACTTTTGGACAACATGAAACTTGTAGATAATGTTCTTAGATTTAATTTGAGTAGTAGAAGTCCTCCATTGGATTTATAGAACTCAAGTTATGGTCCGGACAAGTTATAGATCATCTGAGGAATATGAAATTTGTTTGTGAAAGTTCACCAACTTCCAAGGAACTTTTGACCTAGAAGGGTGTTTCTCCTAAACTTTTGGCTAACATGAAAGTTGTAGGTCTTGATCTTATCTTTCCAAATTGTACAAGAAGTCTTCCATCTGATTTGTAGAACTCAAGTTATGAGGTTTACAAGTCAGGGGTATTTTGGGAAAGTAAGATTATAGGTCATTTGGCATTATAGGTCATTTTCTCCATCTTGCAAGCTTCAAATGGAATTTTGTTCAACACAAAACTTGCTCCAAATGATGTTTTTAGGTCAACCATGTCCTCATGATGAATTTATTTGGCCTAAGGTGAGAGTTGGTTTGAGAAATGTGGCAAAAGAGAGAATTTAAAAACATTTAAGTGAAAAATTCAAATTTAATTCATTGTGTTTCAATAAGGCAAGTGGGTACTCATTTTAATCAGAAAAACCATTTTGAGTACTTTGGCATTATTAGATTTTCCATTTGAGGCATATTTCATAGCTTTGTGGCTTGTAACTTCATGAATAAGCAACATATCATAACTTGGTCATGAGAGGAGTTTGAGCTCTCTAATCACTCACTACACTCTCACCAGACCACAGGCAATTGAATTGGAGCTTCCAAGGGAAGATTAGAGTGCAAATTCGTGCATACCATTGTTGGATTTTTTGGAGAAAATTGAAAATTGAATTTTCTGATCTGGGCCTCAATTGGACTTCAAAAGCCCACAAATCATTTCTATTTAAGTTCCATGTGTGATTCAGAGCAAGGTTGGAGATCATTTCGTGCCAGAACCAGAGTTTGCAATTAGAGTTTCAACAGGAGAAGTGAAAATCGTGATTTCAATTTTAGACCATTTCAAAGCAAATGGAGGCTACAAACACCTTCAGCATACTTCCTTGAGTGGATCTGCATAGTTTGAAGCTGAGAATCGTGTTCTAGATACCTCAATTTCAAGCTCTAATACAGGTATGTAGTTTTCAAAATTGCTGAAGTTTCATCATGATCTAGCATATGTTAGCATGCGGTTAGGCTTTAGGAGGTTGCTTAGATGGATTTTGGATCATTAATTGAGAGTTTAGAGACAAATTAGGTTGATGTATGATTTCTGTTTGGAGTTGGAATGGATTGATTATGAGGATTCAACACGATCTATATAGTTCATGATGATCAGTGAAGTGTGAGGAACAGATCTGTGGTTTTAGATTGAGGATTGGTGAGATTTTCAGAATGAGGTGAATTTTAAGATCTCCATCGTGTTTTAATTTCTATTGAGAGTTAGGAGATTTGAAGGTCATATTTGAGATCAGCGTGAGATTTGGAGTGGATCTGTGTAAGGTTTATTGATTTTTGTTGACCTGCAACTGGATGTTCGTCGGAGAAGACGGTGGCGCATCACCGGACCACCTTCTGGTTCACCTCTGCAGATTTCCCTCCAACTGACTTTCAAACGAAGAAGACGAGTTGAGAACCCTTGGATTATCCTGAGACCTTGACTTTGTAAGCAGATCCATTGGCCACGATTTGTTTTGAGAATTTGAACTTTGGATTGAAACGTTGCGTTTCATTAAATGTGCTGGCAGCGTGTGAGACATCAAATCAGTCTACTTAGTCCATGCATCCAACGTCTCCCTTTTATTTCAGCATTTTATTTTCTTTTAATTGATTTTCTTTTTATTTTAATTGCATTTTCATTCTAAAATTCATTTTAATTTCAATATTCATCAGAAAAATAAAATAAAAATATGTCCATGATCTTGATTTTATTTGTGATTTTATGATGCTTTTGCATTTGATGTTTGCTTGATTTTCAATTTAATTTGATTTTCTCATTTTTGTAATTTCTTTAATTTTGCATATTTGATCCATTTTTTTGATGATTTTTGTTCTTGCAATTGGTATAGAATCTTGGGCTAATTTTTTGCTAGCTGGTAGATTAGAGATGCATAATCCCCTATAATTTAACTTATATTTTTTAGACAACAATAGGTTCTGTTTTGGATTAGGATCTTTAGACCTTCCATTTTAGGGTTTTAATTTGATACCTTGTGATATAGGATTTCTTTAGGTGACTTCCCTTTAGAATTAGGTTCAGATCCTTTTCCCATAGGTCTTTAACATGTTTAGGTTCCCTTAGAAAATTTCTTAGGATTTTAGAAGGTGTTTTAGTATTTTTCATAGATTTAGTACTTAGACTAGTTTTAAGTTGTTTTCAAGATAGCACTTGCTTTAGATTGACTTCAATGGTTGCCTTTAGTTCATAATAGGTTTTCTAATATTCTTTGTTGGTGTTTTAGACATGTTTAAGCTTCTGTTTTCTTGTTGGTGATGTTTGATTTGGTGTTTAGGCCTTCTTTTGGTAGCTTTCTTTTAGCTTGTTCAATTAGGGTTTAGGAAGAGCTTAGGTGTTTTCTCTTTCTTCAAATAAACATGGATTGCTTTGTTTGCTTTCCATTATCATCCTATGATTCAAGGTCCCTAGGTGAAAGCCTCATCCTACCTTTGGAAGGATGTGTGGCATTTTACAAGAGGTAGAACCTTTGAGGATGTCTTTCTCAGATGACTGGTTGAGTGTCAGGAGAGATTCCTTTGGTTTCCTTCCTGCTTCCCATCATCAATCCAATATTCTTGATGTTTACTCTCTTCCCTTTTGTTGGAGCTAGTTGGAGCATGAAGATGAAGACTTCTTTTGAAGATGACTTGATTTTGTTTGTGTGCAGACTGTTTGATTTGTTTGCTGTTTATCTGCTTTGTTATTGAGTTGTTTGTCTGTTGTTTCTGCCTGATGTTTCTCTGACTGCTCTGCTTTGCTTGTGTGATTGATTGACTGTGTGTTGCATTAGACTAGGTTTCTCATATAGTGATCTAGGCTTAAGAGCATCCTAAAGGTTGAAAATAGCTCCCTTTGCTTGTCTGCATTTAGAGGTTGAGTCTGGCTCCCTCTGCTTGATTGTTATTGATTGGCTTTGCTTGCTGGTTTAAGGTTGAGTCTGTCTTCCTTGCCTGTGTTTTGTGTGTTGCCTTTGGGCTTGCTTGTTCTAGAAGTTGAGTTTGGCTCCTTCTGCTTGTTTGTTGCATTGCATGCATTTTATTTACAGTTGTTTCTTTACAGTTATTTCTTTTGTTGTTGTTTTCTTATGCCATGTTCCCCTAGGAACTCTGACTTCTCCTATTCAAGAGAAGTTATGACAGACATTAGGGTTTTAACCATGCATGATAACATTAGGTATTTCCCTCCTAACCTCAACCATAGGTTCAATTTTGCATGACAACTTTAGGATTGGATCAAATTCCCCTTTAGTGCGTCGTTTCTCTTCTCATCTTCAAACAAAAATCAAAATACAGTAATAAAGGTTAATTAACGTCGTACGCTACGAGCCTTAAGATACTTGAGAAAGGATTGTTGGAGAGTTTCTTTTCAACAGTCTGGATGTTTAGTATGGCACCCTTTGGGTGACATGCGACGCATTCACTCTCAGGTCATAGTCTCTAGTGCGATATCAGTTGCAAACATCCATAAAAGATACTTCTCTAAAAAAATAGAAAACAAAGATCAAACTTTTTTTGTCCTCTTGGACCTTTAATTCTTGGAAACTCTTTTCAGAAGGAGAGTTCTGTTAACTCTCGGTTCTACCGCAAACGGTAAACGCCTAAGTCTCCAATGGTCGAGCTGCATACACCAACTGCTGGAATCGTCTGTTAACCCTACTCTGATAAAAAGGACAAACTTGTGTCTCTCGTGTCCCGAACTACGTTTTCTCTGATCTTTCACGCTGTGTGAAAGTACGTAGGCACGAGATGCGATATCTCGGCGAGCAACCTTCCCCCGTAATTAGCCGAACTACGTTGACTCTAATTTCTCGTTCCAGACGGGAATACGTAGGCATAAAGTGCGACACTTTGCCGAGTCATTTTCTTTTCTTTTCAGACCAGACCTTTAGCGTAAATAGATACAACAAACCCATCAGATAAACACAACAAGCATGGATCCCATCGAGTACGATGGACGTGAGGGGTGCTAATACCTTCCCCTTGCGTAACCGACTCCCGAATCCAGACAATGGTTGCGATGACCTTGTCTTATACCTTTGCATTAGGTTTTTCCGATCGTTTCCTTTCCCGTTCTGAGGGATAAATAAAGAAAGGTGGCGACTCTTCTATTTTGCCGGCCTCGTTTTTCGCAGTAGCGACAGTAGGCACAAGACAATGAAGTCTTGGCGAGCACCCTTTCCCTTTATTCCGTAGTTAGCCAAACTACGTTTGCTCTGATTTCTCATACTAGATGAGAATACGTAGGCACAAGACGGCGAGGTCTTGGTGAGCACCCTTTCCCTTTCTTCCGTAGTTAGTCTAACTACGTACTAGATGAGAATATGTAGGTACAAGACGGTGATGTCTTGGCGAGCAACCTCCCCCCTTCACCCGTAGTTTGCCGAACTACGTTGACTCTAACTTTCCCATTACACGAGGGAATACGTAGGCATAGGAAGGTTATGTCCTATCGAGTCTCCTTTTTTCCCCTTCTCGTTTCCGTTTAGCAATAGCTTTTAGATAACACACTCTTTGATTAGACAACAAGTGTGGATCTCATTGAGTACAACGGACGTGAATAGATTCTCATACCTTCCCCTTGCGTAACCAACTCTCGAACCCAAGATTTGGTTGCGATGACCTTGTCTTCTCCTTCCTTTTAGGTTTTCTTTGATCCTTTCCTTTCCCTTCTTTGGAATAAATAACATTCGGTGGAAACTCTTTTGTTTGTTTCTGCCGATTATTTTTTTCGCAGTTGCGACACATGTACACCTCCTTATAAAGATCATCATTCAGAAAAGAAGTCTTCACTTAACTACAAGGGCTATAAAATCATTCTAAAAGATTCTAAAAGAGTCTTTAGTGGAAACAGGAGAAAAAGTCTCATTAAAATCAATCCTCTCAATTTTACCTTTTCAGTCCTTCTTTGTTTTGAATACCCATTTGTAGCCAACCACCTTATAGTTTCTTGCTAACTCCACTAGTTCCCAAACATCATTATTTACCACGAATTTCATTTCATCGTGCATTGCATATGTCCACATGCTAGATTGAGAACAAGTAATAGCTTCTAGATAATTTTTCAGATCAATAACAATACCAACATCATAAGCATCCTCACTAAGATAAACTACAAAATCGTCAGGGATAGCAGATCATTTTTATCCTACTGACCTTCTAACATGAATTTGGTTAACTCGCTCATCAGGTTGTGCAACCTCAGCTATAATAGTAGGATCAACTACATTTTCAACAAATAGTTCAACCACATCTCAATTGGACATTCATCCACATTCTCATTTAGATGAAAACCTCCATGAGCATTGGATGATCTAGCATTATCCAAATTTGACAGAGACAAAGTAACAACGTCATGCATAACATAATCAATATTATTAGATGCAGTGACAGCCTCAACAACATCTAGTTCGAGAAATTTTGCATGCATGGACTCCACAATTTTAGTACCACTACCAGGATAGAAGAATCTGTATCCTTTAGCTCAATCTGGATATTCAATGAAAAAACAACAACTTGTTTTTGGGTCAAGCTTTGTCTCAAAGGAATTATATATTTTAACCTCTACAGGGAAACCCAAGACACGGAGATGGTTCAAACTGGGTTTTCTACCTATCTAAAGCTCAAAAGGTGTTTTTAGAACTGATTTACTAGGAACTCTACTTAGTATATAGAGAGATGTTTTCAAAGCGTCACCCCATAAAATTTCTAGTAAATTACACCTACTCATCATGCTTCAAAGCATATCCTTAAGGGTGTGGTTTCCCTTTTCGGCTACACCATTTTGTTCGGGAGTACCAGGCATAATATATTATGGAACAATTCCAAAATCCTACAAGTATTTTTCAAAAGGCCCCATATGTTTCCCAGTAGAATCATATCTACCATAATACTCTCCTCCACGGTCGAAACGTACCACCTTTATCACTTTTCCTAGTTTCTTTTCAACTTCAATTTTAAAGATTTTAAACTTTTCAAGTGCTTCTGATTTTTTCTTAATCAAGTAGAGATAGCCATACCAGGAAAAATCATCAATGAAAGTGGTAAAAGGTTTATTACCACAAATAGTGGGAGAAAGGGGGCCGCTAATATTTGTATGAATAATTTCCAAAAGGTCTAAACTTTTGGTTGAACCTTTCTTATTGGTCTTAATAAATTTTCCTCTAATACAATCCACACATGTCCCTAAATCATTTAAAACTAAGGAAGTTAAAATATCATCTCTAATTAATCTTCCAACTCTTTCTTTAGAGATATGGCCTAGACACTTATGCCACAACAAAAAGGATTTTTCTCTAATTTTATACCTTTTAGCAATGGAAATTTTAACATTCAAGGATGAGGAAATCATATCACAATCCAAATATAACTTATATAAACTATCTAACAAGATACCATTACCAACAACTTGAGAATTTAACATCAAATTTATTTTTCCATCATAAAAGGTAAATTGAAATCCAAACCTATCCAAACAAGATAATAAAATCAAATTCCTCCTAAATGAAGGTACATAAAATGTATATTTCAAAACAAGTTTAAAACTAGTTCCTAAAACTAAGTTAACATCTCCCACTAGCTTCACAATGACTTCAAGATCATTTTCTACCCTGAGTTTTCTTTCCCTCGGATTTGGTCTTTGCTGGTTTCTGAACCCTTGTAAAGACATAACAATATGGGTTGTATAACCACTATCAAGCCACCATGAATTAATGGAAACATCAACTAAGTTAGACTCAAAATAGACAAAAGTTAAATGATTACCTCCAGATTTGTTCTTGTTGTCTAACCAAGCTTTAAAAGCATGACAATCAGTTTTCTTATGCCCTTTTCCTTACACCAAAAGTACCAAAAGAATTTCTTAAAAGCAACAGGCTTAGGACCTCCTATACTATGGTGTTGACTATTACCTGATTTCTTAAATTCAGAATATCTGTGAGAAGCACAATGAGTATTTTTTTTCTTATTTTTCCAAGAATTTTTACCATAATGGGGTTTAACATGAAAATTTAGGAGTGCTAGATCACTTATTTCCTTCTTAAGTTTCTCTTCTTTAGCTACACACTTGGTAATGAGGTTATTGGCAGTCCACTTATCACCAAAGGTATTATAGGCAGTTTTGATTTGAGGGAACTCAGCAAGTAGGCAGTTTAAGGTATGAGACATAATGAATTTCTCATTTGGGTCAATGTCATGGGATTTAGTTTGGTTTGGACATGAACCATCTTATGAATGAACTCCCTGACACCCTCATTATTATCATATTTCGTGTCCGTGAGTTATTTCATTAAACATCCAGATTCAACATTATCAGATACCTGAAACCTCTCTCCAATAGTAGTAAGATATTCTTTAAAATTCTCTTTCTCAAGAAATCCACTTATCAGATGTTCAGAAATTGTCATCTTCATAGCACACAAGTTAAGTCGGTCACTCCTCTCCCACTTAGCTAATTTTTCTTTCTCTTCAGGTGTACTTCGATCATTAATCACATACTTGGTTTCACACACTGCCATGTAAAGGTCAACAATCCCTAATGAAAACTCTAGGTCTTTCTTTCATTTCTTAAAATTAGACCCATTCAGGATCTCAATAGAAGCATAACAATTGTTCATAGAGAATGTCACTATTTGGACAAAACAGGAATGCATTAACTTTTCCATATGCAAATTCAAACCTCAATCAACATCGAGTATTTTCTCAAAGTCAACTTAATTAACTTAATTATACTTAAACCATATTTCAATAAAAGATGAAAAAGAGACAGAATCGGATCTTCGATTCACTTTCCCAATTGTTTGGGCCCAAGGAGCCTTTCTTACGCTCGAACAATTGTCTCCTCTAAAATTTATAACCCGATTCACATCAAACTATTTTCTCAATCCCTTGGATGAAAAAGAGAGAGAGTCAAGCCTTTGACTCACTTTCCCAATTACTTCGGCCCGAGGAGTCTTCCTTAAGCTTCAAGTAATCCTCATCCGTTTAAAATACTTTAACTATCTTAGCACTCTAAAATTTCTCAAACACAACCTTATTTCGAGATGGAAAAGAGAGAGAGTCAAGTATTTGACCCACTCTCCCGATTACTTGGGCCCGAGGAGCCTTTCTTAAGCTTCAAGTAATCGCCTCTCAAATAAAACATCAACGCATTTAACTCAATTTCTCGCTGCCGTGTAAACCATCAAACCTTTTCATAAACGTGAGATATGGTGTCTTGAGAATGACACAAAATATTGCTTCGTCTGCAACCTATTTGAGTCGAGATAAGTGGCGTGTTTCCCATGAATGTTGATATATGGAAATCCATTCAAAGTGATGCAAGTGTCCTCTCTTCACCCGTTGGGTAAAGCAATATTTTCTGTCGAGTGCGACTAAGTATCTTTCAATAAAATCAAACCAACATCCATAGTCCGAACTACGGATGCTCTGATTTCTCATTTGTCAATGGGAATACGTAGGAGTAGGATTGTGAGATCCTAGCGAGCAACTTCATCTCTTTTCTCCCGTAGTCTCACGAACTATGGATGATCTGATTCTTCACTTCTTACAAGCGAGTATACATAGGCACAATGGCCCTAATCCTTGGCGAGCACCTTAATCTAAAACCACCCATTTCTCCTTAGCAATATAAACCCTTTTACCTTACCTTTTCACCTTTTATCTTGGAAGAAAACAAACAATCTAACCTAACGTTTCTCACGTATCAAATTAAGAGGTTCCCGGTGAGTACAACGGACATGAGAGGTTCTAATACCTTCCCCTCCTTTAATTGACTCCCAAACCTAGAACTTGGTTGCGATGACCATTCTCTTTCCCTAAAGGTTTTATTGATATTTTCCTTTCCCTCTTTGGTATAAATAAACTTTGATGGAGAATCTGTTTTCCGCGACCATTCGCGAAGGATTGTGTTTTTTTTAGGTACGGCACCTTGCTCGTGAAGTAGATCGGCTTCTGCCTGTCGGGGGCTTCCCGGATTAGTACGACGCTCACGGCCTCGGTTGAGACACCCAGGTACAGGTAGAGGGTTTCCCCAACTTTAGGTCTCGTCAGGACAAGCGGCTCCGAAAGGACGCATTTGAGGTGGAGGAGGCCCTGCTTGCATTCCTCCGTCCATTCGAACACGACCTCTTTTCTTAGCAGTTTGAAGAATGGGAGGGCGTGTTGCGCGGACTTTGCGACGAAGCGGGATAATAACGTGAGCATCCCGTTTAGGGACTGTATAGACTTCTTCTTGCTCGGTGTTGCGATCTCAGAGAAGGCCCGACATTTTTCCGGGTTCGCCTCGATCCCTGTTCGGTTAGGTAGAATCCGAGGAACTTCCCCGCGTGCACCCCGAAGTTGCACTTCTCCGGGTTAAACTGCATCTGGCACTTCCTCGCTGTCTCGAAGACTTTCTTGAGGTGGGTCGTGTGGTCGACCTCAGTGCGGGATTTGACGATCATGTCGTCCATGTAGACTTCGAGCATGTCGCCTATCTCTCCCCGGAAGACCTTGTTCATCATCCGTTGGTGGTGGCGCTGGTGTTCTTCAGGACAAAGAGCATTATATTGTAGTAATAGTTGTCCGACTCGGTCATGAATGTCGTGCTTTGTTTGTTGGCCTTGGCCATGGGGATCTGGTTGTATCCCGAGTAGACGTCCATGAAGGACAACAATTTGAAACCCACCGAGTTGTCAACGAGTTTGTCGATGTTGGGGAGGGGATAGGCGTCCTTGGGACATGCCCGATTGAGATTGGTGTAATCAACTCACATTCTCCATTAGACTTTTTTGACTAATACAATGTTGGACAGCCATGTTGAATACCAGGCTTCCAAAATAAAATTTGCCTATATGAGGTTTTTTACATCTTTTTCAGTCGCCGCCGACTTTTCAGGGGACTGCCTACGTCTACGTTGTACTATGGCCTTTGCAGCTGGATCGATGGAGAATTGGTGGCAAGCGATTTCATGGTCAAGTCCAGACATCTCGGCGGCGCTTCATGCGAAGAGGTCTGCGTTCTCGCGGAGGCAGGCCTTCAGTTACTTCCTCGTCAGGTCGGGCAATCCTGCTCCAATCTTCACGCTCCTGGACATATCTTCGCTGAGGACCACTATCTCAAAGTCCTCGTCTAGGATGGGGCGTGTGGGGTGGATGGCTTGCCCGTTGATCTTCAAAAGAGCGTTGTCGGCTTCTTCTTCGCAGGCCGGGTTGCTGGGGAAGCGACAATTGAGATCCACAATGTCGACATGGTCCTTTGGTCTGTTTTCCCGGACTGGAGGAGGCTTGGTTGCTTTAGTCGGGGGGCCGGTCGTACTAAGGCCCTTTATTGTTGCTTCAAAGCAACTCCGGGCTGCTTCTATGTCCCTGTTAAGGGTGACGACGGCTCCCAGCCTGGTATAGTACTTCATCTTTAGGTGGACGGTTGATGGCACCACGGTGAGCTCGGCCAACGTGGTCCTGCCTAGGATGCAGTTATATAGGGATAAGCACTCGACGACCAGGAAGCGGACATTGATTTCCCTGGCTGTTTCTTGTGCCCCGAACGTGACCTTGAGCTCCACATACCCTCATGGTCTTGTTGTCGTCCCGTTGAACCCCTGGAGGTCGGAGCCAACGTAGGGGGTCAGGTTAGTCTCGTCGAGCTGTAGCATCGAGAACATGTGGGTATACATGATATCCACCAAACTCCCTCCGTCGACCAGAATGCGGCGGACATCGAAGTTTGCCATCTGTGCCTGGATCAGTAGGGCAATGGCCAAGTTGGGGGCTCCTCCGGGGAGCTCTTTGAGGTAGATCGTGATCGAGTTGGATCAGCCGTAGAATTTATCGAGTGTGCTCATTTTTCCAGAGTTGTTGTTCATTAGCTCGTCAAACTTCCTTTTTATCGACCCCACAGAGAGCTTGTTCGGGGCCCCGCCTGAGATGACCATCGCCCTGGGGAATTATTCCCACGGGCTGACGGGGCGCACTGGTTCCTCGGGCAGCTGATACCCGGTAGGGAGGCCGTGTTCTCTTAGCGAAAACAAGTTTTCAGGCCGAATAACCCTGAGGGCCACCTGTAGCCTGGATTCATTGTCGGGAGGAGGGATGTCCTCGACTCTTTTGGCTTCTGGGGCCTCTTGTCGGGGGGCATTTCCTCCCCTGGTATATCTCTTCAAGTGTCCATCCTTGATGAGTATTTTGATTGCGTCCTTCAGGTGGATGCAATCCTCCGTCACGTGCCCGTGGCCCCGGTGGAAGCGACAGTATTTGGACTTGTCCACGTTGTCCTTGGGGGTGCCGGTTTGGGAAAATGAACACCTCCCTGGACAAACTCCGAGTTGGCGCATTCAACTAGTATGTGTTGCACCCCAAAATTTGCTCAACCTTTTCTTGCCTGATTTATGTCTCATTGCATTATCATTTGCATTTCATATCATGATATCATTCATATAGTAGGGGATCAAGGCATTCATGTGGCTCCAGGTGCAAATTTCAGTGCAAGAGGTTAAACAACAAACATCAGAGGGCTTCAACACTTGTTTTGCCCAGCAATCGAGCGGCCGATTTTATTTTAGTTTGCAGGGCATTTTTCATGTCAGAAGCAGCATTCGGGTTATGTACAGTGTTCCCAGGGTCAGAGCAATCAAGAATGACTTTCAGCAGCTAAACAGAGTTCAGAACAGCAGGAAACGGGCAAAGGGGCAGATTTCCCTCCAAAAGGCGCCAAATTCAAATTTTGAATGTGTTAATCAATTAACACATAGGGTTAATCGATTAACCATTTGAAAATCAGTCCAGATTTAAATTTTTAACAGTGTTAATCGGTTAACCTATATGGTTAATCGATTAACCACAACAGGTTTTGCCTTGCACGTGAATTTTCAAGTCCAGCCACTCTTGGGGTCCAATTTTGGTCATTTAAATTGCATTTTCACACTTGGGAAGGATCTAGAACAGTATCAAATTTCATTTTCCCTCCAAAACCCCCAAACCTCATTCCATACCACATTTTCCAAGCCATTTTCCAATCCTTGCTTTGGATCCAAACCAAGAGTGTATATATTTGATTCACTCCAAACCTCACAAAAGAGAACCCTCATAATTCACTCTCATTTCATAATTGCTCTCAATTTTCTCTCAATTCTCTCTCAATTTTCCAATCTCAAAACCTCACCCAAAGCTCTTCTCCTTGATAGATCATTGATTCTTCATTGGAATCATTGATTTCTAAGAGCTAAACCTCCATTAATTCACTCTATCAATTCCATTTCATCATCCAATTTTTATGCACAAGCAGATCTGAATTTTGAAGTGTTCTTGGAAGTGTTTATTTGGCTTATTTGGAGTTGTTCTTGGTGGATCTACATTGCTACTACAAGAATTGGTGTGGATCTTGAAGAATTCTGGTTTTCTTTGCTTAGATCTACTCATTTACAGTTGAATCAACAATTACCGGATCAAGTCTCCGATCCGAAGGTTGGAATTCTGATCCGATTTTGTTTTCGAACTTATTTACACAATTTGCATGTGGATCTTTGCATTTGATTGATTATGTTGATTTTGATCCATGATCTTGTTGTGTTATTGTGTTTACATGATGTTTAAATCAATGTTTACTGGTTTAATTTCGTGCATGATCAATCACATGATAATTGGAGTGTTTGCTTAAGTGATAAGCTGCTGAAAAGTGATTCTGAACTGCTGTTTTTCACCTCTGGCACAGTGTTAATCGATTAACCTATATGGTTAATCGATTAACCAACTCAAATATTCAATTTTCCAAGCGTTTTTCAATGGTTAACCGATTAACCTCTGGCGTTAATCGATTAACACTGTAACAGAGGGCCTGTTTTGCTGTTTTGCTTGCTTGTTCGCGTGTCGGTTCGATCCGAATCATCATAGATCTTTGTGTTGCATTTGGATTGGATTATTTTGGATGCTTGTCACTGTTTTTGGCTGTTTAATCATGATCTTGGGTGCATTTCCCACTCGCATGCTTGCATTGCATGTTGCTTGTTTTCTCTTTTTCTTTCCTAATTGATACTTCTGTTTTGTTGAATTTTGTTCTTCCAATTGATGATGAATTTGGCTTTGATTTTTTAGTATGTGTTAGGGTAGACATGTATGTTCCCCTAGGAATTTTATTAGATTTTTACAACTTGGTTTTGTATTTTAGTCGTATTTTGCAAGTGGCTTGTATTTGTGGATTCCTCTCTTGAGTGTTTTGGTTTGTTGGGCTTGGTTGGCTGCCTTGGATTTGATTGGAGCTTGAGTTCTTTTTGTTGGAGCTTCTGGATTTATTAAAGATGCTTGGGATTGAAGATTGGAGTTTGGAGATGAAGGCTTTTCCTCTTGTGGAGCTTTTGTAGGAGCTTAGGAAGTTAGGGTTTTAGGAAGAGCATTAGACTAGTTTTGCCTCTTTCTTCAAACATGGAGTATCTTGTCCATCTCTATTCTATCCAATGACATAAAGTCCTACTTGGGAAGCTCCATCTCTCCTTAGGAGGGATGAGTGGTATGCCCAAGTGAGTAGAACTTTGAGGATACCTTTCATTTTCAATGTTGAGTTCTTAGTGATTTCCTTTGGTTGTCATTAAGTTCCTTAAAATTATAACTTGATCTTAATGTTTAATCCTCCTCTTGAAGTGTGCTTGATGAAGCTTGAAGATAGAAGCTTGCTTGAAGATGAAGCCTTTGCTGTCAACTTTGCTGTCAATCCAACTTTGCTGTTCAGAGCTGTTGTAGGAGTTTGTTGCTGCTGCTTGGGCTGCCTCCTCTGTGTCTTTTGTTTTTTCTCTGATTTATCTGTTTGCTTGTGTTGATTACCTCTAGGTTTGAGGTGGAGCTTGTCTCCTCTTGCCTATTGTCTTCTCCCTTGCCTCTCTTATATTGTTGCATTGCATGCATTTTACTGTTTACTGTATTTGCTTGCTTTCTTTTCTGTTTATCCCCTAGGATCTCTGATTTCCTCTGTGCAAGAGGGAATTATGACAGACATTAGGATTCTTATCCATGCATGACAACATTAGGTTAGTTTCCCTTTCAACCATAGGCTTGTTAGAGCTCCTTTCTCTTCTCATCTCAGAATAATTCAAAAAACACAGTAATAAGGATAATCAATGTCGTACGCTACGAGCCTTAAGCTATTTGAGAAAGGTTGCTGGAGGGTCACTCTTCAGTAATCTGATTGCTTAGTGTGTTACCCTTAGGGTGACATACGACGTAGTCACTCTCAAATCATAGTCTCTAGTGCGTCAGAGATTGCAAACACACTAAAAAACACTTCTTGCATAAAAGACTGAAAACCAATCAAAGTGTCATTTTTGTCCGCTTGGACCCATAATCTGGAGAAAACCTTTTTCAGAAGGATAAAAACAATCAAGACAGACTTGTGTCTTCCGTGGCCCGAACTACGTTTGCTCTGATCTTTCATGCTGTGTGAAAGTACGTAGGCATAGGATGCGATATCCTAGCGAGCAACCTTCCCCTCCTTTCCCGTAGGTAGGCGAACTACGTTGACTCTGATTTCTCGTTTCAGACGGGAATACGTAGGCATAAAGTGCGATACTTTGCCGAGTCATCTTATTTTCTTTTAACCCATACCTGTAGAATAGATAGAACAACAATCCGTACCAGAAAACAAGCGTGGATCCCGTCGAGTACGACGGACGTGAGGGGTGCTAATACCTTCCCCTTGCGTAACTGACTCCCGAATCCAGGATTTGGTTGCGATGACCATTCCTTTCCCGTCTTTGCGGTAGGTTTACTCTGAGTGTTTCCTTTCCCTCCGTTGGGATAAATAACGCACGGTGGCGACTCTTCTGTCCAGCCGGCGCCGATTTTCGCAGTAGCGACAGCTGGCGACTCTGCTGGGGACTCCAACGGTTCCCTACGCGAGTCAATCCTAGCGCTTGTTTTCCCGTCAGGGGTGTTGTATAGATTTACTGTTTTGTCTTTACTTCCGCATTTTATTATCAGCTTTATATTGTTATTGCTGTCGTGGGAAGGGGGTAATCTGTTGAGAGATAAGTCGGACCTGGGCTTGAGGTTACACATAGATTTAGAGAGAGAGAGTAGTGGTTAGCCTGCTTGCTTAGCTCGCACTAGCTAGCCGCGAAATCTCACTCGGACGAGATTCTCTTTGATGCTTCTTGCCTGGCCCTTAGGGCTCGACAGGTTGTCTGACCCGAGGATTGTCGACTCTGGGAACCTATCAATTGGGATTCAACTAAGTGAGGCCGCTTCAAGGGATGATGATGCCACACCTTCTGGGTATCGTATCATCACTCTTGAAAGTCTGTGACGTTGAACCCGCATAGGATGTCGTACCTCGTTTGTGAGTTAAGTACACACCTGTGAGGGGTAGGAGGGTCTGTTTGCAGGAAACCTTTGACCTCAGAATACCTGGTTTATCTCTATCAGTGAGACGTGGTTACAGGGTTCTTTTGAGTGGTTGGTTTGGTTTGAGATGCAAATTGGATGGTTCTCAAGCTCCAGTATAGAGCAGCCCAGTCTATCAGTAGTGCACTTGATCCCTTGTTTGCATATGCATGTGCATTTTCATGATTGCATTTTATTAACATGTATTTATGTTGCAGGTGATCATTCCCCTCTGATTCTAGGATATCTTCTAGCCAGGCATGGAGTCCCTGAAGAAGACGGTTGCTTACAGGTTGCATTCACCAGACATCAGTTCATTATTGGGTTTAGTTGCTTTGGCAGATGAGAGTGTGAGGGCTGGGTTCAGAGAATCCTATGGGAGACTGCTTAGCTTGTTGTACACACCTTCAGCTTTCGAGACTACTGGGGTGTATACTTTGATGCAGTTTTATGAGCCGCAGCTAAGATGTTTCTTATTTCCAGACTACATTCTTGCACCCACTTTGGAGGAGTATTATGTTATGTTGGGTATCCCCGTGCTAGACCAGATGCCCTTTGTACACGTTGATACTGAGCCTGAGTTAGCTACGCTCGCAGAGATTGTCAGTTTGGACGCTTCTGAGTTTCCAGGAGGCTTGGTCAAGCTGAATGGAGCTTATGGTTTTCACTTATCTGTCCTGGTTGAGAAGGCTACACAGTGCGTGAAGAATGGGGTGTTGGGTTGCCTTTAGTGCTATTCTGGCTGTCTGCATCTACGGGATTGTCTTGTTTCCTAACGTGCCAGACTTTGTCGACTCGGATGCCTTCTTGATTCTCGCCTCGAAGAATCCCGTTCCTACTCTCTTGGGCGATGTTTATCATTCTATTCACTACAAGAATGAGAAACGTCGTGGCAAGAATGTTTCCTGCTGTCTTCCTCTCTTGTACAGATGGTTCTAGAGGCACCTTCCGAAGACTGGGTCGTTTGTTGATACCATTGATACTTTGGATTGGCCTTCCCGGTTGATGGGGCTATCTGCTGAGAATATCATTTGGTTTGATCGGGGTATGCTTGGTACTAACATTATATATAGTTGCAGCAGCTTTCAGAATGTTCCCCTGATTGGACAGAAAGGTTGTATCAACTATAATCCTTCACTATTGGTACGACAGTTTGGTTATGCCTTGAGAGATGCTCCTATTGAGGTTGAGATACAGGAATCTCTGTATCTCACGGGCTCGTTAGACGAGGCTGCCTTGATCAGGTTGAGACATGCATGGGCTAACATCCATAAGAGGGGGAAAGCTTTGCTCGGTAAGAGAAACAATAGAGCTTATGGTCCTTATTTGGCGTGGGTCCGTGAGAGAGCTAGTACTTCTTTGATGCCTTATCCTGCTGTGGAACCCCTGTATCTTCCATTGATTGAGGTACCTCCTGCAAAAGAGAGTGGGAAATATAACAAGTTGTTGGCTGCAAATGAGGAATTGAAGAAAGCTAACGAGGAGTTAGAAAAGGAGATCTTCCAGTTACGACGAGAGAAGAAGGAAGCCACCTTCACTGTGAAGGAACAGACCGAATTGATTAACAGGTTGGGATCAGAGCTGACAGAAGCAACCAACAAGAAAGAAAAAGTGGGGATAGCCTTGAACGGTGTTAGCAAGGTGCTTACTTCCAAGAAGGAACTTCTAAGCAAAGCTTATGCTCGTATTAGCAAGTGGGAAGCTATGTGGAATGCCACGCTTACCAAGCGGAAAGAGCGCGAAGACGAACTGAAAATGCAGATTGCCACGCTGGAGGCACAGGTTAAAGCCCAGGAAGCAAAGATTGCTGAAGTGACATCCCTCAGGAGTACTGCTGGTCTCAGAGTAAGTGACAGTTACGAGAAGTCGAGAGGTTACGAGGAGAAGGCCGGTTCCAAGAGGTACAGATCTGACGAGAGTTCGAGCAAAAGAGCTTCCCGGGACGACGCTGCGAAGCTGAAATCCACTACCGAGCGACATGCTTTACTGATTCAGGAGTTGGTCTCCCGACTAGGGCACTCGGAGACGACGAGGATATTAGAGGACGTCCGAGCGCGCCATCTGGCCTGATGTATCTTTGCCTTACCTCTGTTATTTGTACTTATATTCGGGTCATCGCCAGACTTGTTGGCCGAGGTCTCTACGGTTGTATTCAGTTGAACTGTTGTACTC
Organism: Lathyrus sativus; assembly: GCA_963859935.3. Taxonomy (NCBI): domain Eukaryota; kingdom Viridiplantae; phylum Streptophyta; class Magnoliopsida; order Fabales; family Fabaceae; genus Lathyrus; species Lathyrus sativus. Next base: position 264,469,469 of record OZ012739.1, on the reverse strand, counting down.
AGCCTCTGGGCATTTGTTATATATGAGGATTTTCTGGTTCATTGCTTGCTGGATAGGGACTCCATTGCCGTAATGGCTTTCTCTCCGGAACTAGAATCGAGGGAATATAACCTGTAGCATATTTACATAATTGCATTTGCATTCATATTGCATTCACCAGGTAATTATTGGATTGCATCTTATTTCCTGCCCCTCTTCAGGTTCTTCCAGGATTGAAAGTCAACATCCTCACGGATACTCTACTCGTACCAACTGCAAAAGAGTTATGGACCAGATGCAGAGCGAGATGCAGGAAATGCGTGAGAAGTTGGCGCTGTTCATGCAGACGATGGAGACAATTGTGAAAGGGCAGGAAAACTTGCAAACTTTGGTGCAGCCATTGCTGGTGAGGAATGTCGGGAACGGAAACGAAGACCATAATTCTGTACGTGTTGACACCATTCATGGGGATGGTACTCCTACACCAGTAGCTCCACCTGTGGGGAATATACCTGTTGTGAATGTGAACAATGGCGCTGGCGCCGGGCATGGTAATATCGGAGTTGGTAATGAGACTGTCATTAACAACGTTGGATTCGGAGACGCCAATCTGGGCGGTGATAACAATGGAGGTAATGGCTTCGGTAATAACGGATTTGGCTATAACGACCAGGGGTTTGATTATGCTAACCAGGATGGGAAGTTTGGGCTCAACGCTCAGGGTTTCGGACAGGATGTATTTGGTAATGCTAATCAGGCCTATGGTGGATTCGGTAACGGAAATGGTGCTGGAATGATGGCTTTTGGACCTGCCGGGGCCGCTCAAGGGTATGGTAACAGGGGACGGAGCCCTGTGATGAATCAGACTAGACTTGGTCGTAATAATGGGTATGATGGGTACGGAAATGAGAATGGTAATTGGATGGAAGACCAACAAGAGGATGCTTTCTCTGGTAGAGGTTTTGAAGGTCCTGTAGACAACACTCAGCGAATCAAGATGCTCGAGGAGCAGATGAAAGGTGTTGTGAATCAGAGTGCTTCTGGTTTAGATATGACCACTATGGGTTTGGTGCCTGGCCTAAGGGTACCGCTGAAGTTTAAAGCTCCCACATTTGACAAATATAAGGGAAATACCTGCCCGAAGGTGCATGTGCGGTCATACTATAAACGAATGTCCGCTTATTCGAACAATGAAAGAATGCTGATGCATTTCTTTCAAGACAGCTTGTCTGGTCCTTCCCTTGAATGGTACATGGGATTGGAGCCTGCTCAGATAAAGACTTGGAAGCAACTGGATGAAGCGTTTGTGGCTCATTATAAGTACAATAGTGACCTGGCACCGAACAGGGTCCAGCTGCAGGGGTTGTCGCAGAGGAAAGATGAGAGTTTTAAAGAGTACGCGCAAAGGTGGCGCGACATGGCTGCAAGGGTTCATCCTCCTTTGGTTGAGAAGGAGATGAATGATATGTTCATAGGAACGTTCACCGGTATATTTTATGATAAGCTGTTTCCTGCTTCCTTGGGCAGTTTCTCGGATCTAATTTTGATGGGCGAGAAAGTTGAAAGTAATATCAAAATGGGAAGATTTCAAGCTGGGGAGTCTACTTCGTCGGGAGGTAACAGAAAAGCTTTTGGTGGTCGCCGTCAGGGTGACACAAGTGCAGTATTCGGAGGCCGAGGCCAGGGCAGAGGACGGAATCAGTACAATCATCTGCAACAGGTGGCAAGCGTCACAATTCCACTTCCTCAACAACCAATACCACTACAACAGATACCACCATAGCAGCAGCAACAACAACAACAGCAGCAGAGGCCAAATCAGGGACATAGGAGGTTTCCTAACACAAGGTCGAAAAGAGTATTTGATGTACCTCCTTATCCGTATGCGGAATTACTCCAAACATTACTGGGTTTGAATTTGGTGGAAAAGAGGACTATGGCGCCAATGACGGGCACTCCTCCGTTTGGTTTTGATACGAACAAACACTGCGAATTCCACTCCGGGGCTCCTGACCATGACATAGAGACTTGCCACGCGTTCAAGCATGTGGTGCAAGATCTGCTGGATAGCAAGGCCATAAATTTTGGACAAGCAGGTCTGAATATAGTACAACAGCCCATGCCCAACCATGGGGCAAATGTTGTTTTGACTGAGGAGGGTTTGAATCTGATCATGAATGTTGATGAACTGAAAACGCCGTTGTGTGAAGTAAAGAGCAGGTTATTGAAAGGAGGTGTGTATCCGGGCTGCGATGAGTTTTGTCTAGAATGTTGGAACTAGGCCGGGGGTTGTGCTGAATTGAAGAAGGGTATTCAGACCTTGATAGATGAAGGCACGTTGCAATTCGACAGAACGGCAATTGTGAAACCTGCAGAAATATTAGCTGATGAGCAAAGTGACGTTGCTATGGTGACAATCCCCCGAAAAACGATAACTATAATGACGCCAGCCAGACGACCGCCGATCACTATCACCAAGGCAGGGCCAACACCTTATGAGAGCACTAAGGCGGTACCCTGGACTTATGGGCTGGAAGCATATTGCGATGGGGTGAAAATCGATATCAGTAAACAGCCAGCTGGGGTTGTGGACAATGTCGTCGGGACCGGAGGGATGACAAGAAGTGGGAGAATTTTTATATCGCCTGAGGTAGAGGCTGAACGATTGGCAAAAGGTAAAGGTAAAGTGAATGAGGATATTTCTGTGCAGAGAAATGAAAGAGAAACGTCACTGAAAGATGTAGAAGAGTTTATGCGCCTTATCCGTAAGAGTGACTATAAGATTGTTGAGCACCTTCAACAGACGCCATCGAAGATATCCATATTGTCGCTGTTATTGTGTTCCAAAGCCCATAGGAATGCGTTATTGAAAATTCTGGACACGTCGTTTGTGCCCCAAGATGTTTCTGTGAATCAGTTGGAGGGGGTGATGGCGCACGTGAATGCAGGCCATAGCTTGGGATTTACGAATTTTGATTTAACCCCGAGGGGAAAAGAGCATAACATGGCGTTGCACGTCTCAGTTGAATGCAGGGGCACAGTCATGTCCCACGTGCTGGTAGATACCGGATCTTCCTTGAACGTGCTGCCAAAGAAAGCAATGATGAAATTGGACATCAGGGGGATCATTTGTACGCCTAGTGACTTGGTGGTCAGGGCATTTGATGGTACGCGAAGGTCAGTCTTTGAATCCATAACTTTGCCTCTACAGGTGGGGCCGGAGATTTTTGAAACTGAATTTTACATTATGGACATCCAGCCAGCATATAGCTGCCTTCTTGAGCGACCATGGATCCATGGTGTCGGGGCAGTCACATCTACCTTACACCAAAAGCTGAAGTACATGATGGGGGGACAGTGTGGTCACAGTTTGTGGAGAGGAGGATATACTGGTCAGCCATTTGTCGTCATTCAAGTATGTGGAAGTCGACGGCGAGATCCATGAGACACCCTGTCAAGCCTTTGAAGGGTTGCGCATCAAAGACAAGGTTCCAGGGCCGAGTAAAGCATCAGAGGTGGCAGTATCATCATACAAAGAGGCTCAGGCTCTAGTGAAGACTGGTGAGACAAAAGACTGGGGCAAGGTTCTGGATATTCCCGTGAAGATGGACAGATTTGGGCTGGGATATCAACCTTCATCATCAACGCCTACTGCAGGGGCACCCCGTTTCAAAGGACCAATAACAATTACGGCTAGTGGAGTATATCACGAGACCATCAACGCTGTTTCAGATTCCGAAGAAGGAGATAGCGACTGCGACATGGACGCCTGGATTCAGCCGAGCGTGCCAGGACAAGGGCTTTGCAATTGGTCTATTCAGGAGACTGTTCCTGTGACAACTAAATAGTAATACTTTGTTTTCTTAATTGTTGAACAATCCGGTGTCCTACCCAGGGCATCGTGATTTTGCTTAGGGTCGTTCTGTTATGTGCATTGCACTGTTTAATCATTAAATAAAAGGCGTTTTTCACGTACAAATATTGTTATCTCTGTTTTTCCTATTTTTATTTTTACAATAAAATGGCAACGTGGTTACTCGCTTTGTATGTATTTTGAAGCATTTAACCATTTCCTTTGCAGGATTACTATTTCAGATGACATCTATGAACCGCCTATGACTCACTTCGACTTTGAGCACCCGGTATTTCAGACCGAAGAAGAGACTGTTGAAGATGGCGACGTTCCAGAAGAGTTGTCTTGGCTGGTAAAACAAGAAGAACGAATCATTCTGCCTCATGAGGAAGTCATTGAGATCGTCAATCTGGGGTCGGAAGGGGTTGAAAGGAACATCCGTATAGGGGCCGTGCTGCAGAGCGACGTCAAGCGAAGATTGGTTGAAATGATCAAAGAGTACAATGATATTTTTGCTTGGTCGTATGAGGATATGCCTGGGCTGGACACAGATATGGTTGTGCACCGTCTGCCGCTAAAAGAAGAATGCCCGCCGGTTAAGCAGAAGCTCCGAAGAACTAGACCGGACATGGCTGTTAAGATTAAGGAGGAAGTTCAAAATCAGTGGGATGTTGGTTTCCTAGCTGTTACAAAATATCCCTCATGGGTCGCTAATATTGTGCCAGTTCCAAAGAAAGACGGTAAAGTAAGAATGTGCGTAGATTACCGTGATTTGAACAAAGCGAGCCCGAAGGACGATTTTCCACTTCCTCACATCGATGTGCTGGTTGATAACACCGCTCAATTCTCCATTTTCTCCTTCATGGATGGCTTCTCGGGCTATAATCAGATAAAAATGGCGCCAGAAGACATGGAAAAGACTACCTTCATTACGCCTTGGGGAACATTTTGCTACAAAGTGATGCCCTTCGGATTGAAGAATGCTAGGGCAACGTATCAGCGTGCAATTACGACTCTCTTTCATGACATGATGCATAAAGAGATCGAGGTTTATGTTGATGATATGATTGCTAAATCCCAGACGGAGGAAGAACATTTGGTGAATCTGATGAAGTTATTCAAGAGGCTTAGGAAGTTCAGGCTGAGACTGAACCCTAACAAATGCACCTTCGGGGTGAGATCGGGTAAACTGCTGGGGTTTATCGTGAGCGAAAAAGGAATAGAGGTTGATCCTGCGAAAATAAAAGCAATACAAGAAATGCCGACGCCTAAAAATAGAAAAAGAAGTGTGCGGGTTTTTAGGGAGGTTGAACTATATCGCGCGGTTCATATCTCACCTAACAGCTACATGTGAACCATTATTCAAGCTGTTGAAAAAGGACCAGGCTGTGACATGGAATGAAAATTGTCAAAAGGCGTTCGATAAAATAAAATAGTATTTGCAGGAGCCTCCTATTTTGATACCTCCAGTGGCAGGGAGACCCTTGATTATGTATTTGACCGTTCTTGAGGGGAGTATGGGTTGTGTTCTCGGTCAACATGATGAGACAGGGCGTAAAGAGCATGCGATATACTACCTAAGTAAGAAGTTTACTGACTGTGAATCTCGATACTCAATGCTCGAAAAAACTTGTTGTGCACTAGCCTGGGCCGCCAAGCGTTTGAGGCAGTACATGCTAAATCATACAACCATGCTCATCTCGAAGATGGATCCTATCAAATATGTATTTGAAAAGCAGGCACTATCTGGGAGAATTTCCCGTTGGCAGATGGTTTTGACCGAATACGACATCCAGTATGTTTCACAGAAGGCTATAAAAGGGAGCGTGTTATCAGAGTATCTGGCTGAGCAGCCTATTGAGGACTACCAATCGATGAGGTTTGATTTTCCTGACGAGGATATCATGTACCTAAAGATGAAAGATTGTGAAGAACCGTTGCCGGACGAAGGACCAGAATTGGGTTCCAAGTGGCAGATGATATTCGACGGAGCTGTAAATTCCTATGGTAGCGGAATAGGGGCAATCATCACTACTCCACATGGGTCGCACATCCCATTTACTGCTCGATTGACCTTTCCGGTTACCAATAATGAAGCCGAATACGAAGCTTGCATCATGGGGCTTGAGGAAGCTATTGATTTGCGAATCAAAAATCTGGATTCATACGGAGACTCAGCTCTGGTGGTTAATCAAATAAAAGGAGAATGGGAGACACGTCAGCCCAACTTGATACCGTACATGAATTATGCAAGGAGATTGTTGCCCTTCTTTGACAAGGTTGAACTGCATCATGTGCCGCGAGCAGAAAATCAGATGGCTGACGCCCTGGCCACATTGTCTTCCATGTATAAAGTCAACTTCTGGAATGAGGCTCCCAAAATTGTTATCTCTCGGCTTGACAGACCCGCCTTCGTATTTGCCATTGACGAAGTATCTGATGATAAACCCTGGTATTTTGATATCCAGAATTTCCTGAAGAACAAGGAGTATCCGGCTGGGGCATCCAGTCGCAATCAGAAGACTCTCAGGAGATTGGCTGGTAATTTCTATCTGAATCCAGACGGTGTCCTATACAAAAGGAATCATGACTTGGTGTTGTTACGTTGTGTAGACGAGAAAGAGGCGAAGTTGTGTAAGAGCACAGATTGTGTCTTAGTAATATCTCTAAGTTTTGATGATAACATTAATGATAATTTGTATACAAGAATTATACTCTCTAAATTTGTTCTAAACTGTTTTCTACAGGCACAAAAGATTTTAATCTTAAAGAGCAAATTTGATGTGAACAATAAATTCTGAATGGCTCAAGAGCATCTGAAGATTAGAAGAATCTGAAGTATAAGAGCTTAGTCATCAAGATTCTGAAGATACAACACGCTGCATATATTATCAAGAATCTGAATGAAAGAAGACTCTGAGTGAAGAGACTCTGAATGAGAGAAGACTCTGATCTGAGTGAAGACTCTGATCTAAGAGCATGTTACGCTTCAAGCACACAGCTGCACCAGACTCTGATTCAGCAACATCTGAAGAACATCTTAGGCTCTGAAGTTTCCAGAAGATTCTGAAGACTGAAGACTCTGATATTGATTGTTGATCTGAACTATCTGAAGAATTATTTGAAGAAGATTATTTTAATATATCCGTTGGAATATGCCAGCAAATCTTTCCTTAATTGGGATAGACATAAATCTCTGCAAGAAGATTATTCCTCTGATACATTCCATATATGGTAAATTCACAGCTCAGCAGACAATTGCTACACCCACATTTTGTGCGCCGTCTCTCTGCTGCAATAGTACAAAGGACAGTACTATTTGATATTGGAAATATCTTCTCCAACGGTATTATATTCTCTCCAATATTCAAGTGGCTATATAAAGGATATCATAGCACTTTCTTCAGCGACGAATTTTGAAAAACTTACTCTCAAGCGAAGAAACTCTCAAGCTCTCATATTCTTTATAGTTCATACTTTGTTCTAAACTTAGAGAAATAACACAGTTGTGTTTATAGCTTTCATAGAAGCAATTTATTACTCTTACATTGTATTACATTAATTTGTAAAGGAAGTTTTCCTTAAGAGGATCTAGGTTAGATCAGTAGCTCTTGAGAAGACTAAGAACAGTTGTTCTTAGGTGTTGCTATTTGTAATCAGTTGATTTGAATAGTGGATTAAGTCCTTGTTGAGAAAGGCAAATCACTCTTGAAAAGGGTGGACTGGAGTAGTTGAGTTCAACGAACCAGGATAAAAATACTTGAGTTTTTATCTTTGATTATTTTCTGTCATACTTATTCAACCCCCCTTCTAAGTATTTTCTCACCTTCAGTTGGCATCAGAGCTCCGGTTCTGCGTGTGCATTCACTTAACCGTGACAGATAAAGATCCAGTGAGAAGAATACTATGTTATTTATTTGGTTGCTAATATGGGTGATATTCCTACATCAAGCAACAAATATGAAGGAGACAGAATCAGCACCAAACCTCCAATGTTTGATGGAGAAAAATTTGATTATTGGAAAGATAGACTTGAAAGTTTTTTCTTGGGGTATGATGCTGATCTCTGGGATTTAGTCATTGATGGATATGAACATCCTACTAAGGATGGCAAAAAGATTGATAGAAAATCAATGACTGAGGAGCAGAAGAAAGAATTCAAGAATCATCACAAAGCCAGAACCATACTTCTTAATGCAATCTCTCATACAGAGTATGAGAAGATTACCAACAGAGACACTGCTCATGATATGTTTGAGTCTCTCAAAATGACTCATGAGGGAAACTCTCAGGTGAAAGAAACAAAGGCTCTGGCGCTGATACAGAAGTATGAAGCGTTCAAGATGGAAGAATCTGAGAACATTGAGACTATGTTTTCCAGATTTCAGATTCTAACAGCTGGGTTGAAAGTTCTGGACAAGGGCTACTCAACATCTGATCATGTCAAGAAGATCATCAGAAGTCTTCCTACCAGATGGAGACCTATGGTGACTGCATTGAAGCTGGCCAAGGATCTGAACAAAATCTCATTAGAAGAACTCATCAGTTCTTTGAGAAGTCATGAGATTGAGCTGGAGGAAGATGAACCCCAGAAGAAAGATAAAGGTAAATCCTTAGCTTTTAAATCTAACAAATCTGTTAAAGCTTTGCAGGTAAATGAAGAAAGCTCTGAGGAATCTTCTTCTGAAGAAGAAGATGAACTATCCATGCTGTCCAGAAGGATCAACAAACTCTGGAAGCACAAAGGGAAGAAGTTCAACAACTTCAGAAGATCTGATCAAAAGAGAGAATCTTCTGGACACAGAAGATCTGGCAAGAAAGAGGTCACTTGCTATGAATGTAAAGAACCTGGACACTACAAGAGTGAATGTCCCAAACTTCAAAAGGAAAAACCCAAAAGGAAGTTTGATAAAAAGAAAAAGGTTCTGATGGCTACATGGGATGACTCAGATGAATCTGAATCATCTTCTGAATCTGAGGAAGAATGTGCAAATGTTGCGCTGATGGCCAACACAAATGATCAAGATGAAGGAACGTCATCATCTGAATCTGAGTCAGAATCAGACTCTGACTCTGAAGAGGTATTTTCTGAACTCTCCAGAGCTGAACTTGTTGAAAGTTTATCTGACATGTTGGAAAGCTACAGCAAGATTAAACTCAAATACAAGAAGCTGAAAAGCAATCTTGAATCTGAGATTGATCTTCTGAGAATAGAACTTGTTGAGCAGAAAGAAATAAATTTAAAACTCAAAAATGATTTAGAAACAACTCAACAAGAATCTGATACTGAAACAGAGTCAAGTGAAAATATTTTAGAAAAATATGACTCCAGTTTTAAAAGATTCCTCACTAAAAGCATAGACAGAAGCAAAATTGCTTCTATGATCTATGGTGTTAGTGGGAACAACAGAAGAGGCATTGGATGTGAATCTTCCTCTGGAAGCAATCCAAAATCTGTTGATAAACTCTTCATCAAGAAGACTCCTCTGTATTCTCATTTTAAGTTTGGTCATCTGAATGATATTAAACATACAAGCTCTGAAAAGAGTACTTATGTGTTTAAGCCAAGGGCTAGCCAGAATAAACACTATGTTGAAAAACAGAAGTTTAGGCAAAACCACAGAACATCTAACCCCAAAGGACCCAAGAAGATCTGGGTACCTAAAAGTAAAATAATACCTGTTGCAGATGTTCTTAGCAGCAAAATCCAGACACCAATCATGGTACCTGGACTCTGGATGCTCACGACATATGACGGGCGAAAGGTCTATGTTCCAAAGCCTGGAACTTAGATCTGGAGGGGACGTGAAATTTGGAGGGAACCAGAAGGGCAAGATCATTGGCTCTGGTACAATAGGTAATGGTAACCTACCCTCTATTTCTAATGTTCTGTTAGTTGAAGGATTGAAACATAATCTATTGTCCATAAGTCAATTAAGTGACAGTGGTTATGATATCATCTTTAATCAAAAATGTTGCAAAGCTGTATGTCAAAAGAATGGTTCAATCCTATTCAGTGGAAAGAGGAAAAACAACATTTACAAAATTAACCTTTCAGAACTTAAAGTTCAAAATGTAAAATGCCTTTTATCTGTGAATGATGAGCAATGGGTCTGGCATAGAAGATTGGGACATATTAATATGAGACGTATATCTCAGATTAATAAACTCAATCTGGTCAGAGGACTCCCTAATCTGAAGTTCAATTCAGATGCTCTGTGTGGCGCATGTCAAAAGGGTAAATTTTCAAAATCTCATTTTAAACCAAAAAATGTTGTTTCCACTTCTAGACTATTGGAATTACTTCATATTGATCTGTTTGGACCAGTGAAAACTGCATCCATCAGAGGCAAGAAGTATGGGTTAGTCATTGTAGATGACTACAGCAGATGGACATGGGTAAAGTTTCTAAAACACAAGGATGAGTCTCATTCTGTGTTCATTGACTTCTGCAATCAAGTCCAGACTGAAAAAGAATGCAGAATTATTAAAGTCAGAAGTGATCATGGTGGTGAATTTGAAAACAAATATTTTGAAAAATATTTTTCTGAAAAAGGAATTGCACATGATTTCTCCTGTCCTAGAACTCCACAACAAAATGGAGTTGTAGAGAGGAAAAATAGAACATTGCAAGAAATGGCCAGAACCATGATCAACGAGACAAATCTGGCAAAATACTTTTGGGCAGAAGCAATAAATACAGCATGTTATATTCAGAACAGAGTGTCTGTAAGACCTCTTCTGGAAAAGACTCCCTATGAATTGTGGAGAAACAGAAAGCCCAACATTGCTTATTTTCATCCATTTGGATGTATTTGTTATATGCTTAACACTAAAGATCATCTGAACAAGTTTGATTCCAAAGCACAGAAGTGTTTCATGCTTGGTTATTCTGAACGCTCTAAAGGCTACAGAGTATTCAATACTGAAACACAGATTATGGAAGAATCTATTCATGTTAGATTTGATGATAAGCTTGGCTCTGAAAAGCCAAAGCAAGTTGAAAGTTCTGCAGATAGAGAAGTTATTCTCACAGACTCTGAAGGCTCAGAGGCAGACAAGACTGAAGACAAAGACTCTGAAGCAAACCCAGATGCTACGCCTCTAACTTCCCAACTTGACAATCTGCATATTTCTGAAAGACCAACAGTCAGAGGATCTTCTTCCAGAATGAAAGCTTCTCATCCAGAGGATGTGATAATTGGAAAGAAAGATGATCCAATAAGGACAAGAGCATTTCTCAGAACTTCTGAATCTTCCTTCTGTGGCTTAGTGTCAATTATAGAACCAACATCTGTTGATGAGGCTCTGGAAGATAATGAATGGATTTTAGCTATGCAAGAGGAGCTGAATCAATTCACAAGGAATGAAGTCTGGGATCTGGTTCCAAGACCTAAAGGTTTCAATGTCATTGGAACAAAATGGGTTTTCAGAAATAAACTTAATGAGAAAGGAGAAGTTGAAAGGAACAAAGTAAGACTGGTTGCTCAAGGCTACAGTCAACAAGAAGGCATAGACTACACAGAAACATATGCTCCTGTTGCAAGGTTAGAGTCTATACGCTTGCTTATTTCATTTGTTGCACAACATAACATCACTCTTTATCAGATGGATGTTAAAAGTGCTTTTCTTAATGGAATTATAGAAGAGGAAGTGTATGTCCACCAACCTCCTGGTTTTGAAAATGAAAATTTTCCAGATCATGTTTACAAACTGAAAAAATCTCTTTACGGACTAAAACAAGCTCCCAGAGCTTGGTATGAGAGGTTGAGTAATTTTCTTCTGAAGAAAAATTTCATCAGAGGAAAAGTGGATACCACACTATTTTGTAAAACCATTAAGAAAGATTTGTTGATTTGTCAAATTTATGTAGATGATACTATTTTTGGATCAACAAATATTATGCTTGGAAAGGAGTTTGCTAAATGTATGCAGGCAGAATTTGAGATGAGCATGATGGGAGAACTGAGATTCTTTCTGGGAATCCAAGTAAATCAGACTCCAGAGTGCACCTACATACATCAGACCAAGTATGTTAAAGAGCTTCTGAAGAAGTTTAACATGCTGGATAGCAAAATGGCAAAGACTCCAATGCATCCTACAAGCACTCTAGGTAAGGAAGAGGTAAGTAAGAAGGTAGATCAGAAACTCTACAGAGGTATGATAGGATCTCTTCTTTATTTGACTGCTTCTAGACCAGACATTCTGTTTAGTGTTTGTTTATGTGCTAGATTCCAATCAGATCCTAGAGAATCACACTTAACTGCTGTTAAGAGGATTCTAAGGTATCTGAAAGGTACTGCTAATGTTGGTTTGTGTTACAGAAGATCTGACGAATATTCACTAGTTGGATTCTGTGATGCTGACTATGCTGGAGATAGAGTTGAGCGCAAAAGTACTTCTGGAAGCTGTCAGTTTCTTGGAAGTCATCTGATCTCGTGGTACAGCAAGAAGCAACCAACAATTGCACTATCAACCACAGAGGCAGAATACATTGCTGCTGCTGGATGTTCCACTCAGATGCTCTGGATGAAGAGTCAACTAGAAGATTATCAAATCTATGAGAGTAATCTTTCTATCTTCTGTGATAATACTTCTGCTATATGTTTATCCAAAAATCCAATTTTACACTCTAAGGCCAAACATATTGAGATTAAACATCATTTCATCAGAGACTATGTTCAGAAGGGTGTAATAAATTTAGCCTTTGTTGATACAGATCATCAATGGGCAGATATTTTCACAAAACCCCTTGCTGAAGATAGGTTTAAGTTTATTCTGAAAAATATTTGTATGGATTTTTGTCCAGAGTAATATTTCTCAGAGTCAACTTCTCAGATGCTAAGTGTTTAACACTCTGAAGTATTTCATCTGTCTTGCTTGTTTAATTTATCTGTGAATTATTTTTTTTGTGTGAAACTCTGAACTGACCATCTCAGAGGATCTGAAAGTTGAAAACGTTTCATTTCTTAAGAGTTATAGAATCACATGCAAGCAAACACGTGTCACTCAGAATCTGAAAAGATGGAGTACACCTACTGATGATGACGTTTAAGGTATTGCTTTGAAAATCTCAATCTGTCTTGATTTTCCCCCAAATGTCATATCATAATTAAAAATGATTACTTTTCATTTAATGCAAACGTGCGTATGTGTCCTATGTGTGTCTGTTGTGTTTCCCATGCTTGCTTTATTTGTCTATATAAACCATTCTCATAACACATTCACACTTTTCACATTCTCAAACACATATGCGCTTTTGTTTGTTGTTCTCTCTCTTTGCAAACCCTAAAAGAACTCAGAAACCTTCATCTTCTTCATCATCGTCAACAATGGCATCTACTTCAAACGCTGTTACTACCAAGAATGCTACCACTTTCAAAGAACCAGTACGCACTCTCCTAACTGATGTTGATTCACTAGAAGTTCTGTGTGAAAGTTTCGTGGACTTAGAAGATCTTGCTGAAAATGGGTTTGATCTGATTTCTTCAATCAAAGCACAAGGCTGGGACGGTTACTTTGACAGGCTTATGGGTCCTGTGTATCCAACGTTAGTGAAGGAGTTCTGGATCCATGCATATGCTACTCCAAAGTTCATTCACTCCTCTGTGCTGGGAAAAAAGATAGTTATCACTGAAAACCTGATAAGGAAACTCATAGGTTTTAAGGCAACTGATGGAGTAACCTCTCTGTCTTCTGCGCGTGAAGACCTGAAAGATGTATGTCAAGAAATCTGTACTACTGGTGAACCTTGTAAGAAGGTTAAGTTCTTGAAACCCACTTACAAGATATGGGCTAAGATTTTCATGAGCACCATCTTTCACAGACCCTCTTCAAACTCTTCTGATTATGTTAATGCTGAACAACTTTACTTCATGTATTGTTTACACCAAAACATTCAGATTGATCTTCCATATTTGTTGTTTAATCATCTGGTGTCTCACGTCAAGGAAACAAGGGAAACAGCCAGAGATAAATCTGGAAAAGTCAGAACATGGATCCCTATGGGAAGGCTGATTTCAGATATTCTGATAGAAAACCAACTTGTGGCGCATCTGCAAGAGGCTGGGTTGACAGAAGATCTGACTTATATCATTGGCTCTGAAATAAACGGTTTAACTCTGAGAAGGATGAAACTGGTTGATGATTTATCTGAGAAACCAAGGAAAACTAACTCTGAAGAAGTTAGGGGAAGAAGGATTCCTGTTAAGGATTTTCCTTTATTCACCTCAGATGAATCTAGAGAAGTTATTGCTGAGTATGTTGCTCGCTGCCTAAGAGATGGTGATGAGATTCCTGCCAATCTTTTGCAGAAGGAAGGCCAAGTTCTTCCTGATTTGACAAGGGAAAGAAGACGTAAGAGAAAAGTTGATAGTGAAGGTCATCAGAAGAAAAGGAAGCATTCAGATGCTGAAAAGAAGAAGAAAAGGAAGAAGCTGAAGAAGGTTCAACCAAATCCTCCTGCAGCAACTTTTGAAGAAATTAGAGATACTCTGAAACAGGTATTTAACACTGATTCTAATCCTGTTCATCATTCTGATACCCCCACACCCTCTGACTCCCCACTTAGATTTAGAAGATCCAGACCTTCTAAAACTATTATCTCTAAACCATCTTCTGTCCCCCCTCATACACCACAATCCAAGCAACCAACAAACATACAAACAGAAATTCCACAACAAACTCAACAAACAACACCACAACCACAAAACACTATCCCAGAATATACCATTCCAGAGGATGTTCACCCTGAACACTCTGACCAACCTGAATATCTCATTGATCCTGATGAGATATTAGATGTCACACCTTTAAACCAGTCTGTCAATTTATCTTCAACTTCTGAAAAATCTAACCACTCTGATGCATCATCTGATGATGAATCATCTGGTTACATTAATGAATGCTTGAATGATCTCAAACAACCTCGTTCTGAGAGTGTTTGGAAACAGCTGTTTAAATCTCCAACTTCTGAACATCCACCTTCTCCACAAAATTCCCCAACTCAAACTCTCACTCCACAACCTCTTGAAATCCAAAACACTCCACAACCAACAGAAACCCAACCAATTCCCTCAATACCTCAACCACAACATTCTGACCAACAAACATCTGAACCACAAACCAACCAACCAACATCTGAACCACAAATCAATCCTCAACCTTCTGAACCACAAACATCTGAACATCCATCTTCACAACCTCAACCTTCTGAACAAACACCACAAACACAACTAACCCAACCAAGCAAACCCAGAATCCCTGATGAAGCAGAATTGGGATCACGTGTTTATACTCTGTTAAGAGATTTTGATAAGGATAATGTCTCAGACTTTGCTGACATTATGGATGTTTGCATGACTACTATGGACAAAGAGGCTGCTGACGCTGTTTGGAAGAAATATCTTTACAGACTGAATAGGGAGGCTTTGAAAATCAGGACTCAATGTCTTAGATTGTCAAAAGTAAGGTTTGCTGCTTATCAAAAACGGATTAAGAGAAACACTCTTCCTATTCTTCTTCTAGAAGCTCCTCCACCTCCAGAAATTCCTGCACCTGATGTTACTCAGCCTGTTTCAGAATCTACTGTTTCAGAATCTACTGTTTCAGAATCTACAGATCTTCAGAAGGATGTCAAAGAACTTAAGGATTTTATGGTTGATCAAAAGAAAACAAATGAAGAAATGAAAACTTGGATGGCTAAGCAAGATGAAAATTCAGAAAGGATTACAGCACTGCTGCAACTCATTGCTTCTCAACAAGCCTCATCTGCTAAACCTACTTGATGTTTTGCACAAGTTTTTCATGTTTTGCTTTGTTTTGATTTTCTTCTGATATGTTTTGTATGCTTTTATCTGAATCTGGATGTTCTCTTGACTTAATGACAATGATCTTTTTGCTTATCTGGATATGTGTTTCTTCTGCATCTTTACTGTCTTTTAAAATTCTTTTTGATTATGACAAAAAGGGGGAGAAACAAAATAGAATCTGATTGTTCAAATCTATAAGCAATTATCTGAACTAAGTCAGACATGTTACTAACATTCTTTGAATTTAAGTGTCCCAGATATTATTAAAAAATCTGACAAATTTCATTGAAGTTTTTCCTGAGATCTATCTTTTCAGAACCTGATCAAAAATAGCTAAATCTGAGTAGACCAGACTCTGATATCTAAACCTTGAGTACTATGATCTAAAAGATAACTCAAGACAGGAAATGGCAAGATAAACAACCAGGTGTCTGAAGTTGTTCATCTGGCATCAAGCTTTAATATGGCATCAAGCTTTGACTCTAGAAGTCAAACATATGTCAACCAGGCTTCAATCAGGCTCTGAATCTGAAATGTACTCAACCAGAAAGGAAGTATCTAATTCCATTAGAGTATTCATTTCAGGGGGAGATTGTTAATCTCAGGGGGAGTAATTTTAATTCATATTTTTATTGAACAAATTTCTCATGTTTTGTCATCATCAAAAAGGGGGAGATTGTAAGAGCACAGATTGTGTCTTAGTAATATCTCTAAGTTTTGATGATAACATTAATGATAATTTGTATACAAGAATTATACTCTCTAAATTTGTTCTAAACTGTTTTCTACAGGCACAAAAGATTTTAATCTTAAAGAGCAAATTTGATGTGAACAATAAATTCTGAATGGCTCAAGAGCATCTGAAGATTAGAAGAATCTGAAGTATAAGAGCTTAGTCATCAAGATTCTGAAGATACAACACGCTGCATATATTATCAAGAATCTGAATGAAAGAAGACTCTGAGTGAAGAGACTCTGAATGAGAGAAGACTCTGATCTGAGTGAAGACTCTGATCTAAGAGCATGTTACGCTTCAAGCACACAGCTGCACCAGACTCTGATTCAGCAACATCTGAAGAACATCTTAGGCTCTGAAGTTTCCAGAAGATTCTGAAGACTGAAGACTCTGATATTGATTGTTGATCTGAACTATCTGAAGAATTATTTGAAGAAGATTATTTTAATATATCCGTTGGAATATGCCAGCAAATCCTTCCTTAATTGGGATAGACATAAATCTCTGCAAGAAGATTATTCCTCTGATACATTCCATATATGGTAAATTCACAGCTCAGCAGACAATTGCTACACCCACATTTTGTGCGCCGTCTCTCTGCTGCAATAGTACAAAGGACAGTACTATTTGATATTGGAAATATCTTCTCCAACGGTATTATATTCTCTCCAATATTCAAGTGGCTATATAAAGGATATCATAGCACTTTCTTCAGCGACGAATTTTGAAAAACTTACTCTCAAGCGAAGAAACTCTCAAGCTCTCATATTCTTTATAGTTCATACTTTGTTCTAAACTTAGAGAAATAACACAGTTGTGTTTATAGCTTTCATAGAAGCAATTTATTACTCTTACATTGTATTACATTAATTTGTAAAGGAAGTTTTCCTTAAGAGGATCTAGGTTAGATCAGTAGCTCTTGAGAAGACTAAGAACAGTTGTTCTTAGGTGTTGCTATTTGTAATCAGTTGATTTGAATAGTGGATTAAGTCCTTGTTGAGAAAGGCAAATCACTCTTGAAAAGGGTGGACTGGAGTAGTTGAGTTCAACGAACCAGGATAAAAATACTTGAGTTTTTATCTTTGATTATTTTCTGTCATACTTATTCAACCCCCCTTCTAAGTATTTTCTCACCTTCAAGTTGCTCATGAAGGAAGTACACGAGGGTACATTTGGTACACATGCTGGTGGGCATGCTATGAAAAGAAAGCGGCTGCGGGCAGGTTACTACTGGCTAACTATGGAAACTGACTGTTTCAAGTTTGCGAAAAGGTGTCATAAGTGCCAGATCTATGTGGATAAGATCCATGTGCCTCCGAGTCCTCTGAACATGATGACGTCGCCGTGGCCATTTTCAATGTGGGGAATTGATATGATTGGAAAGATTGAGCCGACGGCGTCTAACGGGCACCGGTTCATTTTGGTAGCAATTGATTATTTTACCAAATGGGTGGAAGTGGCATCATATGCAAATGTGACCAAGCAGGTGGTAGCCAGGTTTATCAAACGAGATATCATTTGCAGATATGGAGTCCCTGAGCGGATCATTACCGACAATGGTTTGAACTTAAATAACAAAATGATGAAGGAGCTGTGTCAGAGTTTTAAGATCGAACATCACAACTCTTCTCCTTACCGACCCAAGATGAATGGCGTTGTTGAAGCAGCCAATAAGAACATAAAGAATATTGTTCAGAAGATGGTGGTGACCTATAAGGACTGGCATGAGATGCTACCTTTCGCTTTGCACGGTTATCGTACGACGGTACACACATCAACCGGGGCAACCCCGTTCTCGTTGGTATACGGAATGGAAGCGGTATTACCGCTGGAAGTTGAGATTCCTTCCCTGAGGGTATTACGAGATGTCCAACTTGACGAGGCAGAATGGGTGAAAGACAGGTTGAACTAGCTGAGTTTAATGGATGAGAAGAGGCTAGCTTCTCTAGCATACAGTCGTTTGTACCAGAGCCGAATGAAGAAAGCGTATGATAAGAAGATACATCCTTGGAGCTTTCAGACGGGCGACCTTGTGTTGAAGAGGATCCTCCCGCCGCAGGCAGATCACAGGGGCAAGTGGACCCCCAACTACGAAGGGCCATACGTTGTCAGAAAAGTCTTTTCAGGAGGAGCACGGTTGTTATCCACCATGGACGGTGAAGACTTTACGTCTCCTGTGAATTCGGACGCAGTTAAAAAATACTTTGCTTGAAATTGACCCGCTGGACAGAAAAAAGAGAGTCCCGGCAAAAATGGGGCATCCTGGCGAACCAAAAACAGAATAAAAGGTTCGGGAAAAAATTAGGGATAAAATTCAAAAGATGTACACCCGCGAAGTCGAAAACCTACACTGGGCGGCTTCGGCAAAAAAGGGTATCCCGGTGAACTGAAAACCCGCAAAGGGCGGTTCACGCAAAAGTTAGGGATTTGAAAAGCAAATGACTGCGGTCCGAATTTGATACTGCGTTGCACATTGGTGCGGGAGAATACGATTGAGAGTTCGTTTATCAGATATAGTCTCTTCAGAAGTGTGAATACCGGAAAGCGCCAGAGTCAGGCGAGTCATAGGAGGATCAGCTCATGATGTTTGTCTGCATCACGTTGCCCACATATGTGCAAATTTGATTTGTCACTGTATTTATGCTTCCTGTGCATACTTGTATATTTGTTGTGCGTAACTTCCTCTTTTAAGGAGTTACATCCGGTGTACAAAACTCTGCCCATTCAGGGGCCCAATTAATAAAACATGTTATTCAGTATTTGATGCTTGTTCTTTACTGTTTTGTATATGAAAAGCGCCAATGTTTTGATAAAACTAGCAGTTGCATAACGTTGCTGGCCCTTGCCAACAATTGCTAAGCTTTAAATTGACTGAAAATGATGTCACTAACGCTAACTTGAATAGATTTGGTTGTATAGACTTGTCTTGTCTCGTTTGTGGTGTTGCAGGGTTCTTGCCCATATGAAGTGGACGACCGAAGATTGTAGTCCTAACCGGGGGCTCGTGACGAAAAGGCTTGATCATCACGTGAAGTGAATCCCCATGCAGGACGCGCTTCATTCCCTGAAGCTGAGATGACAATGTTCTTTACTGAAGAAGGACCGATTCTCCCAGCTAGCCGCAGCTTATCCAAAGGATCTTATCCGGCAGGTCAAGGTTAATGCTCGCTACAAGATGTCTATCCTTCGCACAGTGATAGTCCCAAGTTCGTGAACTATAGCCAGATGGTTTATGTTTCCCAGCAGGGTCATTTACCCTCAGCAGAATTGATGATTCCAAGATTGTAGGCTGTATTCAGACAGTGTGGTGTACCCCAAAAGGATTCCCTATCCCGAGCAGAGTTGTTTAGACTCAGAAGACTAATATTTCCAAACTTGTGAGCTGTACCCAGACAGTCTACTCTCCCCAATAGAGATTCCCTTCCCAGTAGGGTCATTCATTCTCACCAACGGAGTCAGTTGATTTTCCCCAAGAGAGTCGTTCCGTCCTCAGTAGAATTCTCTCTTTTCATCAAGTGTTTTCTTTCCTCCCAGTGGAAATCGAAGGTTAAAACTCTCCCCGGCAGAGTTAGTGGTGTGTCCTGGCATTTATTTTGCCGGAATACTTTGTGATACCCGTTCACTCCCCAGCAGGGTGATATTTGTCTTCGACGGCAGATTTGATGAAGCAAGCTTGGCAGAGCTTTTCCCAGCAGCTAGAGCCTGCATTTGCATCGGCATATAGTGTCATATTTGCATACACACAAAAAAACGCGTAGCATTTCCATATTGTATGGAGCATTACGCCCTTATCAAACATACGCATTTTGAAACATAGATCAGGTTGGTTGACTTTTTGCTTTCAGGTGTTTTCAGGTGTGGTTCCCAATAGGAGTAATGGAGCTCTAAAAGCTCAGATATTACCAGACAATCGAGGTCTCGCCGGGAGACGTGTGATGACATAGTTCAGTGTATTATTTTCCCACAGAGTTGTCAATTGAAGCGTTATTGTATCTGGCCAGCAGAATGTTTCTTTAAGATTTGGTGTTGCGGCAGCGTTTCAGGTTTTCATAAAATCAAAGTTCAGAAGTAGCCACTTGTTATCAAGACGAGTGTTTGACTGTTGTTTTCGAATATCCCCAGCGGAGTTAGTTCTGGCAGCGAATAGGCAAAGAAGTTATGTCCGAAAAGATTTTCCTGTGTTGTAGACAGAAGTACGTTCCCGTATTGGATAGGCGGATGAAGATTTTCCTGTGTTATAGGCAGAAGGATATTCCCGTATTGATAGGCGGAAGAAGATTTTCCTGCGATGTAGGCAGAAGTACGTTCCCCGTATTTGATAGGCGGATGAAGATTTCCTGTGATGTAGGCAGAAGTATATTCCCGTATTGATAGGCGGATGAAGATTTCCTGTGATGTAGGCAGAAGTATGTTCCCGTATTGGATAGGCGGATGAAGGTTTCATGAAATTAATACAGTTGTATTTTCCCATATTAGATAGCCAGAAGTATGTTCCCGTATTGGATAGGCGGATGAAGATTTTCCTGTGTTGTAGGCAGAAGTATGTTCCCGTATTTGATAGGCGGATGAAAGTTTCATGTGATGTAGGCAGAAGTATGTTCCCGTATTGGATAGGCGGATGAAGAAAGTTTCCTGTGATGTAGGCAGAAGTGTGTTCCCGTATTGGATAGGCGGATGAAGATTTCCTGTGTTATAGGCAGAAGTATGTTCCCGTATTTGATAGGCGGATGAAGATTTCCTGTGATGTAGGTAGAAGTACGTTCCCCGTATTGGATAGGCGGATGAAGATTTTCCTGTGTTATAGGTAGAAGTGCGTTCCCGTATTGGATAGGCCGGATGAAGAAGATTTTTTCTATGATGTAGACAGAAGTACGTTCCCGTATTGGGGTAGACGGATGAAGAGTTTGTGTGATATGAACAAAAGGATATTCCCGTATTGGATAGGCGGACGAAGTGTTACTAGACCAGCGCATATATCCCGTGAGAGATAGGCGAATGAACTTTCCTGTAGCTAGATGGATAATTTCCCCGTAGGGAACATAGTATGTGTCCCATGACAAGACAGAATCATGTTCTTATATTCGACAAAAGTCTTCTCCCAGTGAAGTCATTAAGTTTATTCCAATATTGACAAAATAGTGTTGAAATCAGATCTGTGGATATTGTTCCCCAAGCAGTGGTGCAGTTTATTTTTTGCGGTTGGCAAATTTTAGGGTTTCTTTGGTATTCAACCGTCTCGTACCTCGAATGTTTGAAGGCCGTTCGCTCTTCACCCAGTCGGGTCCAAGCCGCTTGAATAGGGGCAAACTGTTGCACCCCAAAATTTGCTCAACCTTTTTCTTGCCTGATTTATGTCTCATTGCATTATCATTTTCATTGCATATCATGATATCATTCATATAGCAGGGGATCAAGGCATTCATGTGGCTCCAGGTGCAAATTTCAGTGCAAGAGGTTAAACAACAAACATCAGAGGCTTCAACACTTGTTTTGCCCAGCAATCGAGCGGGCCGATTTTATTTTAGTTTGCAGGGCATTTTTCATGTCAGAAGCAGCATTCGGGTTATGTACAGTGTTCCCAGGGTCAGAGCAATCAAGAATGACTTTCAGCAGCTAAACAGAGTTCAGAACAGCAGGAAACAGGCAAAGGGGTAGATTTCCCTCCAAAAGGCGCCAAATTCAAATTTTTGAATGTGTTAATCAATTAACACATAGGGCTAATCGATTAACCATTTGAAAATCAGTCCAGATTTAAATTTTTAACAGTGTTAATCAATTAACCTATATGGTTAATCGATTAACCACAACAGGTTTTGCCTTGCACGTGAATTTTCAAGTCCAGCCACTCTTGGGGTCCAATTTTGGTCATTTAAATTGCATTTTCACACTTGGGAAGGATCTAGAACAGTATCAAATTTCATTTTCCCTCCAAAACCCCAAACCTCATTCCATACCACATTTTTCAAGCCATTTTCCAATCCTTGCTTTGGATCCAAAACCAAGAGTGTATATATTTGATTCATTCCAAACCTCACAAAAGAGAACCCTCATAATTCACTCTCATTTCATAATTGCTCTCAATTTTCTCTCAATTCTCTCTCAATTTTCCAATCTCAAAAACCTCACCCAAAGCTCTTCTCCTTGAGATCATTGATTATTCATTGGAATCATTGATTTCTAAGAGCTAAACCTCTATTAATTCACTCCATCAATTCCATTTCATCATCCAATTTTCGTGCACAAGCAGATCTGAATTTTGAAGTGTTCTTGGAAGTGTTTATTTGGCTTATTTGGAGTTGTTCTTGGTGGATCTACATTGCTACTACAAGAATTGGTGTGGATCTTGAAGAATTCTGGTTTTCTTTTCTTAGATCTACTCTCATTTACAGTTGAATCAACAATTACCGGATCAAGTCTCCGATCCGAAGGTTGGAATTCTTATCCGATTTTGTTTTCGAACTTATTTACACAATTTGCATGTGGATCTTTGCATTTGATTGATTATGTTGATTTTGATCCATGATCTTGTTGTGTTATTGTGTTTACATGATGTTTAAATCAATGTTTACTGGTTTAATTTCGTGCATGATCAATCACATGATAATTGGAGTGTTTGCTTAAGTGATAAGCTGCTGAAAAGTGATTCTGAACTGCTGTTTTTCACCTCTGGCACAGTGTTAATCGATTAACCTATATGGTTAATCGATTAACCAACTAAAATATTCAATTTTCCAAGCGTTTTTCAATGGTTAACCGATTAACCTCTGGTGTTAATCGATTAACACTGTAACAGAGGGCCTGTTTTGCTGTTTTACTTGCTTGTTCGCGTGCCGGTTCGATCCGAATCATCATAGATCTTTGTGTTGCATTTGGATTGGATTATTTTGGATGCTTGTCACTGTTTTTGGCTGTTTAATCATGATCTTGGGTGCATTTCCCACTCGCATGCTTGCATTGCATGTTGCTTGTTTTCTCTTTTTCTTTCCTAATTGATACCTCTGTTTTGTTGAATTTTGTTCTTCCAATTGATGATGAATTTGGCTTTGATTTTTTAGTATGTGTTAGGGTAGACATTTATGTTCCCCTAGGAATTTTATTAGATTTTTACAACTTGGTTTTGTATTTTAGTCGTATTTTGCAAGTGGCTTGTATTTGTGGATTCCTCTCTTGAGTGTTTTGGTTTGTTGGGCTTGGTTGGCTGCCTTGGATTTAATTGGAGCTTGAGTTCTTTTTGTTAGAGCTTCTGGATTTATTAAAGATGCTTGGGATTGAAGATTGGAGTTTGGAGATGAAGGCTTTTCCTCTTGTGGAGCTTTTGTAGGAGCTTAGGAAGTTAGGGGTTTTAGGAAGAGCATTAGACTAGTTTTGCCTCTTTCTTCAAACATGGAGTATCTTGTCCATCTCTATTCTATCCAATGACATAAAGT